>CM057134.1:15982507-16467385 GCA_029964075.1 Patiria pectinifera
TTTCCACATCCCCTGGATATAAATCTTGAGTTTACCTTGAAAACATTAACTGATTTCAACTTTGTCATCTTTGGCTACAAATTGACAGTCAACTTCAGTTTTGTAATCTTTAGCTCAGAATTGACATTCAGCTTCAGAAAGTAATCGTTGCCTTTGAATTGGCAATCAACTTCAGCAAGTAATCTTTGCCTTTGAATTCGCAATCAACTTCAGCAAGTAATCTTTGCCTTTGAATTGGCAATCAAGTTCTATCAGCAAGTAATCTTTGCCTTTGAATTGGCAATCAACTTCAGCAAGTAATCTTTGACTTTGATCTGGCAATCAACTTCAGCAAGTAATCTTTGCCTTAGAATTGGCAATCAACTTCAGTTTTGTAATCTTTAGCTCAGAACTGACAATCAGCTTCACAAAGTAATCGTTGCCTTTGAATTGGCAATCAACTTTAGCAAGTAATCTTTGCCTTTGATTTCGCAATCAACTTCAGCAAGTAATCTTTGCCTTTGATCTGATGTCTTGGATGGTGTCACGACACTCTTCATTTCTGAAAACAAAATAAGAAGAAAAAATACATTTGTAAATGAAGTATGCATACAGTTAGGGTAACAACTAGTGTGTAACAACCGCAATACAATTCTTCCCAAAATTGCCTTTTGTCTTGCACAACATGCAGATTTGTGTAATACTCAAGATTTTAAAAGACACATGAACAACTAGAATCAAAAGACAGTTGCCTTTTTACATTTTAGACACAGCCATGCTACGGATTTGCTTGCAAGCACAGACTGAATGTTTGCAAATCCCATACAATTGACATGATAGTAGATTTTACAAGTATCACACTTTACAACTTGATCGTGTAAACTAGCCACTTGATCACACAACCAACATTGCTTGACTTGTACTCCGTTTATAGAACGATTCACATCCGTAACTGCTGACTTCTCAACACTACATCTCTTGTGAAGTTTCCTTCCTATATTCCCATTTAGTCCATCTGAACATTTACTTCTCTTCAACAAGACATGTTCATTCTTATGTTTGATCGACTTCCTTTTTTGGCTTTGCTCTTTATTTTTTATTTTGTTGATTACATCAGACAGACTTCTTTTTGTGTGACTCTGCATACTCTTTAGTGTTTTCTCATGGTTCCTCCTCTCTTCCTTACTTATACGCTGTTCAATGACCTTGCCATTCCTCAACCTATGCAATGCTTGTCTTCGTTCACATCTTCTGATTTCCTTTCTGTTCGGTTTTGACATCCTCTTTGTATCTTTGATATACTCTACAACACAATCCAATACCTGATGTCTACTGCAGCATGTTTGCCCACTGGCCTTCAACCTTCGCACTGCTTTCTGCTGTTTCAATCTCGTTTTGGTCATTTTTTTGATTCTCCACTTCTTCCATCGATTTACATGTCTTTCAACATCTGCCACAGGAACAAACATGTACACAGGTTCTGATTCACACACATGTTCAGCATTAGACTCAAGCATGCCTGCATGTTATTTTATGAACTCAATGATACACAATGGGATTGCATTGTGTCCACACTTTGATTTTTGTTGGAAATTTGCTTCAACATCCCCTCGATATAAATCTTGAGTTTACCTTGAAAATATTAACTGATTTCAACTTTGTCATCTTTGGCTACAAATTCGACAATCAACTTCAGTTTTGTACTTAGCTCAATTGACAATCAGCTTCAGAAAGTAATCGTTGCCTTTGAATTGGCAATCAACTTCAGCAAGTAATCTTTGCCTTTGAATTCGCAATCAACTTAAGCAAGTAATCTTTGCCTTTGATCTGATGTCTTGGATGGTGTCACGACACTCTTCATTTCTGAAAACAAAATAAGAAAAAAAAATACATTTGTAAATGAAGTATGCATACAGTTAGGGTAACAACTAGTGTGTAACAACCGCAATACAATTCTTCCCAAAATTGCCTTTTGTCTTGCACAACATGCAGATTTGTGTAATACTCAAGATTTTAAAAGACACATGATCGACTGGAATCAAAAGACATTTGCCTTTTTACATTTTAGACACAGCCATGCTACGGATTTGCTTGCAAGCACAGACTGAATGTTTGCAAATCCCATACAATTGACATGATAGTAGATTTTACAAGTATCACACTTCACAACTTGATCGTTTTCACTAGCCACTTGATCACACAACCAACATTGCTTGACTTGTACTTCGTTTATAGAACGATTCACATCCGTAACTGCTGACTTCTCAACACTACATCTCTTGTGAAGTTTCCTTCCTATATTCCAATTTAGTCCATCTGAACATTTACTTCTCTTCAACAAGGCATGTTCATCCTTATGTTTGATCGACTTCCTTTTTTGGCTTTGCTCTCTATTTCTCATTTTCTTGATAACATAAGACAGACTTCTTTTTGTGTGACTCTGCATACTCTTTTGTGTTTTCTCATGGTTCCTCCTCTCTTCCTTACTCATACGCTGTTCAATGACCTTGCCATTCCTCATCTATGCAATGCTTGTCTTCGTTCACATCTTCTGATTTTCTTTCTGTTCGGTTTTGACACCCTCTTTGTGTCTTTGATATACTCTACAACACAATCCAATACCCGATGTCTACTGCAGCATGTTTGCCCACTGGCCTTCAACCTTCGCACTGCTTTCTGCTGTTTCAATCTCTTTTTGGTCATTTTGTTGATTCTCCACTTCTTCCATCGATTCACATGTCTTTCAACATCTGCCACAGGAACAAACATGTACACAGGTTCTGATTCACACACATGTTCAGCATTAGACTCAAGCATGCCTGTACGTTATTGTATGAGCTCAATGATAAACAATGGGATTGCATTGTGTCCACACTTTGATTCTTGTTTGAAATTTGGTTTCCACACATCCCCTGATATAAATCTTGAGTTTACCTTGAAAACATTAACTGATTTCAACTTTGTCATCTTTGGCTACAAATTGACAATCAACTTCAGTTTTGTAATCTTTAGCTCAGAATTGACAATCAGCTTCAGAAAGTAATCGTTGCCTTTGAATTGGCAATCAACTTCAGCAAGTAATCTTTGCCTTTGAATTCGCAATCAACTTCAGCAAGTAATCTTTGCCTTTGAATTGGCAATCAAGTTCTATCAGCAAGTAATCTTTGCCTTTGAATTGGCAATCAACTTCAGCAAGTAATCTTTGACTTTGATCTGGCAATCAACTTCAGCAAGTAATCTTTGCCTTAGAATTGGCAATCAACTTCAGTTTTGTAATCTTTAGCTCAGAACTGACAATCAGCTTCACAAAGTAATCGTTGCCTTTGAATTGGCAATCAACTTTAGCAAGTAATCTTTGCCTTTGATTTCGCAATCAACTTCAGTTTTGTAATCTTTAGCTCAGAACTGACAATCAGCTTCACAAAGTAATCGTTGCCTTTGAATTGGCAATCAACTTTAGCAAGTAATCTTTGCCTTTGATTTCGCAATCAACTTCAGCAAGTAATCTTTGCCTTTGATCTGATGTCTTGGATGGTGTCACGACACTCTTCATTTCTGAAAACAAAATAAGAAGAAAAAATACATTTGTAAATGAAGTATGCATACAGTTAGGGTAACAACTAGTGTGTAACAACCGCAATACAATTCTTCCCAAAATTGCCTTTTGTCTTGCACAACATGCAGATTTGTGTAATACTCAAGATTTTAAAAGACACATGAACAACTAGAATCAAAAGACAGTTGCCTTTTTACATTTTAGACACAGCCATGCTACGGATTTGCTTGCAAGCACAGACTGAATGTTTCCAAATACCATACAATTGACATGATAGTAGATTTTACAAGTATCACACTTCACAACTTGATCGTGTTCACTAGCCACTTGATCACACAACCAACATTGCTTGACTTGTACTTCGTTTATAGAACGATTCACATCCGTAACTGCTGACTTCTCAACACTACATCTCTTGTGAAGTTTCCTTCCTATATTCCCATTTAGTCCATCTGAACATTTTCTTCTCTTCAACAAGACATGTTCATTCTTATGTTTGATCGACTTCCTTTTTTGGCTTTGCTCTTTATTTTTTATTTTGTTGATTACATAAGACAGACTTCTTTTTGTGTGACTCTGCATACTCTTTTGTGTTTTCTCATGGTTCCTCCTCTCTTCCTTACTTATACGCTGTTCAATGACCTTGCCATTCCTCAACCTATGCAATGCTTGTCTTCGTTCACATCTTCTGATTTCCTTTCGGTTCGGTTTTGACATCTTCTTTGTATCTTTGATATACTCTACAACACAATCCAATACCTGATGTCTACTGCAGCATGTTTGCCCACTGGCCTTCAACCTTCGCACTGCTTTCTGCTGTTTCAATCTCGTTTTGGTCATTTTGTTGATTCTCCACTTCTTCCATCGATTCACATGTCTTTCAACATCTGCCACAGGAACAAACATGTACACAGGTTCTGATTCACACACATGTTCAGCATTAGACTCAAGCATGCCTGTACGTTATTGTATGAACTCAATGATAAACAATGGGATTGCATTGTGTCCACACTTTGATTCTTGTTGGAAATTTGGTTTCCACACATCCCCTGATATAAATCTTGAGTTTACCTTGAAAACATTAACTGATTTCAACTTTGTCATCTTTGGCTACAAATTGACAGTCAACTTCAGTTTTGTAATCTTTAGCTCAGAATTGACAAATTTAGCTTCAGAAAGTAATCGTTGCCTTTGAATTGGCAATCAACTTCAGCAAGTAATCTTTGCCTTTGAATTCGCAATCAACTTAAGCAAGTAATCTTTGCCTTTGAATTCGCAATCAACTTAAGCAAGTAATCTTTGCCTTTGATCTGATGTCTTGGTTGGTGTCACGACACTCTTCATTTCTGAAAAAAAAATAAGAAAAAAAAATACATTTGTAAATAAAGTATGCATACAGATAGGGTAACAACTAGTGTGTAACAACCGCAATACAATTCTTCCCAAAATTGCCTTTTGTCTTGAACAACATGCAGATTTGTGTAATACTCACGATTTTAAAAGACACATGATCGACTGGAATCAAAAGACATTTGCCTTTTTACATTTTAGACACAGTCATGCTACGGATTTGCTTGCAAGCACAGACTGAATGTTTGCAAATCCCATACAATTGACATGATAGTAGAATTTACAAGTATCACACTTCACAACTTGATCGTTTTCACAAGCCACTTGATCACACAACCAACATTGCTTGACTTGTACTTCGTTTATAGAACGATTCACATCCGTAACTGCTGACTTCTCAACACTACATCTCTTGTGAAGTTTCCTTCCTATATTCCAATTTAGTCCATCTGAACATTTACTTCTCTTCAACAAGACATGTTCATCCTTATGTTTGATCGACTTCCTTTTTTGGCTTTGCTCTCTATTTCTCATTTACTTGATAACATAAGACAGACTTCTTTTTGTGTGACTCTGCATACTCTTTTGTGTTTTCTCATGGTTCCTCCTCTCTTCCTTACTCATACGCTGTTCAATGACCTTGCCATTCCTCATCTATGCAATGCTTGTCTTCGTTCACATCTTCTGATTTTCTTTCTGTTCGGTTTTGACACCCTCTTTGTGTCTTTGATATACTCTACAACACAATCCAATACCCGATGTCTACTGCAGCATGTTTGCCCACTGGCCTTCAACCTTCGCACTGCTTTCTGCTGTTTCAATCTCTTTTTGGTCATTTTGTTGATTCTCCACTTCTTCCATCGATTCACATGTCTTTCAACATCTGCCACAGGAACAAACATGTACACAGGTTCTGATTCACACACATGTTCAGCATTAGACTCAAGCATGCCTGTAGGTTATTGTATGAGCTCAATGATAAACAATGGGATTGCATTGTGTCCACACTTTGATTCTTGTTGGAAATTTGGTTTCCACACATCCCCTGATATAAATCTTGAGTTTACCTTGAAAACATTAACTGATTTCATCTTTGTCATCTTTGGCTACAAATTGACAATCAACTTCAGTTTTGTAATCTTTAGCTCAGAATTGACATTCAGCTTCAGAAAGTAATCGTTGCCTTTGAATTGGCAATCAACTTCAGCAAGTAATCTTTGCCTTTGAATTCGCAATCAACTTCAGCAAGTAATCTTTGCCTTTGAATTGGCAATCAAGTTCTATCAGCAAGTAATCTTTGCCTTTGAATTGGCAATCAACTTCAGCAAGTAATCTTTGACTTTGATCTGGCAATCAACTTCAGCAAGTAATCTTTGCCTTAGAATTGGCAATCAACTTCAGTTTTGTAATCTTTAGCTCAGAACTGACAATCAGCTTCACAAAGTAATCGTTGCCTTTGAATTGGCAATCAACTTTAGCAAGTAATCTTTGCCTTTGATTTCGCAATCAACTTCAGCAAGTAATCTTTGCCTTTGATCTGATGTCTTGGATGGTGTCACGACACTCTTCATTTCTGAAAACAAAATAAGAAGAAAAAATACATTTGTAAATGAAGTATGCATACAGTTAGGGTAACAACTAGTGTGTAACAACCGCAATACAATTCTTCCCAAAATTGCCTTTTGTCTTGCACAACATGCAGATTTGTGTAATACTCAAGATTTTAAAAGACACATGAACAACTAGAATCAAAAGACAGTTGCCTTTTTACATTTTAGACACAGCCATGCTACGGATTTGCTTGCAAGCACAGACTGAATGTTTCCAAATCCCATACAATTAACATGATAGTAGATTTTACAAGTATCACACTTCAAAACTTGATCGTGTTCACTAGCCACTTGATCACACAACCAACATTGCTTGACTTGTACTTCGTTTATAGAACGATTCACATCCGTAACTGCTGACTTCTCAACACTACATCTCTTGTGAAGTTTCCTTCTTATATTCCAATTTAGTCCATCTGAACATTTACTTCTCTTCAACAAGACATGTTCATCCTTATGTTTGATCGACTTCCTTTTTTGGCTTTGCTCTCTATTTTTCATTTTCTTGATAACATAAGACAGACTTCTTTTTGTGTGACTCTGCATACTCTTTTGTGTTTTCTCATGGTTCCTCCTCTCTTCCTTACTCATACGCTGTTCAATGACCTTGCCATTCCTCAACCTATGCAATGCTTGTCTTCGTTCACATCTTCTGATTTCCTTTCTGTTCGGTTTTGACATCCTCTTTGTATCTTTTATATACTCTACATCACAATCCAATACCTGATGTCTACTGCAGCATGTTTGCCCACTGGCCTTCAACCTTCGCACTGCTTTCTGCTGTTTCAATCTCGTTTTGGTCATTTTGTTGATTCTCCACTTCTTCCATCGATTCACATGTCTTTCAACATCTGCCACAGGAACAAACATGTACACAAGTTCTGATTCACACACATGTTCAGCATTAGACTCAAGCATGCCTGTACGTTATTGTATGAACTCAATGATACACAATGGGATTGCATTTTGTCCACACTTTGATTCTTGTTGGAAATTTGGTTTCCACACATCCCCTGATATAAATCTTGAGTTTACCTTGAAAACATTAACTGATTTCAACTTTGTCATCTTTGGCTACAAATTGACATTCAGCTTCAGTTGTGTAATCTTTAGCTCAGAATTGACAATCAGCTTCAGAAAGTAATCGTTGCCTTTGAATTGGCAATTAACTTCAGCAAGTAATCTTTGTCTTTGAATTGGCAATCAACTTCAGCAAGTAATCTTTGCCTTTGAATTGGCAATCAACTTCAGCAAGTAATCTTTGTCTTTGAATTGGCAATCAACTTCTATCAGCAAGTAATCTTTGCCTTTAAATTGGCAATCAACTTCAGCCAGTAATCTTTGCCTTTGATCTGGCAATCAACTTCAGCAAGTAATCTTTGCCTCAGAATTGGCAATCAACTTCAGCAAGTAATCTTTGTCTTTGAATTGGCAATCAACTTCTATCAGCAAGTAATCTTTGCCTTTAAATTGGCAATCAACTTCAGCCAGTAATCTTTGCCTTTGATCTGGCAATCAACTTCAGCAAGTAATCTTTGCCTCAGAATTGGCAATCAACTTCAGCAAGTAATCTTTGCCTTTGAATTGGCAATCAACTTCAGCAAGTAATCTTTGCCTTTGAATTTGCAATCAACTTCAGCATGTAATCTTTGCTTTGAATTGGCAATCAACTTCAGCTTTGTAACTTGAGAACAAAATAGCTTTAACACAGAACACGTTTAGCTCACAAAAACAACTTCAGCTCACATATAACAACTTCAGCTCACATATAACAACTTCAGCTCACATGTAACAACTTTTATTCATATGATATTTAGGAGATGAAATGTTGGAGTGAATGTGGAATGAACTGAACACACTAAGGAATGAAATGAGATGACAGGGCAGGGTTAATGGGACAGACACACTGGACGAACTGCACAAAACCAGACCAGAAGGAACTTGATGTCTTGGATGGTGTCACGACACTCTTCATTTCTGGAAAACAAAATAAGAGGAAAAAATACATTTGTAAATGAATGAAGTATGCATACAGTTAGGGTAACAACTAGTGTGTAATAACCGCAATACAATTCTTCACAAAATTGCCTTTTGTCTTGCACAACATGCAGATTTGTGTAATACTCAAGATTTTAAAAGACACATGATCAACTAGATTCAAAAGACATTTGCCTTTTTCAAGTGACTTAACTACATTATGTACAGTCACACTCTTGGGGCAGGGGGGTGGGCGATGTGTGCTTCAGGAGTATGTACATTTTGAAAAGGAGGGGAAAGAACTGAAGACAAACCATATATGTATTGTTCAACAATTTTGTACCAGAACATACTCAGGACTCGTGAACATCTGTTTGTGGAAGGCATACACACCCCTCCCCCACCATAGTTATGTAATTGATGTTATCTTCCACATGATCACATGCACTCGCAAGCAAATATCACATGCAAACATGTGTCGAACACAAAGGTCAAGCAGGTTGAAAAATGCATACAGCATACGCATCTGAATCCGTACGTGATCATGCCACACTTTACACAACATACAGATCTTCAGACTTTTGGCATCATGCTAAAGGAGGTTAGATTGTAAATACTTTATTGTATTTGTAAAGGGCACTTTTATTTTGTTTATAGTCAATCCTGAGTTTGTGAAAAATACCATTGCAGTAGTAGCACTTAAGTTGTCATCCTATTTCTAAATGTTGAACGTCAATAAGCATAAGGGTCTGACGTCTGACAAATGATGTACCAAAGAATTTAATACACCACTTTGTAATTTGATCACCTAATGCAACACATCATATATGTATAAATTGACCACAGCAACCCACAAAATTAATAATTAACATAGACTGCTTTAACAATACTGCCTACTTTGTAGTCACCTAATACTCTTTGGGGCATTTCAATACAGTTGTATGCCGCTGTAACCATATTGAGTCAACTGAAATGCTACAAAAGACAAGGGCCTACCAAGTAACCACATTCCTCAAAGATAACACAATACGATCAAACCATCTGGAGAAAAGATGTTCAACAAAATCACTTCCATGAAATTTCAATTAATAAATTTTCACTGACTACATCATCCAATTCAAAATAGATCATGTCAGTTCATAGCAAACATGCATGCAACATGTAGGTAGGAAACATAGATCATTATGCAGGAAATGTAAGTCAGTCAGTTCATCCAAAAGATGGCACTAACAACAGCCATGACAGCCTCAGGTCATATACTCCGAAACACCTACCTACGAAACACCACTCTGTGAGTCTGTGACTCTGTGAGTCTGTGATTCTATTCCCGCCGATGTTTGCCGATCCAAAGCTGTTCAATGAGATGAACGCGTGGCGGTGTATACCGCCACGTTCACGGGTCTATAACCATGCCATAGAGCAAGAGATGATCATACTCAGCATTAAGGAAAACAAAATTGTATTTTTATTCTCTTTCATTTGATTGAAAATATTCCCAAGAGTCAGAATATCAAGTAATATTTTTTAAAAATGTTTCAGATTAAAGGCAAATCACGTATTTAAAGGTGCAGTTTTTCTGCTGTGGGATTTATAACCCATTGACTTTGTACACGTTTTCAAGCCACCATTTTTATAACTTGGCGATCTGGAATCGTCATCAAAGTTACAGCCAAGGAAGACACTCATACAAAAAATTATGCCAAGACTATGACGTCACGATGACGTCATCACCTAATTTTTTTATTGATTTTTGAAAATTTACGTGCATATTGTGAAGTCTTATATCTGCAGAAATGTAAGTCCGATTGGGTTGAAACTTGGTATGTGGCTATACCAGGATGTGTTATAGATTAAAAATTAGGTGACGTCATGATGACGTCATCCTGAGATTTTAAATGAATATTTGATTTTTTGGACCTTTTAGCCACATCTCCCGAATGAAACATGCAAAATGCAAAATTCTTTTTTGCATTTGGTCTGTTAGGTAATAGGTATTCGCACAAAAGTTGAAAAATGTGAGACGTCATCATGACGTCATCAAAATGCGATTTTTCAAAACTCATATAAGGAAAGGTCCAATTGTCATGAAACTTGGTGGGTTGGTAGATAATCGTAATAGTATGCAAAGTCCGAAGTGACGCCACGATGACGTCATCAAATTTTTTTTAAAAAATGCCGATTTTCAAAGGGCATTTCGACTCTTTGCCAGTAATTCATTTACACCAATCTTTGTTCAAGCAAAGATCCTAATTCAAACAACATTGTGTAATGATGACGTCATGATGACGTCATCCGGTGTTTATTTATGGGCAATTGAATTGTGACACTTTTAATATTTAAAAATGCATAAGAAATCACCCGTACGCGTCCGCAGCATTCTTTTGCCGGCCAGTGGTAGAGTAGGTTGAGGTCTTTAATTCATTCAGTGTGCGTGAAATCACGTGACCCTTGCTTCCGGTCGAAAAAGGCCGAAACCGGAAGTGGCTTATTATTTAAAAGTGGTAATAGATATGAACTCGCTTTCAACGGTTGATAGTTTTCTTCAAATCATCTACCGATGACGTCATGCAATCTTCGAGCGCCCTCTAGCGACAGATTGAACTTTTTCAAAAATGTATTTTGAATAGATGTCTGTGGCGAAGTTTGTCGGAATCGCCTAAATATTAGTGTATATGATGACCTTGACCCTCTTAAGACAGGTGCGCAGTTTTAGGCTTATGACGTCATCAGACTGGAAGTTCCGTTGAAAAGACCTTTTCTTTTTCAAAAATTGCTAACAAATCAATCCGTACAGATATAATCTTGAATTGCCCATTAAATGATAGCGTAAACATATGCCCCAACAGTATCAAGTTCCCAGCTTGTCAAATTGTTCACACAGTTGACGCGACGTCGGCAAAAAATACCCTTGCGCAAGTTGCGGTGGAGAGCTGTAAAACATGCACAGGACTTCCACAATGTGTATAGCACATGCACGTACGTTGTTCATACACAAATACATCGCATGTAATAAGTCAGCCCGCAGCGCACGTGTTGCTGAGGTCAAATCCTGTCCACAGTGACCGTTTTAGCCGATTTTCGGCTAACTTTGACAGATTTTATGTTCATGCATAGTCAGGGACGTATTATTGATACCAAAGAAATCATAACTTGGAAAAGCCCTATGTTCTGTTGCAAACAGACATAGATCTCTAGTTTTTCTTCTTTTTGATCTTTTTGGGTCCACCCCAAATCCCATTAACTTTGTACACGTTTTTGGTCCACGCCACTTTTGACCTAGAACAAAGTCCTTTTCCAATGAAACTTATCTCAGGTAAAGACCCTATAGTAGGGTCCAAAACATAAGTTGCGTGACCATTCTCTGGCTAGGATGGTTTGACGATGGATTTGACTTCTATGGACCATTTACAAAGAAATTAGCCCCCCGGTCCCTCCCAAAAATCCCGGCATTTTTCGCTAGGGGGCCAAATCCAAGATGGCCGCCGGCGCCATCTTGAAAAATTAACTTTTGAACCAGAGCACTTAGAATCATGTATGAAGACACTTTTTCAGGTAAGTCGACCATGAGGATTCCGATTCCGACATCAGTTTGACGCTATGGCATCATTTTGACCCAGAAATCCAAGATAACCCCATTTGATAGAGCAAAAACATAACTTTTGAACGGGAGAACCTAGGATCATGAATGAACACATTTTTTGGGCAAAATCGTTGGCTGATGCAATTTAAGAAGGTCCTGGACCCATCCAACATAAGATGCTAGGTCCTAATGGGATCGAGGGCCATATCGGCTGGATTTTGTATAAACTTGTTTAGCACAACGATCGACGTTCTGAGTTGTTTTAACAAAGCACACCTCCTTTTTAGGTTGTGTCCCTAATGAGGCTACGGCAATCATCATAATCATCATCATCATCATCATAGTCACTACATATATGTTGTCACCAAATTATTTTTTTTTTATATATTTTATATCACAAAACACTTCCGATACTTCTTACTGTTATACGTTTCCTGGAATTGGTACGCGTACTGCGCTGATGCTGTGGTTTCGGTGGTTTGAGATGAATTGGGAACATGCATGTATCTTACGACAATGTCCATCGTTCCATGTGTCCTCCAGTGTGGTAGGCTTTGCGACAAGGCCACCGATTCTATGACCTCAAATGAGAGGTTGGACAATCCCAAGAAAAAGGCCCTGTAATGGAGCGGTCTGGACAAGTTTGGAGATGTCCACGCAACTGACAATTCGGATAAAAGCCCTGTCGGACAATATATGTGTCCGTGATGCATGTAGCTTGACCTTATGAAATACCAAGAAACTTGAACAGGCTAACAAAAGACAAGAAAAACAAGAGGTTGATGAATGCCAATTTCAGTCTTTGTCTATGGCAGTTGTCTAGTTCTGTTGCCCAGCTGCGGCTTCAGCTGCCAAGGAGCTGCAATCGAGTTTGGGGCAATACATCATAAAACAAAGTGCTAATGGTGCTGTAAGACAGATTCAGCAAAGAACCCAGAATCAAAGCCAATCCTGATTTTGTACGATCACGCCAGCTTTCAAGAGACAGAGTGGCCTTGGAAGATCAGAGCCTGCAAGACAGAATCAACTGTCTGATCGATCCTGCAGCTGATCAGCCCTACTCGCTTGAAATCAGATATCACCTCAAATGTCGTTTGAAATAATGCGTAGCTATCAGAAAATAAGTGAAGATGACAGACTCCCACGCATGCTCAATGTAACTCTCTATAAGGTTCAGACCATCTTCTTTGGTTATATAAGAACAGTAACCATAACCCTAACCCTAATCCCAACATCCAGGGTCAAGTCATCCTATATAAAAGATATCCTAACCCAGGAGTTTGAGGGCAAGATCGGCTTCCGCTCCAAGCCTCGGAGGAACCAGAGTGATCTAATCCATGACACGTCTGGGGGGGGGGGTCTTTTAGAGGCAGGTCTGTCCTCTATCGGTGTCAGCATAGTAGTAAGCAATTGGTGCGCAATGTGGCTGAGCGGCTCAAAGATGTCATCAGTTCAATCCAACTCGTCCCAGAGCTAGAAAAAGGGGGAGCAACTCTCGCTTCTCATGGTGCAGCAGATATCTGCTTTGCTAGGGAAGAGGGGGTAGATCTGTCCCCAAGCACACTCTCTCTCACCTCTCTCATCACACAGTACGTCATAAAGCGACCAACCACATCCGCCATCAATGCCACCGTCACCCCTCGCGGGATGACTTACATGCAGCAATGAGCTTGTCGGCTCTTAGTAGAAGCTGGTCATGGGGTTCAGCTACCCAAGCGTGCTTCTCCTGCAAGACATCTGAGCCATGCATGACCTGGAGCGGTGCTCGGTCTGTCCCAAGGAAATCGCTGATGAAGAACCAATCATCAGTGACATTGACACTGATGACTTTCTCAACAACAACTTTATAGGAGGAGGAAACGCACCGCTGTAACTTGATGTTTCTGCAGCGTCTAGAACCTCTTGTACATGAGAAAAAGGCAAATATCCAGGATGAGCTTACGCGCATCAAAGACGCAAAGACTGTCTTACAAATACTGACTTATGAGGAGGCTGAGATGAAAGCAGGTACGTCATAAAGGACCACACGGGGCTGTGAACCGCCCATCCACCCTTATCATGCAACGTACAGAGCCATGCGCTTAGTGCCGATGATTAAAACAGATTGTCTTTGACATGATTCACAACTGACTTGTTGGGCAGTCAGTGTAAGCCTTGCGCTTCCCTGCTCCATATTCAAGCCATCATGACACCGAATAGTTTGCTCGGCTGCATCAGGTTGCCATTCACTGATGCTTGGTTCTCCTTCAGCGATCTCCTCAGGAGAGACCAAGCACCGCTCCTGGTCATGCATGGTCTAAAGGCCGCTTAGGAGAAGCACATTTAGGTAGCTGATCCCCATGCCCAGCTTGTAGTAAGAGTCAATAAGCTCCTTGCTGTAAGTCATCCCGAGAAGGGTGACGGTGGCATTTCTGGCAGATGTGGTTGGTCGCTTTATGACATACTGTGTGATGAGAGAGGTGAGAGGGGGAGTGCTCGGGGACAGATCTACCCCCTCTTCCCACGCAAAGCAGATTGCAAGCAGAACTCCTTCTCCTCCTGCTCTAGCTCCTTGACCCTCGGTGCCTACGGAACGAGTTTGATTATTCATTCCTAAGCCAATCAGCCACATTGTGCACCAGTTGCTATCTGCTATGCTGACACAGCTATGGAGGACAGTGCTGCTTTGACATAAGAACCACCCTCCCCCCACAGACGGGTCACAGTCTAGGTCGCTCTGTCTCCTTCGAGGATGGGAGTGGAAGGCAATCTTGCCCTCGCATGAATAGGGTGACTTGACCCCAGATGTTGGGAAGCCATACACACAGAGAAGGTTTATCCTGTCATCTCTGAGGAGGCTCTAAAATACCCTTAGCTTATGTTCCTCAAAGATAACTGTTCTGATGTGGTCAAAGAAGATCGTTTGATCCTCATGGAGAAAGGCTTAGTGCATTCGCGAGAGTTTGTCATCTTCACTTATTTTCTGATAGCTACGCATATAATTTCAAATGACATTTGAGGGTGATATCTGATCTCAAGCGCATAGGGGTGATCATAATGCAGGATCGATCAGACAGTCGATTTTGTCTTGCAGGCTCTGATCTTCCACGTTAATGTGTGTCTCTTGAAATCTGGCCATGCGTGATCATTCTCCTCCTGCTCTAGCTCCTTGATCCTCGGTGCCTACGGAACGAGTTTGATTATTCATTCCTAAGCCAATCAGCCACATTGTGCAGCAGTTGCTATCTGCTATGCTGACACAGCTATGGAGGACAGTGCTGCTTTGACATAAGAACCACCCTCCCCCCACAGACGGGTCACAGTCTAGGTCGCTCTGTCTCCTTCGAGGATGGGAGTGGAAGGCAATCTTGCCCTCGCATGAATAGGGTGACTTGACCCCGGATGTTGGGAAGCCATACACACAGAGAAGGTTTATCCTGTCATCTCTGAGGAGGCTCTAAAGTGCCCTTAGCTTATGTTCCTCAAAGATAACTGTTCTGATGTGGTCAAAGAAGATCGTTTGATCCTCATGGAGAAAGACTTAATGCATTCGCGAGAGTTTGTCATCTTCACTTATTTTCTGATAGCTACGCATATAATTTCAAACGACATTTGAGGGTGATATCTGATCTCAAGCGCATAGGGGTGATCATAATGCAGGATCGATCAGACAGTCGATTATGTCTTGCAGGCTCTGATCTTCCACGTTAATGTGTGTCCCTTGAAATCTGGCCATGCGTGATCATACGAAATCAGGATTGGCTTTGATTCTGGGTGCTTTGCTTAATTCATGTTACAGCTCCATTAACATTTTGTTTTATGATGCATTGTCCCCAGACTCGATTGCAGCTCCTTGGCAGCTGAAGCCGCAACTGGGCAACAGAACTAGACAGCAGACATACACAAAGACTGAGATTGGCATTCCTCAACCTCTCTTTTTTTTTTTTTGTAGGTCTGTTTCAAGTTTCTTGTCTAGTTTCTTTGTGTTTCAAAAGGTCAACCTAAATGTATCACAGACACACTGTCCAACAGGATATTTATTGCAAATGACAGTTTTGTGGACATCTCAAAACTTGTTCTGACCGCTCCATTACAGGGCCTTTTTCTTGATTTTCCCACATCTCAATTGAGGTAATGGGATCGCGATATCGGTGGCCTTGTCGCAAAGCCTACCACACTGGAGGACACATGGAACGGTGGACATTGTCGTAAGCTATGTTCTCAATTCACATCACAAACCAGGGAAACCACAGCACCATTACAGTGCGCGTACCAATCCGAGGTAACAATAACAGTAAAAAGTAGCAGAAGTGTTTGTGATATAAAATATATAAAAAGCGAATAATTTGGTGCCAACATAATATGCAGTGTGATGATTATGATGATTGCCGTAGTCAGTGGAGACAAAACCTGAAAATGAAGTGTGCTTTGTTAAAACAAGACAGAACACACAGTCCGATTGGGTTGAAACTCGATGTGTCGGTAAACTGCGATGTGTTATAGATAAACATGAGATGACGTCATGATGACGTCATCGTGCGATTTGATATGAATGTTTGAATTTTTGGACCTTTAAGCCGTATCTCACGAACGCAGCATATAAGGTAAAAGGTATATATACAATTTTTTTTGAGAATTTGAGAATATTGGCTATTAAAGAGCCGCGCTGGCCACTCCTTCAACATATCTGCAACGTCTTCGTACGTCTTACCACACTGTAGCTTTTCTGAAATATCCTCCATGAAATTTTCCAGCGCCATTTTTGTTTGCAACTCTTCAAGCCCAACCAACTGAATCGCAGTAGATGGAGGTCAAGGTCATGCGAGGAATCACACCACGCATTAATTATGCCGAGGTAACACTTCTTCGTGCACGGCATGGTCCCCTCCACCCTCCTCCCCCTTGCCCACAAAATGCACCACGGACTGTTAACTATGACACTAAAATAAAAAAAACAGTCTGTATTCAATATACTGACCGTTTTGCTGTTTATCAAACTTATTTGTGTAAAACTGTAAAACAAAAATCATTGATCGTTATGCTGTAATGAAATTTACTAAACTGATAAAACGGAATAACCGTATTTATCTTAAAACCGTTTGCCGTTTGACAAAACTGTAAAAGGACAAAACGGTCATCGGTTCGTTTACTGTTTTTGTTTTTGAAGAAATCCAAACGGTAAAACGAAATAACGGTATGTCCCGGGATTACTTTTGCCAAAACAGCCTTTGTTTTCGTTACGATTTTTGTTTTTTGTTTTTTACACGTTTTTACAGTGGAAGACAATTTGGGCACTAAAATCAATCCGATTGACTTTATACTCGGCACACACTTAGACCAGCATCTGAAGATGTGCCCTGAACATTGACGTCATCATGACGTCACAGGAGTCACGTGTCGTCACATTATATGCGATTTTTCTATTGTGACCATTTTCTAGCAGAATTCGGCTAGATCTGACAGATTGGGCTATTTCTCCAGAACTACAGGTCCGACTGGGTTGAAAGTTGGTATGTACGTAAACCGGGATGTCTTATAGATGAAAACTAACTTGACGCCATGTTGACGTCATCATGTGAGATATGACGTCATATAAAAAAAAATATTGTGAAGGCGTATATCTCCAGAACTGCAAGTCCGATTGGGTTGAAACTTGGTATGTACCTAAACCGGGAAGTTTTATAGAGTAAAAATGAAGTAATAACTCGATGACGTAATCACGTGACATGTGACGTCATATTAAATGTGGATATTTTAAAGGCCAATATCTACAGAACTACAGGTATGATTGGGTTGAAACTTGGTATGTACGTCTTAGGTTCGATAGGCCATAGATATATGCACAAAATTTTGATAAATGTGTAACGTCAAATGACGTCATAAAAAGTCCTTCATGACATTTCTCGATAAAACTGTTGCCGAAACAGCTATTCGATTGTCGACAATCACATTTCTAGTTTGTTTTCTTCTTTTTCAGCCATCCCCATAGCATTTGTACACGTTTTCAAAGTGGAAGGCACTTTGGGCACTAAAATCAATCCGATTGACTTTATACTTGACACACACTTAGACCAGCATCTGAAATTGTGTGCCGAACATTGACGTTATCATGACGTAATCACGAGTCACATGACGTCTCATTATATGCAATTTTTCTATTGTGACCATTTTCTAGCAGAATTTGGCTAGATCTAGTATATAAACATACTTTGAAGGCCTATATCTCCAGAAGTGTAAGTCCAATTGGCTTGAAACTTGGTATGTACCTAAACCGGCAAAAGAGTTGAAGATGAAAAATAAAGTGACGTCTTGATGACGTCATCACGTGACATGTGACGTCATATTAAACGTGCAGATGAAAAATAAAGTGACGTCACGATGACGTCATCACGTGACATGTGACGTCATATTAAACGTGCATATTTTGAAGGCCGATATCTATAGAACTGCATGTCCGATTGGGTTGAAACTTGGTATGTACCTCAGCCGGGATGTGTTATAGATGAAAATTGGAGTGACGTTACGATGACTTCATCATGGGTCACATGACGTCACGTTAAAGATGATTAGATTTAATCTTTGAAAATCACTATAAAATCAACCGTGAGCAACCTGAACTTAACGTTTGCAGGAATGGATAGAATAATCCAGGGTCTTCATTGTTTATATTATGTGCAAAATCATGTGACCCTTCCTTCCGGTTGAAACCGGAAGTGCCTTGTAATTTAAAATTGGTGAAAGAAGTGAATTTGCTCTCAATAATGTATGCTCTGGATAAGTTGTTCTTTACCATAAAATTATAGTTATACATAACATTGATGTGACGTCATCATGACGTCATCAAGTGACATGTGACGTCATAATTCAAAGCCCTCTGAGAATGTAATTACATAGTATATGCCACCATTTATTATAAACAGAACTACACATCCTTCCTTGATGAAACTTATACTTGAAACTTTACGTGTCACACGTCACAAAAAATTACCGAAACAGCCCTGTGTTTGTCCACAAACATAAACTAGTTTATATTTTAATTTGCTTGATCAAAGCAATTAAACGGAACATTTTGGTCAATGAAGTAATACTTGTGTTTACCAATACCGATGATGTTCCCCGAAATCCTTAGGAATAGGGCTAGGGTTAGGGTAAGGGTTAATAGGGTAAGGGTTCTGGTAAGGATTTCGGGGAACATATGCATTGTGGAACATAGGTGTGCACCCAAGGAAATGAATGGTACAACGGCCAAACGGTGAATGTTCAATTTGAGCACTGTACATGTACGGTGCAATACATTATAGCAGCGAAAGCGCTGTTATTTTCAAAACGGGGGAGAATTTCATACAGTTCTCAGTTATTGATATAGAGCAAAATAACTTATTTTATATCTTGTTCTCAGTCGCGAGTGCACGGGCATATTATACACGCGCGTAACGGGCATATTAATTTCTCTTTACGTATTGTGCATACGTATTGTATTATATAACTTGGTACATTAATATTTATCTCCACGAGACATGTGCAGGTTGTGCGATCAAGAATGCCTGAAAGTTCCTCAATAATTTGTAGTATGTTCTACTGGCATAGTAGGGGTGATATAAAACGCAAGGATGCAATATGAATACTTGCAAGTGCAGACACACCTTTTGTTTTATTTAACATCAACATTAATACTAGTCTGAGTATCACACGTTGCCATGGGAACCCCCATTTTCTCCAGTCTGACGCCTGATATATCTAAGAATACGCTCCCATTTTTACGTTACATACCCAGTGTGGACATTCTTTGTTTACGTTTAATTACGAAAAGCCTGTGATAAAAAGCCTCATTTTACTCACACTCTGAAAACCTTTTCAACCCAAATTGTTTTCTATGATTTCTTTTAGTGTTTCTCTTCAGTTTTCCACGAATAAACCTAATCCAAAAATGCCTCTTAACCTGTTTTCCAGAGAGGGGTAAACATTGTGTGGACGTGGGCAAGTCCACACAACGTCGCTGCTACCTATTTTATGTGGACCTCTTTTGTTTGGAAGTCCACACAGTGAATGCAATACTTGTGCGTTTCTGCCAGCCAAATCGGGGTCAACTTCACACAATGTTGACGTCATTTCATTTCAAAAGGTGGACTAATTAGCTGTTAATTGGTCAATTTGTATGTCTTGTTTGTGAAGTACAGCAACGGGCATATAGATCTAAATATAACCTAGACACGACATTGGCTATGAAAACTGTTTACATAATGATGCGCGTATGGAAAAGCGGGAGCTTATCGCGGCTGTGACGTGACATTCAAAAGGGCTTTCGTATTAACCTAGAGGGCTTTCGTATTAACCTTAACGCGGTAGAATCGCGTCAACGCAGCTTGTGAAATATTGTCCAATTGCATGACATACAAATGGACGCGGAACGCGCAACATCTGAGACGAACAAAAGTGAACGTGCAATGTTCCATAGAGTTGTCTTAGGTGCGTGGCTAACTTGCCAATAATCAATTACGGGCGTTATTTAAAATATAATGTGTGTAACAAGATCCCCCTCAATCAGGAGGACCCCGGAATGGTACTTTAGATCAAACTCTGATTGGAGAGACTCAACTCAGACAAAATGAAAGAAGGACAGATCTGTATATAATTTCAAGATTAATTTAATTCACAATATCACCAATATTAACATACACTTAAATTTCATCCTACAAAGAAACTAAATAAATACATCATTATTAATACATTACAAAACAATCAACGAAAGTGGGCCCAAATCAACGGTTCGTGTGAAGTTGTGTGGTTGTGGTTGTGGTTGTGGTGCACCGGTGCCTGTCCTGGTAGTACCGTCTGTGTCCGTAGTGTCCTCTGCCCACGTGTGACCTTGCTGACAATCCTGCTGGTATGGTCGACTTGAGCTCGGCCCGCCGAGGATGTCTATCTAACTGTGCGGAGTTCCCAAAACCAGACGTTACGTCCCCAAAAGCCCTGGTTTAGAATTAAGTACAAGTTGTCACAATGCATCTCTCTTACACAAGATTATTACATGCAGCATCCATAGCAGTTTAAGTTCATTTAACATAGCATAACATGCAATGTACCTTTTATACACAAAACCCAAATAATGTGTAATTGCTAAGGCACATTTCCAATGTTTTACAACAGTTATACAAATACAAATTTTCACTTTTTAAATTCAGATTACAAATTGCAATGCAATAATACTTACAGGTTATGGCGAATAACCTGGTCTACATTTTATTGACTTTGACGAGGAGACGAGGACGGCCGCAGCCTACCGACTCTGTGGGACTCATTCCCAACGCGCGAAAATAACAGACTCAGTTCACTAGGAACCTACAACTCCCCAATGTGGGTACACATGAGCATAACATGCCCTGACGTAGTGTCGGTCCGGGTCTCGCCTCCAAGTGCCTAACCAACGCCCCAATCTGGATTTTATACCATAGACTGATGGTCCAAAAGTATTTCAAAACCCCAGAACATGTTAAGTTCATCTACTAACAGGCACGGACTGCTCAGTTAAATTCCACCATTGTTAAATACTTATAGGATTAACAGCTTATACATTGTAGTGCAAAAGTGTTCAACTGGAGTCAAGTCATGATAAGATTACCCCAATTCCAACTTCGTGGACTTCTAATACATCAAACAATTTAGGTTGGGTCTCTCCCTTAATACAATCACGCACAAAAGTTTCAGAGTATGTGAATTAGGTTGAGGTCTCTCCCGTAATACAATCACAAAAAGTTTCACAGTATATATATCAATTAGGTTGGGGTCGCTTCCCCATAATACAATCACAAAAAGAAAAAGCTATACAGTATAAGTCTGGAAATTAAATATTCACATGACCTTTTAAAATCAACTTGTGACAATGTGATGATCATTAATTCGAAGCCTCAGGCCGCGTGACAGGTGACGCTAGCCTTTTTGCTCAATATCACTCCGCAATAATGACATCAATTTTTCTCCTCGTCAAACGCGCGCAAAACCCAGATGTCAAACAAACTTTCGAACAATCACGCGCGCGAGTGCGTGCACACGTTGCCACATATTCGCATAGAAACTGTCTTGCAAGCACGCGTAATCTTCCCACAAGAAATTCGTTAAGGACGTTTACAACCAAACAGGATTCATCTGTGATTTTTTTTCGGTAACCGAGTCGCAGGCCGGCGGACATAATCATTTCTTAACCTGGTGTATGCATAATACGGACATAAGGAGTATGTAAACGAAATTTCAGGTTCTATTTTAGCATTAGTACGGAGTGCTATTCACCACATACAAGCATGTCTAGCTTTATTTATAGATGTCTATGACAACGGTATAACTGAAAACTCGATATAAAAAGCGCCAGCTGAATGGTCAGAAACTCGAGGTCAAGACGCAGTCTATTTGCATAATTAACCCCCAAATCTAGTGGTATAGACGCTTGCTGTGCAAAAAAATATTCCATAACGTTTTCACGAAATGACACCATACTGCGCGTGCCTGTCTGTTGACAATAATCACGCATTTTGCTTCAACTTTCCGCAGAGAATCGACCTTTATTTTAAAACTCGAACGAAAATAATCGGCCTGAGGATCCCCGAGTTACGATCAATTAGAGACCACATTGCATACTTTGCAAAGGGCAAACACTGACGTCTGCACAGTGACATTTTCATAACCGACCATCTTCTACTAGCCTGGTACGGAACTTTAAAACAAACATCTAATACGATTTAATCACTGTTAAAAATCGGAGTACATACTTTTTGTTGGGGCAAGCGCAAAAGAACGACATTTATAACGAAATACGTTGAGTAAAAGTTGAGATATGAAGCAAGAAAGACAAAAAGACGATGCTTATCGACATTTCCTGAGACTATTTCCGGCGTGTTTGTTCTTGGTATAGCATACTGTACCAAGAATATATATACATTGTGTACGAGCCTTTGTATAGTAACGTTAATGATTATTATTTTTACCATTGTATAATTATGCCTTGGTAACCATTATATAATTTTGCATTTTTACGGAGAGGACACGTGCCCAATCTCGAGAAATGGAATTACAGTGTCCAAGTCAACGATATAACAAAACCAAATGAGATTGATGCCAGTCCAGAAGGAGCGACTAAATGTAAGGTTGTGGAACTGGTTATAAACAACATAAAGAACACAGTGTGTATGGGTTTTTTTTTACTTTAAAGTGCTCTTGGCCGGTGTGCATGTTGACTGCAAGGCGATGGTTTGTTACTTCGTTCCCCCAAGAACCTCCTCTGATGCAGTGGTAACTACCCAAGGTGGTAAGTCTTCCTACATTAAACCAGACCATAAGTTGTGGCATAACCACGTGGATCAGGGGCGGAGCTAGTTTCAAAGAGGGAGGTTCGTTGAAATCTTCAATATTAAATGTTCATCCTAAATTTGAACTTTAGAATATGTTATGATTACTATAATGCTGTCTAGGCTTGGGAATCCATTGAATATTTTTGGACCCATGTTACAATTACATTACTCAGGTTAAAACGCCCCAGTGACCTCCTCCATCAGCCAAAATTTAGTGGTTGCATCTTTGACAAGATGAACATAATATAATCAGCGCGAATCTTTTTTTTCAACATAATTAAGCTATCGAGAACATAGCAACGACATAAACCTTAACCCATATATCAGCGAATGTGTTCACGAACAACGCTGCGTCCGCTTAACTGTACGTTGTTTCTTAATATTTGGGTCAGACATCATTAACTGTCATATCATAAATGTACTATTCCTTTTCTTTCCAATTTAATTTTGAAACAGCTGAGTGTCTAAGTCCAGCTCCACTCGGCATGGCGAATCGGGCAATCCCTGATAGTAACATCACGGCGTCAAGCAGTTGGCCCGCTAACCCTCCCAATTATGGCCGCCTCAACTATGCCGGTGCGTGGGGAACCGGAAGGTATGTGTCATAGAGAAATAAGACAAGTACCTATTATGCGTGCTTGCATTCAACACACATCAGTACGGATTTCAGGGGAGCGCAGTCTCAAGGTAAAAAAGCAAATGTGCACATTTTGTGTACACACAAAAATGGCGATTTCGTGACAAGCCTGGTTGAATGATGCTGGGCAACATCTGACCGTTGGGGACGCTATTTAAACAAACTTGCATGTAATGCTGGCTCCTCTATATCCACTACTTGTCGAAGTTACGCTCATAAGGCTCAGCTAATTATTGGCATTCAGATTTGAGCCGGTCTAAAACATAGTATTTAATACCGGCCAAGCACACATTTTATACTTGTTTGCACCCGGTCCCAATCCTTGCAAGAGTAACATTAATTCGTTCCTTTGAAAATGATTCTTAGTGTGTCACCAAAGTTTCTCTGTATTAAGGGGAAATTTGGCAGCAAATCGGGATTCAATGAAATTGTTCACAAAATCCGTGCTATTATATGAAAGGAATTATTCCTTTTCTTAGAGATGACTTTTAAAGAATTGATTCCTAGTAGCACTGTGCAGTAATAGTGCAGCAGATGGTAAGGCTTCGACAAAAGTTACCCAGCGTGCCAAAGTTAATCCAGTTTACGACATTACAGGACACCGGGCACATTTTCTATTTTAAACCCCCAACATTCGGGCCCTCTGTATCTTGCAATGCGTGATTGAAATTTGTCATTTGAAATAATTGCAAAACATACAGAAATCTGCATCGAAATACAGTTCAAAATTGTGCTTCTTTCAAATATCTCATTACCCGGTGTATACGGTTATTTGATTGATTCTAATTCTCTATTTACTCTGTGCCCAGTTGGGATACAAGTCCCTGGATCCAGGTTGAACTCGATGAGGGTACAGTGGTGACGGGCCTCATCACACAAGGATGGTTGGGATACTATGTGAAGCAGTACAAGGTGGCGTATAAAGAGCAGCCCTCGACCCCCTTTCAAGACGTGACAGATGAAAACGGAAACACCAAGGTAATTTATTTGCATTCGGCTCATTGCAGCTTTTAAAGCAAGTTTCGTCACTTTTGTTTTGAATGCAACATTTTCATTTTATACAACACCTGCGCAGCGCACAGTGCAATGGCAGTTCTTTTGCACTGTGAAAAGAGCTTCCATTGCACGGTGTCGCTGCTGCTGGTGGTGGCGCTGTTTTAAATCGAGATAAATTGAATAATGATTCCTCTTAACCTGCTGAACAGTTTGCATTAATATAGATATGTTGAACTTGTCGCATTTTTAAACAGTTTTTAATCTGAATAAATTGGCTATTAAAAGTCAACCAATCAGATGACAAAGATTTATTCATGTGTTATATAAAACAAATAATGAATGTTTCATGTTCGTGCATTGGAAAGAATAATTTCATTCGGTTACAGTTGAAATGTTCCATTCCACGAGGCGAAGAACATTTCATCTGTCACCTCATACAATTATTCTTACCATTGCACTCACAACCATTCATTGTTTGTGTTATATACGTCTTCGGGTTGGTCTTTTGTAATGCAAATCAAATGTAAAACCGTACTGAAATTGTTGGCCTCAGTCATACAGCAAGAAAGCCACATTGCATTAGTTTTGCTGTGTTATCTTCTAGAAATGGTTAAAAACAAGACAATTGTCTTTGTCCAAACGTCTTTGATTAAACAGCCAAAAGTCGTTTTCATCTGAAACAGAATGTCAAGGTTCCCAAATAACTTAAGCCATTTGTGGCATAAAGTTGAAGTCAAAAACCCCTACCCCCACCTTCATCCTGGACACTCGTATAGATTCAAATGTTTTGTATATACATTCTGTACCAGAGAAAAACCTCGTCTGTTCATGTTTCTTGCTTTTCGGGTATCTTGGTCCAGGATGTTACCATAACTTGCCTATACATCATGCCGTTTTCACATGTGGTTTGATTGTATACGATTTCGTTTAAGGTGTTTATCGGGAACTCTGATGGCAGCACTCCAGTCACTAACTTGTTTGATGAGAGTGTGGTGGCCACCATAGTGCGCATTAAGCCTGAATGGGCAGATTGGGTTATTCTGAGATTGGAGCTGCTGGGATGTCGTCGTGAGTAACTCAACTGAACTAAATGCGACATGTTGGTAATATTAAGATTGGAGGTGAATGCTAAAGTTCTGATTAGTTTTTGTGGCGCCTATCTAAACGTACATTCGATGTAAATATAAACTGTTGTTAACACACATAGTTAGGAGTGTTGTTATCATTAATCTTCAATATACGCTATACACGATTAACTAAAATAAAATCACTCAACGAAACTCGGGAGTGCAATTTAGTGCTACAACCTAATGAGTAAAGGCTGGCTCATGTTTCAAAGGAACGCGCCTAATTGCATTTGGCGCCAGGAAACTTTTGAGAAAACGTTCTTCGGAGTTGCTTCAATTGAAATGAATTCAACTTTTGGGAAATCGAAACACCAAGAAAGCCCGTTAGTGCCAACATTTTTTTTTCCTTTTTTGAAACTTAACGAAACGAAGGTTTGGTACGCGGGCATTGCCATACTAATGTCCATAATGTGCAAGTGCGATTTCAGGCCATAGCGGAAGTGCCGTTTCTTGGTCCAGGGTTTCATAAAGGCCGCGCAGTCTATTTTTTAATAACTATTTGAATTTTTGTTTTTTTAATTTGGGGTGTTTTTTTATTTATTTATTTTTTTTTTTATGTTTTTTTTTTAGCATTTTTTTTACCTACCTACCGTCAGCGGCGCCCTTCCCCTGATTAGATTAGTTCCCAGACCAAAAGATTCTGACTATTCCTGTTGAATCTAAGATTCTGACTATTCCTGATGAATACGGAACCAGACTACTCTGTGAAAGGGCGCCGCAGACGGCAGGTAGGTAAACAAAAATAGACTGCGCGGCCTTTATGAAAACATGGACCAAGAAACGGCACTTCCGCAAAGGCCTGAAATCTTTCTTTTACATTATGGACATGAAGTACGGCAATGCCCGCGTACCAAACCTTCGTTTCGTAAAATGTCAAAAAAAATTCCCCCCCCCCCAAAAAAAAAATCCCCCCCAAAAAAAAAGACAAAAGAAGAAGAAAATAATAGCACTAACGGGCTTTCGTCGAACACAAACAGTTGAGTTGATGACACTAATTCGCGTTCGCGTTAGCACTTGTGTCGAAAGGAGCCCGAGTTAAATGTGGCCATTGCTTTAAATGTATGAGCATTTTATTCAGTGTGATAGTTTGCCGTAGGCCTCATCATAACGGAAATTTCATTCACGATATCAAATATTCAATTAATAACTTAGGTGTACAGTTTGGTGTTAGGTGTCCAGTGAATATCTTTGCTTTACCGTAGCAACACTGTTTTGACTGTTGTGTTAGGTGTTGGAAATAATTTCATGTTTATTCCATAGTGTGTATATTTATGTGTAATCATGCTAGTAAAGTGTTTGAAAATCATTTTAACACTGCCATGTTGTTTTTCGCTTTTGATGATGTTTGTGCATGTGAAATGAAATAAATGCCAATAAATAAAAACATACCTATTTAATTTTGCTGGTTAGTTTCTTATGCGTTGCGATAAGATGAAATAGTCCAGTCGACTTACTGTCAGTGCAAATTGATTGTAAACAGTACAAAGTATTTCAAATTTTGTAACAAAAATATATTTGTTTTGTTCCACTTGAAGAATGTTTTGTTCCACTTTAAAGACGGAATGTTTCATTTGAAATATGAAATGTGACATTCAACGCGGCTTCGCCTCTATGAATATCATCATTTGTACACTGACTTATATATGCTTCAGCCGGTTTTCCTGATTTTTGTCGTAATGTTGTAAACAGTACAAAGTATTTCAAATTTTGTAACAAAAATATATTTGTTTTGTTCCACTTGAAGAATGTTTTGTTCCACTTAAAAGACGGAATGTTTCATTTGAAATATGAAATGTGCCATTCAACGCGGCTTCGCCTCTTTGAATGTCATCATTTGTACACTGACTTATATATGCTTCAGCCGGTTTTCCTGATTTTTGTAGTAATGTTGGAAAGTATGTTCGCATTTGGTTGCATTGCCTACCCTCTTTTTTTTCTGAATGCCACATGTATATATCTATTAATACTGTCGTGTCAATGCAAAAACATCGTTAATGATCAATATGTCAAAATGCAGTTTTTCGTGTACTTTTTTATTAACATTAATTCATTGATTATTACAGAGCGGTTTCGTTGAAAAAATGTACCCGAATAATGTCACAAGGTCGTATCTCGATTACAAGCCTGAAAGTGCAAGCAAAGCGTCGTATCTCAGTGCGTTTATATTCGAAATGCCGTACAGTCGTGAATGTGGGAAAAGGTCATCAAAATTCATGTTCTAATTGTGCCGATGTGACTTTTTTTTCATTTCTTGGCGAGCTGCGTGGTGGATTGGGTACTTGTTGGTGTGTACGATCAACCTGACAGATTCTCGACCATTGCGTCAGGCACAGTTTAGGTAAATTCATGATCGTCTGTCAACAATGCATGCATAGCTCACTGCTATCAGGTCGTGTTGTTGTAGATTGTCGATCCTTGCACTAACCAGACAAAGTTTCGAGCAAGTGTTCGAGTTTAGCCTCTTTCCTTATAATTGTTCTGTGGTCCTCGTGTCATTGAAGCTACGAATTTTTCCAAAGCTTTTGACCGTGTCAGTTATATTATTCTAAGCTACCAAATTCCTTAAGTGTAAAGCTTTTTGAGCAATCGTACTAAAGGTGTTCGCTACCAAAACCTAGGTGGCGATCAAGACAAGCTGGTGTCATGGGCGTCGCCAGGATGGGGCAAGGGAAGGAGCTACCCCCAACAAGTCCAAGAAATAAAAGGGAAAAAAATAACAAAAAATAAAAACAATAGATTGGTGTTAGTTTAATGCACATTTAGCAATATCGGCGTCCGCAGGGGTGTCAATGTGGATGAGGTGGGTAGATGTCCCCCGCCCACCCTCGAAAAAAAATTATAAAGTTAGAATATGCTGGACAAAGTACAGGGATTTTGGGAAATAATGTGCTTTGCCCCCCCTCCCCGAAAAAAAATCCTGGTGATGCCCATGGCTGGTGTTGCTAATTTCAGTTAGTGGAATTCGTCTCTGACACGCGTGCAGACTATGCAAACAACAGGGCGTGGCTAACTTGCGAACGGCGATATGCATTGAACTCCGTCAATTCGAGCGATTCACAATGCAGTGCGCCTGAAGAGTTTGCCACGGAGAGTTCATTTTTCTCAATGCATTGTGGGAGAATGTGGGCAAATTCGCAGCGCGGCACATTTGAAATTGTTAGTTTTTCTGGTCAGTAATTTCGTATTGCGTATGATTCGAGTACATGTTTGCCCTTTTCTTTTCTTTTTATCAATATGGTGTTCTTTGTAAAGGCGGCTGAACGCTGTGCCCAAATCTATAAAAAACAAATAGCTGAAATTGTCTACTGACACTCGTTCAAATGGGCCATGTTTTGTGGAACGTAAACTTGAAAATGGACTCGCCACGGCAAACTATTGGTGGCGCACTTCATTGCGAATCACTCGAATTGCCTGACTTGTGTATCCGCCCCACGTTTCCACCCACTTGTTTTCCCCCCACGGTTCGTGGGTAAAAGTGATTCATCTTGACATGATGACGTGCAAATGTAAAATGCAATCCCCAAAAATTATCACAATCTCTCTATTTTTCAGTGAAGATATGTCTATTTCCAGACGTGTCAAATTGCCGTAGCATACATGTTCGAAGAACAGATACATGTATTACAAATGATGTACAGTTGAAACGGCATCGGAAACCTCTATTTGCGAGATAGAGACATCTCTTTCAGAATATAAGACAAACAAATATCTCTATTGACATAGTGTTCTAGCTCTCTGTTTTTCATGATAACTTGTATTTTTGGCGTGCCGTAGGCCCTTGTGGTGGTTTTAATTGTCAATTTATTTGGTTTTCACTGCCAACGCTAACGGTACATTTGTATCGTCTTTTCTGTTAAACCGTATTACATTTTGTTAATCGCTTGCTTTATAGTTTGAGTAAATATCAAACCGGTATATGATACAGCGATGGTAATGTCGATGTTGATGATAGTGATATTGATAGTGGATTTTTTGTATATTTTACTCTTGATCTTATTTGTAAGGATTAAAAAAACCAATTCAATTAAAATTGTGTCGATTACGTTTAATTATTACTGTTATCAATATTCAAAACACAATTTCTACTGTTATCAATATTCAGAATACCCAAAGTCGGCAGAGGCTTAAACCCTAAAGGGGCCGGGTTATTTTGACCATCTCTTAGCCGGGGGGGGGGCGGATTCCGCCCCCCCCCAAGATCTCGGCCATCGAGTGACGAAAAATTTTGAAACTCGGCACATGCATAGAGCAACTCTTCCTAAACATACCCAAGAAATTTCATGACTATAGGTCAAAGGGTTTTGGAATTATGGCTGATTAATTATTCATATGTACAAATGGCAATTCTGCTCTGTGTACACGACGTATATGCGAAAATTCAGTTTTCACGGCGCGTAGCGCCGGAAAATTTTTCGCTACGCGGCAACCCGTGCTCCGATTTTTATGTTTTTGGTGTCAAAAGATGCGCAAAGCTCGAGGCTAAAAGGTCATAACAGCTCGGGTCGCGAAAAAAATTTTTTTAGAGGCTATCACGGAAAATGTTGAGGGGGGGGGGGCGGATTCCCCCCCCCGGCCCCTTTAGGGTTAATATTTTAGTAGAACTGTTCACGTTAATTTTGGGTCATAAGGTTGCCCCGAAGTAGCTTCCAGAAGGGCAAAAATAGCCCAAAGGGTCAACGTGTACCTACACATCTTTACCACCATTATACACTATTGAAGCGATATAACATAACAGAAACAAAAGTCTTCCAACCACATTTCCCAACTACAAAAGAAAAATGCCCTAAATTACTGTAAAAACCTATTAAAGGGATCAAATTAAACAAAGATTGAATGAAAAGAAAAGCAATGACAGACCATGTAGTATCAACTAGACTACATCAGTGACTCCTTCCACTGAGATTTTTTAATTCATTATATTATTTCATGTACATCTATTGCGCCATACGCTGCAATTATCCATGTAGGACCGACTTTGTGGTATAGCAAAAGCTCGTCTCTGGTCAATGCAGTCCTCGGCACGCCCTGGGGATAGGGCGCCCTCATTCGGGCGGTGCTTCACTTGATTACCCTTTTTTTTCAGTTTTACCCACAGCCCTATAACATTAACAGAGTTCTGATTCAGATAAGTGTTGCAATTGCACTCAGTGAGGCAATTGCGCTCTATGGAGAAATTCCTTCATAGAGTGCAAAGAACATAATAAGGACATTGAAAAGTCACATGTGAGAGTAATTACAGTTCAATATAGAGGATGAAAAAGCTCAGATTTCATAGGACGCCAAAATATAATGACAATAAGTTTTCAAAGTATACCGGACAAAATTGGGTCAGGTAAAATCGGATTCCTGCTTTCCAATTATGTTCAAATCCTATGTTACTTTTATGAGTGAGTGTTTCTAAATAGTCTTCCACAGATTGTGCTTCTAGATTGTCTTCCACATTATCTGCCATGTAGACCTCCATGCAAATTAAACAAAATCCTCGATCGGCCGTCGGTCAAAATGGGTCGGACATAATCGGCCATAGGACATAATGGGTCGGACATAATCGGCCGTTGGACACAATCTGTCGGACATAATCGGACGTCGGACACAATGGGTCGGACATAATCGGCCGTCCACAGCACAATCAGGCTGCTTGAAAATCGATGACAGACAACTGCAGGCTTAACAGTGGACTTGTGAAACAGCCGCAAACTTCTCTTTGAAGGGGAGCAATACAATTTTTTCATTGAAGTCCACCGGCGGACTGGTGCATAGCTTTGCCGACAGTTTTGACACCACACTTATTCCAAGGCGAACGGAATCCAGTGGATAATGGAAGAAAGACTCATCATTTTGAAAACTGGTGTACACAATTATTGTCTCTTTGTCAGGAGAAACCAGTATATTCTTTACAATTACTATTTGGCCTTTCACTCTGTAACAGTTGTCTCCACTCGAACACGAGATCATATATTTTACCCCATGATATTGCTTGTACTGGCGGTAAATGGCAAACTCTTGTGGTAATGGGCCACTCAAGTGAGGCTTGTGGTGCGAGGAAACTTTTTCTGTTTTGTTGCATGGTTGCTGCTTTTCTGCTTATCGCCTAACGATTTGAGACACAGGGTTTTGCGGTCTTCGAACCATCCTTTTCAGTTTCCCAAAGAAGTTCTCATACGGGAAACAGGAAATATTGTCCAACGCCCCATACTTCCTTACATCTTGAACAATGTGAATCAAACTATGGACATTGTAGACAACTTGTTCCGCTCCATAGATTGTCCCAAACCTTCGAACAAACATTACTAGTAACTCTTCTGCATAATCACAGAACTGCGTACACAATCTATGTTTCAAAAGTACGCTCACGGAAACGGACAGAAGCATGAAATGACGATACAGTTTATTTGGAAGTTTACCGAACAATGCAACTGGTCCAGTGTATAACAGGAATTGGCGGAATTCTGTGGCTTTCCAATGGCTGACTTCTGCAAGAGATCGTGACTTTCTAGAGAACTCCCTCGGTAGCCTTTGTCTAAAGGACACCAATGCATCTGAAATAAGCTGCATGATATTACCTCGCACACGACACCTTAAAGGACCCTTCATCCAAAGAAAAATCAGCTTTCTTACTACACCCAGACAAACCAAATGCATGTAATCTAAAACGAAGGTCGTGACGAGGCCAACATCGAGATTGCTAAGAGGTACGTGACACTCCGGTGTGGTGATATTCATCTCTCTGTTTCTTAAAGTCATTATCAGTCCTCCCCCGCGCTGATACCTCTGGGAAGGTCATTCTCCCTTGATTATAGACGCCTGGCTGGGTGCATCTCTCGCAACCACTGTACCCGCCGTGGCCCTTAATGCATTTGATAAATGCTCTAGCTAGGGCATCACAAATTACTGCGTCCAATATAACTTTGTACGATCTGCCATTTTGGTTGAGGCCTTCAGTACCCAACTGCTTCATTTCCTGAACAAAGTCATTAAGGTAATCATCTATAGATGACGGTTTTGTGGTTCCACAGTAAAGCCCAATGACAAAAGGATCTGAGCTTTTCAATTCTTTAATCATGCCAAGCATCGGCGACAGGTTAGTATTTGAACTCTTAAAAAGAGGCAAACCGTCAATATTGACATGAAGATGTAAAGTGTCCATACAACCTGAATCCTGATGGTTTTGATCTACTAGTCTTGAGTAAATTGCATTTGCTACCCCGAAATAGTAATATGATCCACTAGCAATGTTCTTGATATTACAAAGCCGAGGGGTAGACAGAAGGGTTCTAGGATCAGTTGGTACATCGATATTGGCCTCTCTTAGGATTGGAAGCAACCCTGACAAGGCAGAGTGTGAAATGCTGAATCTTGTGGACCACTCAGCCAATTTCTCCCTTAATTTCATTGTGTGGGGAGGGTCATTATCTTCACCAAGTTCTTCATGTGTGTGGAATATTTCAGGATTAAGATACAAATTATTGTCTGATGACGATTCAGAAGCAATTGAAGGACACGGTACAGACTCGAGCTACAAATCCTTCCACTTCACTTTGAACAAAGGCCTGGGGGTTACCCGCTGTATACCCATTATCACTTGATGTTTCGGCACATTCAGGCTCATGTTGAAACACAGTATGTGTATACGGACAAATTTCCCCTTCAACACTCTGCAGATGGGCCTGTACCAAGGCTTTGATTTTTCGCCGTTTTGTCCGCGAACTGTACTCAGTGAAATCATCTATTGTTTTAAGATCAACAATGTAATACATGGCAAAAATGTCTCACGTTTGTTGTCGCGCTGTAAACAGTATGTCTGGCACAATGAAGATATAGGGCCCCTTTCGGCGTGGCTGGGCTGAAGACAGATCGATTACTCAGTGAGAATTAACGTCTACCTGTGATCACATAAAGGATAATGAAAGTCAAACTAAAAATCGTGTACAAACTTGAATTAAACAGTATTGAACAGTGATGACCTAGCTACTTGCCCAGTGATGACCTAGCTACTTACAGCTGAGGATATATTTCAAAGTCAAGGTAGAGAATTTGCCTTTTTAAGATACCACCAATCTAGCAGCACACAAATTGATTGCATGCCATCCACTTGATTAAGCCATTAATGTTCCACCTAGGCCTGTAGTTCAGTGTTTTGTTTTCACATCAGCATTTCAAAGACGGTAAGAATTTGTAAATTAATGATAACAGCTATAGTGTCACGTAACACTTGTTGGGAGGAGCTAAGGCTGCGAGTTTTATTCTTAAGTTGCAAACCTTTCCACCACTTGGCATCAGCTCTGCAGGCTTAAACTAATTTATACACTTTTGTTAAATAGACTGTTAGTTGGCCAAAACCGAAAAATTGTTGTGTTGTGTACCTTTCTCAACTTGATGAAATGATTCAATTTTACCGTCCAATATGTACATTACATGTAGGCCCTATAATGTAAAGATTGACCTGCCAACAAAACACATTATTGTTAAGCTTGGGTATATCTTACTTTAAAGTTTTGTAGCAAAGTTATTTTTTGTTTCAAGTAGAACTGTCGCAAATTTAATTCTGACGTATATTGAAGGCAAAATAATACACTGCTTAACCGTTTAAGAAATACCCGCCCAAAGTTTCGAGCCATATGGTTCGTGTAGTTCACTGGCATGCCATTAGCCTATATGCGTGCGTAGAATTTGAGTCTCTAGGGTCTGGCCTAAAGTTCACCCAGGCCAGGGCCAGTCAACTGGCTCTCGTTAAAATTTCCAGGTACACTGTACATGCAGTTTCAGCATCTCGTATGTGGCTAGCTCTGGAGTTTTGCGTGCAAGATTTACGAGGAGGTTGGCCATACAATTTATCATTTGTACAGTTTGGGGTTCGCCTGCAGTGCAATCAGTGTTTGCCCAAGCTATAAAATTCCTCCATTAAAAGGGTCAACTCGAAACCCTTTAAACTTTTTTTTATTAAAAATTATACTTACATTTTGAAAAACAAAATGGGTCAAAGAGCACGGGAGCAGCACATTTAAATTTATAAGTTAAATTGTTTCATTTTTGTTTAGGAAAAGTATCTTTTTCAAACTCCAACAATTGTCATAGCTGTCTTATTATTTATAAGGATCGATCGAGGTATACTAGATCTAAGTTCAATTGAAGACATGTGGACTTCAATCCTTTACTTTCAAAGACCACGTATACACCAGACATGTTATTGAATTTGTAGGTTATCGGCTACGTCTGGCTTTTCCTCTATTCATCTATTACGATTCTTTTGAAATCATTGTTTCTCTTTGTAAACAATTACGCTGCTGAATTGCAGTTTTCCAAAGCAATTGTATTTAGATGGAAATTATAATATATAGTTTTCTTTCAATTATGATCATTCACACCAATTGTACTGTAATTAAGACCCAGACAAAGTTAATGTGCAACATCCTTAAGCCGTTGGCGCTCACATTTTCTCGCTGCACGTACATATATACTTTAAGGAGAGATCTATTTAATTAAATAGATCTCTCCTAAGCCTAGGTTAAGCCTAGGTTAGTGCAAACATGTAATCTTACGGTAAACCAAATTGAAGTGATTGGATTTCCACTCAAGATAGGCTCCAAAACGAATATCCCCTATTTTTAGTGACTTTTGTGAGAAAGTGAAATTCTGGTTGCAAGGGCAAGTTGACTTGGAATGCTGGATTCATCATGTTTATAATGTTCAATAGTCAGAGTAACCAACAGAACCTAAAAATTGGTAGTGCATGTACACGAAGTGCGGGTGCTTTCTATAGAATAACGCTTGAAAATCTTCGGAAACAAACTCAAGATTACACAAATACACGTACAGGGACTTACCTTTACTGAAGTGACTAGCTGCAACCAAGAATCTGACAAAACGTAGACTTGAAACTGAATTAAAGCTTTCCGACTGTAGAACAAAATATACGTGCGTACATGCGTGTGTGCATAGGTGATAATGCACGGCTTGCCCGTCCCTCGCCCGACGACGCGGCCTAGCTGGTCCCAAGATATTTGCGAATTGGCGCGCATTTCGCTGATTGGACATGATCATCAAATCACGCGTAGCTCGGGTGACACATCGATCACGTGCACAGAATTCATCCAATAGCTGAGCATAACTCGTTTTATGTAGAACTTGCTGATGAAGTGGTTGGCAAAAGTATAAGCACGACGTGTATGAGGTTGAACAAGTACAGCACGATGACGATCGAGATGCATTTGAAATTGTGCACTCATTTCGACACAGGATTTTACTGTTTCCATGACAAAAAGTTATATACATGTACATTTTTTTTAAGCCATGCAACACTCAAGCGAATAATTTTTTTCGTAAGTAATCGTCCAGGTGATTGTGATTTTTAAGGCATTTCTAATGAGTCTTACCGTATATTTTAATTAACTTTTTAATGTACTAGTGGTTTTATGAGCTTTTTAAATGTATTCTAATAACATTCAAACTAAACATTTTAATGGACACTCAATACACAGCCCACTGCACCCATCTATACCCCACACAGGGCCCCTTAACCAGTCCTAACAAACCCCACTACAAAGAGAGCCCACGTTACCCGCCAAATCCTCATTGCAATGAATCCATATACTTTGCCCATTTAATGCCCAGCACACTAAAAATTCCCACGCAATATACAGCCCACTGCGCCCATCTATACCCCACACAGGGCCCCCTTGGGCAAGCCCTATCGAACCCCAGTACACAGACAGCCCATGTAGCCCACCAAGTCCCCACAATGGACCCATGTACCTCGCCCATATAATGCCCAGCCCACTATAAACCCACAGTGATCCCACATAAGTTTTATATGGGAAAGCCCACTATTTCCCCACGCAATATACAGCCCTCTGCGCACCCCCAATCCCCACACAGGGCCCACTTGGGCAAGCCCCAGTACACAGACAGCCCTGCACGTAGCCCACCAAGTCCCCACAATGGACCCATGTACCTCGCCCATATAATGCCCAGCCCACTATAAACCCACAGTGATCCCACATAAGTTTTATATGGGAAAGCCCACTATTTCCCCACACACTATACAGCCCACTGCGCCCACCTATTCCCCACACAGGGCCCACTTGGGCAAGCCCCAGTACACAGACAGCCCTGCACGTAGCCCACCAAGTCCCCACAATGGACCCATGTACCTCGCCCATATAATGCCCAGCCCACTAAAAACCCACAGTGATCCCACATAGGTTTTATATGGGAAAACCCACTATTTCTCCACTCAAAATACAGCCCACCGAGCCCAACTATACCTCACATAGGGCCCACTCGGTCAAGCCCTATCGAACCCCAGTACACAGACAGCCCACGTAGCCCACCAAATCCCCAATTGGACCCATGTACCTCGCCCATATAATGCCCAGCCCACTAAAAACCCACAGTGATCCCACAAAGGTTTTACATGGGAAAGCCCACTGTAGCGGCAGCACTTCAGGTGGTATAGCTCCTCAATTCTAGTGCTACAGCTGGGGAATCGCACAGGTGTGGGTCATAGGTCGCAGGTCATAGAAATGCAAGGGTTTCGACAAAAGCCTCATCAGGTTCTACATGTATTTATTGGCTCCGTGAAAACTGTGAATAAACCAGAGTAAATCACAAAGTACAATCAAAATTATGTCGAGAGTGTACATTGATTACATGTTTAAGTGTGATTAACATTATCAGAAAGCGGGACTGGGTTAGAGCACACAAAAGTAATCATCTCTATCATGTTGCAAATTACTAAGAATTCAGTCGCAAAATTATCATAAAATCATATCCAATTCAAAGACAATACTTCTTGCATAAGACAACATAATCATCAGAAAATTACCTCCTTGCATCCTATTGTGATAATTGATCAATATCATCGCAGATTTCGGATTCAATCAAGTCAGTGTCGAAAAGATTTAACTTCCATGCATGAGGTCGTCCATTGCGTTTTTTGTTGCTATGCGGTACACTGTACCTCAACAGAGGGCGCTATTCCAAAAACTGTATTCATCAGGATACATTTACATGGCTCCCCAAAATTAGCAATCTAATTTTAACATCAAAATGGGAAAACTGTCAACAATTGGAATATAATCAGCTAGAACCCTTTAAGCAAGTAACACATATAAACAGGTTTAAATCAAACGGGCACTAACCGGTGCCAACACCTTATAGGTCTCAATAACTAAACAGGATCTAAAGAACAGTATACTGGGTTACTGAGATTACATATGCCACAAATTAAGGGTAATCAAAGGCTTCCCGGTGGGGATTCCGGTTTCCTGCTACTGGCTTTCCAGAAGGACAACGAGCTTCTGAATTGGGCGTTCGAGATATCTGGATGGACGGGTCTTCTTGCCTTTGGCATCCAAGGTAGAGTCAGCTATAGTGAGCTTTGCTCTTCGAACGTGCCCGTCGGTGCTCGGAAAGACTTCTGTCACTCGGCCGAGCTGCCATTGGTTACGTGGTAGGTTATCATCCATGATTATGACGACGTCTCCCACTTTCACTTCTGGTTTCTCCTTGGTCCATTTCTGACGCACTTGAAGGGTATGTAGATACTCTTTCTTCCATCGAGCCCAAAACTCGTTAACCAGGTGTTGGACCCTTCTCCAACGTTTCTTAGAGTACACATCAACGCGCTGAAATGTACCTGGTGGTGGGAGGATGATGCTGGACTTCAAGGTAAGCAAATGGTTGGGAGTGAGTGGTTCTGGCGATTTAGGGTCATTTAGGTTGTCAACTGACAAGGGTCGACCATTGACTATTGCGGCACACTCACACATAAGAGTCCGCAATGATTCGTCATCGAGTTGCGTCCCATGCTGATCCACAAGGGCATTGAGCACTCTCCTCACTGATCTTATTTGTCTCTCCCAAACCCCTCCTGCGTGACTTGCTGAAGGAGCATTCATCTTTGTTGTGGGGTAGTCGCATCCCTTTCCTTCAAGAAAGTGTTGAACTTTGGTCTGGTCAATTTCTTCCAGAGCTCTCTTTAGTTCTGACTCGGCACCGACGAAGTTTGTGCCTTGATCTGATCTAAGTAGTCTTACTGACCCGCGCACTGCGGTGAAACGACGCAGAGCATTGATAAAAGCGTCCGTGGTGAGGTAGTTGGCCACTTCGATATGGATTGCCCTTGATGCCATGCAGGTGAATAACACCCCATACCGTTTCACTTCCTTTCTACCTTCCTTTACGGTCCATGGCCCAAAGTAATCAACGCCACAGTAAGTGAAAGGCGGTGCAGGCTGGAGTCTATCTTCGGGGAGATTGGCCATTTTCTGCTCTCCAGGTTTACTATACAATCTGCGACACTTTACGCATCGATGAATCAGACTGGCCACAGCTGAACTGCAGCCGATTATCCAGAAGCCATTAGATCTTACAGCCTGTGTTGTCATGCCTCGACCTTGGTGGGCGACTTGCTGATGAAAGTAACGGACTATCATCTCTGTGACGCAGTGTTTACGAGGAAGAATTGCTGGATGCTTGAAGCCAAACGATGTTTCTGCTTTCTGGATGCGCCCACCAACTCTCATAACGCCATCCTCATCTATAAAGGGATCAAGTCTGAAGAGAGAGCTGGTCTTCCTCAGGGTACGATTCCGTTTCCTCGCTGTGTGTCTGTCGATGTCACCGCTATTTACTTCGAGATCTGAAAGTGCATGCAATTCTTGAGGAAATGCTTCCTTCTGTGTGAGTTTGAGTATCTGGATCTCAGCATGTTGAATGTCTTGGATGGTGAGACGTTCTTTGTTGGGGATGGCTGCCATCTGTTGGCCATCAATCTGGGTTACCTCTGGAGATATCCTCTCATGGCGGTTTTGAAGCCTTTTCTTGAAGTCTATGCAGGTAGCAATGACTCGCTTAGCTTGGCGCCAGTCTGAAAAGCGTTTCAGATCTATCGCAGGTTGTGTTGACTGTGTCGCCATGACTTGTACGGCCCTAACTTCTGGATCGCCTTCAATGAGTTGGTAGCCTGGGTTTTGTTCCATGGGGAGATTTTCTTCCCATAGGAATGCTGGTCCCTTGAGCCACTTGGAAGCTGCAAGCTCCGAGGGTGTGATGCCTCTTGAACCTTCGTCTGCTGGATTTTCTTCGGAAGCAACATGTCTCCATTGGCTGGGGTCTGAATGATTCCTTATTTGCTGAGCTCTGTTTGCCACAAAGACATGGAATCTTCGGGTCTCGTTGTTGATGTAGCCCAGCACGATCTTGCTATCAGTCCAGTAGAAGTGTCTTGCGTCAATGTCCAGCTCTCTGGCAAGGAGGGAACCCACTCTGACAGACACCACTGCTGCCATGAGCTCGAGCCTTGGTATTGTAGTCAGTTTCAAGGGGGTCACTCGACTCTTTCCCATCACAAGTGAACAGTGGACTCTGTTTTGATCATCAGTCTGCCTAAGGTAGGTACACTGTGCGTAGCCAACAGTACTGGCATCTGAGAAGTGATGGAGTTCTCTAGACACCACATTTCCGAAGGAGTCTGGCTGGTAGCATCGGGGTATCATCAGCTCTTCGAGGCGAGGGAGACTTTCTCTCCAGCACTCCCAGCGTGACCTAATCTCGTCGTCTAGTGGTGAATCCCAGTCGACTTGATTTCTACATAGATCTTGTAAGATTCTTCTTCCCGTCAGCAGCACAGGTGCAACAAAGCCTAGTGGATCATAGATAGATCCGATTGTCGACAGGATGCCTCGTCTCGTCAAGGGCTTATCTTGTAGAGTGATGCGGAAATTGAAACAGTCAGACTCTACGCACCACTGGACACCTAAAGCTCTTTCAACCGGGAGGGTATCGTGAGTTAGATCGAGGTCTTGGATGCCCTTTGCTCGCTCCTTTGGCTCGATACACTCCATCACATCCCGGGAGTTGGACACGAATTTGTGAAGGTGGAGCCCACCTCGTGAACACAGATCCTTGGTTTGGTTGATAAGACTGATGGCTTCGCTAGAACAGCAGACAGACTTCAACCCATCATCTACATAGAAGTCTCGTTGGACAAATTGGGCTGCCTGTTCTCCGCACTCGCTCCTGTAGTCCTCTGCAATGGACTTTAAGCCAAAGTTGGCACATCCCGGGGACGATACGGCCCCAAACAAGTGTACACACATTCTGTACTCCAAAGGATCAGTATTGAAGTCTCCACCTTCCCACCAAAGGAACCTCAGATAGTCGCGGTGTTCGCAGTTTACCTTAAACTGGTGGAACATTTGCTCCACATCACACATGAATGCAACGGGATTTTGCCGGAATCTGCACAGTATGCCAACAAGGTTGTTGATCATATCTGGGCCCTGCAGAAGATGGCCGTTCAAAGACACTCCTTTGAATGTTGCGCTGCAGTCGAAGACCACGCGGATCTTTCCTGGTTTTTTCGGATGATAGATGCCGTGGTGGGGAATGTACCACACCCCGGCCTTGTTACTGCTGCAATCTCCAACTGGTACTCGTTCTGCATGGCCTTTCTGTATGATATCACCTACAAAGGAGTTGTAGTCATCATAGAACCTTGGATTCTTCCCGAATCGGCACTTGAGATAGTTCAAGCGATGTAGAGCCAGTGACTTGTTGTTTGGAAGGTCTGGGCTGCTCTCTCGAAAGGGTAGAGGCATTTCATAATAGCCGTCTGGCCGCTGGTGGATTCCTTCCTTTACCTTGGCAAGAAACTTCTTGTCATCTTGTGAAAAGGGTTTGTCCTCTGAAGGTCGCTCTGAAAAATCCAGGCTCATCATCTCTGTTATGTCCAGAGGGCTAATGACTTCCTTGACCCGAGTTTTGAAGGAGATCAGAGAATGACTCTGTACTGCAAACTCGTCAGAATCATCATGTGGGGCTTCGCATGAGAGGACTCTATGGCTTACGCCGATGGGGTCCACGCTGTTGTCACAGTCATCTGAGTCAGGGTTCACGATGCCGACGATACCCCATCCCAGGTCTGTTCTCTGAGCAAAGGGCTCATCATCGGTAGGGGGTATCACTTCCCGAGGCGCAAGTGCCCGGGCGCAGTTGTAGCCGATCAGCAACCCAATTTCACAGTCTGACAATGGCATCAATTCGTTCGCCATCATCTGCAGATGTGGCCAATTGTGAGCCATTCTGGTAGTAGGGATATGGGAGCGATTTGCCGGCATGACATCTCTTGTGAATGTCGCAGGGAGACTTATTTGAACTTCACTGTCATGTCCACGAACTTGTAGGCCATCGATCTTTTTAGAGTCAACTCGCTGGTTCTTGGAATACATGGTGGACAACAACAGCTGTACCTTAGGTCCTTCAGCTCCGATAGCTTTACATGTGCTGTCCAGAACGAAGGTTGTGTCCGACTGTGTGTCAAGCAGAGCGTAGATTAAGCGTTCTCTCTCAGGGCTGTCTCGATGGGATATCCACACTGGAACAATCATGGATGCTTTGCTGCCTTCTGATGTTTTATTGAGATGGCTTATTCTTGTATGTGAGCTCGTTGACACCACTGGTGGATGCTCTCGTCTCGTCTGTGCATCTTGTTTATCTTGCTTCTTGACATCGCCATGGAGTGCAGTGGGATGTTTCTTGGCACAGGTACTGCATGTCTTCCTGTAGCGGCACTCCTTAGATCTGTGGCCTCGACATAGGCAGCCGAAGCACAGTCCATTTTTCATCACAAAGTCTTTCCTCTCTGTCAATGACTTGGAAAGGAATATCTTGCATTCACTCAAGTGATGATTTTCTTTGTTGCACAGGAAACATGACTGTGGTTTGGACATTCTCTCCCGAGTTGCCTTGGTCACATCTGTAGAGAATGAACTTCTCTTCTCAAAACCCCTTTCCTTTCCTCGGCTTGTCCTGGAGCTCTTTGATTCGTCAGGCTTGTCAATTGCTTTCACGGACTGGAGTGATGTGACTGGGTCACATGCGATGTTGGCCTCTCTTGTTATGAAGCTCACAAATTCACTAAAAGGGGGGAATCTCTTCTTGGTTTCCTTTGATTCCGCTGCTTTTCGGGACCACCGTGCAACCAGCCACTCCGGTATCTTAGTGAGCAATTTCCTGTTCTCCCTTTCATCATTGAGAATGTTCAAGCTTTGGATGGTTTGCATCGCAGCTTCACACTGTCGCAAGAAGTCCGCAAAACGTCGAAGGCCTGTACCATCTCTGGAGTTAATCTTGGTCCAGGAATCTAACTTATCCCGGAAGGCACTCGCCACAATGAAGGGGTCACCAAATCTCTGTTGGAGAAGTTCCTTCGCTTTGAGGTAGGCATCATCCTCTGACAACAGGAAGAAGCCTTCGACAACATCCTTCGCAGACCCTGCCAAATATTTCTTGAGGTAGTGAAGGCGTTCTGATGGAGGTATTCCTCGGCGCTCGATCAGTGTTTCAAAACTACTTTTCCAACTCGGAAATTTGAGCGGGTCCCCAGAGAAAAGTCCAGGCTCTGGAGGGGGCAAACGACTCAGGCTGAGCTGATCTACCAGACATTTTGTTATGCCAAGTATGTGTGCTGTTGACGACTGTTCGGCACTATGTGGTTCTGTAGTCGCAGTTGGGACTAGTTGGATACCTGGGGTCGCAGGATGGGCTACATGTGTCCCTGCTGTCGCAGTTGGGGCGAGTTGCATTCCCATGGTCGCAGTTGGGGTGACATGTGTCCCTGTTGTCGCAGTTGGGGCAAGTTGCATGCCCGGGATCGCAGTTGGGACGACATGTGTCCCTGTTGTCGCAGTTGGGGCAAAATATGAGCCCGGAGTCACAGTTTGGGCAAGGTGCATGCCCGAGGTCGCAGTTGGGACGACATGTGTCCCTGTTGTCGCAGTTGGGGCAAGGTGCATGCCCAGGGTTGCAGTTGGGAAGACATGTGTCCCTGTTGTCGCAGTTGGGGCAAAATATGAGCCCGGAGTCGCAGTTGGGACGACATGTGTCCCTGTTGTCGCAGTTGGGGCAAGGTGCATGCCCAGGGTCGCAGTTGGGACGACATGTGTCCCTGTTGTGGCAGTTGGGGCAAGTTGCATGCCCAGGGTCGCAGTCCGGACGACATGTGTCCCTGTTGTCGCAGTTGGGGCAAGTTGCATGCCCGGGATCGCAGTTGAGACGGCATGTGTCCCTGTTGTCCCAGTTTGGGCAAAATATGAGCCCGGAGTCGCAGTTGGGGCAAGGTGCATGCCCGAGGTCGCAGTTGGGATGACATGTGTCCCTGTTGTCGCAGTTGGGGCAAGTTGCATGCCCAGGGTCGCAGTTGGGACGACATGTGTCCCTGTTGTCGCAGTTGGGGCAAGTTGCATGCCCGAGGTCGCAGTTGGGACGACATGTGTCCCTCTTGTCGCAGTTGGGGCAAGTTGCATGCCCAGGGTCGCAGTTGGGACGACATGTGTCCCTGTTGTCAGAGTTGGGACGACGTGTGTCCCTGTTGTCGTTAGTCCTTCGGAGACTACGCAGTCATCAGAGTTGTGATTTGATGTCTGAAATAATCCAAGATAATTCTCCATCATCACGTCTTTATCTTCTGGTTCCACCATTTCGCTGATGCTGAGATGAGCATTTTCTTCTTGCTGCACCCTACAAATAGCGTCCAGTTTGGCTTCAGTTACCTGGAGGTCTCGCATGGTGCGTAGCTTCTCAAGCTCAGCATGCTTCATTTCTAGTTCAGCCTTCTTTGCATTTTCAGCATCGGCGTACTGAAGCCGTGTCTTTAAAGCAGCTGCTTCGGCTGCAAGGGCAGCCTTTGTGGAAACCATGGACAATTGGGAAGAACATGTTCGACGTGATGACTTGGTTCGAACGGATAGTTCGGATCTAGTGTCAGCCTCGTGAATGTGCCCTTGTTTCCTCTTCATCAGCTGATGGTCTCCAATAGTCGACTCTAAAGTGGCTGCAGAACCAATTTCTTGATCTCCGTAGGAAGTAGTCGGTGTTGAAATTGAAAAGGGTATTGGCGTACTTGGAGAACCTGGTTCAGTCTTCTCTGTTTTGTCCTTTGACGACATGATAACGGTACAAGGTGACTTACACGTAGTGCACGTAAAATCTCAAGAGAACAAGCAACAATATACAAGGTCCTCTATAGGCCACCTTAGTCAAACACACTACATTTAGCATACATGTACATGTATAAGGAATTGCAGTTGCAAAATCTCAAACTACCTTTCAATATTAAACTTCCAACAAATGGATTAAACTCTCCAACATGCCTGTAAACATTTTATCATCTGCATGTGTACATATATGAACATATACCAATCTATTTGCAACATATCAAATTACTGAAAATACATCTGCAAATGTCGCAATACAAATGTTTATACTCAAGCATTTCAACATAACAAATGCAAGAAAACATACTCAAAGCAGCAATCACTGTACATGTAAATTATCACAGGGTAGTGAAACTAGGCAATTGAATGGCCATGTATTCAACAGTTCACATAATTCCAAGTTCCCAGACGCTCAGAGTTCACAGGAGTTCTGGCTCAGCGAGGGGCTGCTTTTCATCAGATGTCAGATGTCAAATTTGGGCGGGAGTTGCTTGGATGTCAACGCCTACATCAGAGGAGTCTCAAACTCTCAGCATGCCTGGTCATCTGAATGCTGCAGCCTCAGTTGAGCAGTGCTGGCATCAAATGGATAGGAGCGATGATTACATTTCGCAGCTAGGAGTTTTCACTGTAGCGGCAGCACTTCAGGTGGTATAGCTCCTCAATTCTAGTGCTACAGCTGGGGAATCGCACAGGTGTGGGTCATAGGTCGCAGGTCATAGAAATGCAAGGGTTTCGACAAAAGCCTCATCAGGTTCTACATGTATTTATTGGCTCCGTGAAAACTGTGAATAAACCAGAGTAAATCACAAAGTACAATCAAAATTATGTCGAGAGTGTACATTGATTACATGTTTAAGTGTGATTAACATTATCAGAAAGCGGGACTGGGTTAGAGCACACAAAAGTAATCATCTCTATCATGTTGCAAATTACTAAGAATTCAGTCGCAAAATTATCATAAAATCATATCCAATTCAAAGACAATACTTCTTGCATAAGACAACATAATCATCAGAAAATTACCTCCTTGCATCCTATTGTGATTATTGATCAATATCATCGCAGATTTCGGATTCAATCAAGTCAGTGTCGAAAAGATTTAACTTCCATGCATGAGGTCGTCCATTGCGTTTTTTGTTGCTATGCGGTACACTGTACCTCAACAGAGGGCGCTATTCCAAAAACTGTATTCATCAGGATACATTTACACCCACTATTTCCCCACTCAATATACAACCCACTGTGCCCACCTATACCCCACACAGGGCCCACTTGGGCAAGCCCTATTGAACCCCAGTACACAGACAGCCCACGTAGCCCACCAAATCCCCACATTGGACCCATGTACCTCGCCCATATAATGCCCAGCCCACTAAAAACCCACAGTGTTCCCACATAGGTTTTACATGGGAAAGCCCACTATTTCCCCACTCAATATACCGCCCACTGCGCCCATCTATACCCCACACAGGACCCACTTGGGCAAGCCCCAGTACACAGACAGCCCACGTAGCCCACCAAATTCCCACATTGGACCCATGTACTTTGCCCCCTTAATGCCCAGCCCACTTAAGACCCATCGTCAACCTACACTGGACCCACGTGGGCAGCTCATTTGAAGCCCAAGCCCACCAAAGCCCATCAAACCCAACCACAACCCACATGGGGCCCACTTGGGCGTGCTGGCTGGGACGTTGATTGACGGTATGAATTACTGCCTGACTTTAGTTACGAAGAATGGCATTGGGGCAGTTTTCAGGGGGAGGGGAATCTAGCTTCGCAGCCAAGTCCGAGACGAAGCACTGCTTTTCGATGGATTTGAAGTTCCTATACTGAGTCACGGACTGCATGGATGGAGTATGATCTAACTTGGAGGAGTATGCATTGCCTTATTGGCGGAGTTCGCGATCGGGCGGGTCTTGTTCATGACACGTCATTCTTGCAAACCCCGACGTACGGATATGTTGTGTGAAATCCTGTTCTGAGTGCAGTGTTCGTGGGCCGTGTCAATACTCGCGTCGAGAACAGACCACCCGAAAATCGGACGGCCATTGCGCGAAAAGGTTTCTGACTGTGTCAATGGAGGGCGCTGTTTCTTATGTTTTTCCTCATGTAGATTTGTCGGCGTTTTTATCCCAGAGTTTCTCATTCCCAAACAAACTGTGGGTCGGGGAACAAAGTTTTTTTCGATAGGGTACACCATAACCTACACGTAAAGTTTTATAAAATTCGGCAAACCGGTTGACGAGCGAAAAAAAGGTATTGTCCCACGGACAAGTCCGTGGTACGAGAGGCCGAAACGCTTTAGTTTTCGAGATGCGCGATCTGGTCCGCCGAATTTTATAAAACCTTCCAGACCTGTAGATTATGATGTACCATATCTTAAAAACTTTGTTCCGCTATCCACAGTTTGTTTGGAAATGAGAAACTCTTGGATAAAAATGCCAAAAGTTTTGCCTGAGAAAAAAATAAATAAGAAACAGCGCCCTCCATCGACACAGTCAGAAACCTTTTCGCACGCAATGAGCGCTTGCCAGATAATACCGGTACATCTTTCAAGTTCCATATAAGATCATTACAGATCAAATACGTCTAAGCTGTTGCCGAATGGCAGCATTCAGAAATCGAATTTGTCGTATATAAATAAAATTACACGAATTTAATTTCTGACTAACAAGGTTTGGCGTAGACTAGACGAAATCGATACCCCGGTACAAAAACGTATACTTCTTTGAATTTGCTTGAGCTGAATTTTAAATTGTCACACAAAAGACGAAGGGTTGCCCCGGTATTTCCGGCAGTGGCTGCAATATGCGCCGCAGCACCTTGTCAACCCTTATAAGGTGCTACATAATGGGTCTCATATTTGTCATATACTTTATGTACCTTTCTTTAATAATAGACATCAGGCCAAAAGAAAAGTCTCCGGTTTCTGGTATGCGCGCGCGTCGCCGTAGCTATGCGCGTCGGCAAAATAAAATTTCTTTTTTTTCAATAAAAGATGATGTTTCAAAACCGCAAAACTCACTGGTTTGACTTGAATCCTGCTGCTGCACAATTTTAACGTGTTTTTAGATGGGGTTATGATCGAGAATAAGCTTTATGTGGCCTCTCTGGACTCCCATATTGCATTCACTTTAGTCGGGCACCATTTGCAGTCATCAGCCGACATTTGACGAAAAAAAAAAAACCAGGTAAAAAAGAAAGAAAAAAAAAGCCGCGTTGCCGCACCAGTTTTTGGGCAAGCTCCATACCGGTTTCTCCGGAGACCTTTTTTTTTTTGGCCTAATAACCAGCGCCTTGAGTACCTAATTGTTGGTAGATAAGTGCGCTCTATAAGACCCCGTTATTATTATTATTGTTATTATTAAATTAAACGTTGGAAGTGCACTTAATCGATGGTGATGGACGAATATGAATATTACAAACGGTGAATTCGGGCTTGGAAAACCTACATAAAGCCAGGAAAACCTGCATAATAATAATTTAATTCAGTCAATTATTTATTCTTTTTTTGGGAGGGGATTGAAACCTGCACAGTTGTTAGCCTATATACCCACACAAGAAGAATGGTGTTTAGATTAGATACGTTAGTTCAGTCTGTACTGAATGAGCATTACTCGTTTATTTTTAACTAACCAAACCGTCACCGACACCACGAACTGACACCCGGTGGTCAGCGTTGCAGAAATACAAATCGGAGAAAAACGCTTTTAAAGGTTTGACACAAATTTACTCAGTAAAATATTCCATCTATTTTTAGAGGTTTTAGTATCACTTAACGTGAAAATGCTTAAACTACTCAATTATAAACTTTATTGTAAAAATCTGTTTAGTTAATTAGCAATGAAATGATTAAGATGGGTGTCAGTTCGTGAAAACCAAGATTTACGTGTTTTTGGAGAGTGCGCGCATGCAATAGCGTTAGTGAGTGTCAGTTTGTGAAAACCAAAACTGACGCGTTTTGGGAGAGTGCGCGCACACAGTGCGCATGCGTGCGTGCGCTCTCCAAAAACACGTTAATTTTGGTTTTCACGAACTGACACCCTGTACCGTGCAAGGTCACTTTGTCGTAACAAAAAATACCAGAATTGACCAATTTCTTGAAAATTCATTAGTAAAATTTGCTTATTTTACTAGATGATTTCAGCAATTTTAACCTCGTCATGTTAAACTTCATGATACAAACTGCTTTTTGAACTTTTAACATTTTGTGTACACATGTGATGCAGAGGGTGTCAGTTCGTGGTAATTTTTCTCTGATCTAAAAATAGATATTTTACAAAGTATGCTGAAATTGTTGAACAGTCCGGGGGTAAGCTGAATTCTTGTAATATTTAGGAACTTTATGAAGTGTTTTGAGCGTGTGGAGCGTGTGGGGAACTGTGAAAAAATGTTTAAGGATTTATTAACCTTTGAATGGGAGCTCCCGTGTCACCACGAGGTGCAGGTAAAATGGGAAATACAAAATGGTGGACAGGGTTTGTTTACCCGCCATGGAGATTTGTGTAAGGACTTACTGTGGGGTGTTATTTTCCTATTTGTTAGGCCATTATAATAAGTGATATGATTTAGAATTATTAATCTATACATTTAATATTTTCTTTTTGCAATCCTTTTTGTTCAGATGCCAGTGCATTACATGCATGTTCGTTAACACTAAAAGGGCCGGGTTATTTTGACCATCTCTCAGCCGGGGGGCCGCCCCCCCCCTAAGATCTCAGCCATCGAGTGACGAAATGTTTTGAAACTCGGTACATGCATAGAGCAACTCTTCATAAACACACCCACGAAATTTCATGACTATAGGTCCAAGGGTTTTGGAATTATGGCTAATTAATTATTCATATGTACGAATGGCAATTCTGCTCTGTGTACACAACGTATATGGGAAAATTCAGTTTTCACGGCGCGTAGCGCCGGAAACTTTTTCGCTACGCGGCAACCCGTGGTCCGATTTTTATGTTTTTGGTATCAAAAGATGCGCAAAGCTCGAGGCTAAAAAGTCATAACAGCTCGGGTCGCGAAAAAAATTTTTTTAGAGGCTATCACGGAAAATGTTGAGGGGGGGGGGCGGATTCCGCCCCCCGGCCCCTTTAGGGTTAAGCACACCGGGCTTCATGGTCACCTGAAGACATGCAGATGGCCATCAGTGCATTCAATGCCAAAGAGATGTGCCTAAGGATTGCATCAAATACATACAATGTTCCTAAGTCAACACTGCATAGGAAGTTAAAAGAGGGTAATGCTTCGGTACATCTTGGTACAAAGCCAACTTTGACAGGAGAAAGTGAAGATGAGTTAGTAGATGTAATTCTTCAGATGGAGGCACGTGGTTATGGACTGAGCCGTCGAGATGTTCGTGCACTGGCTTATGAATATGCAGAAGAGAATTAACTCTCTCTCTCATTAGTTCAATACTGAAAAGCAAATGGCTGGGCGCTACTGGCTTGTTGGTTTTCTGAAACGCCATCCAAACATCGTCATACATATACATACATACATATAGGCATTTTTATAGCGCCCCACAAAGATCGAGCGCTTTACAAAAGCTGACAAATTAAATAAAGATACAAACAAAAAAATGCATTGATACAGATACAAAAAAAACTATACAAGCGAAATAACCTATGTACGGAAACGTATTACCGCCACACATTTATTTATTTTTTTCACGTACGTACGTGATAAGTTTCACGTACGTACATGATAAGTTATCTGTTTCACGTACGTACATGATAAGTTACACGTACGTACGTGATAAGTTTCACGTACGTACGTGATAAGTTTCACGTACGTACGTGATAACGTGATAAGTTTCACGTACGTACGTGATAAGTTTCACGTACGTACATGATAAGTTTCACGTACGTACGTGATAAGTTTCAGTATATCACGTGTTTTACTGCGTGCGTTTAGTTAGTCTGGTTCCCAGACCAAAAGATTCTGACTATTCCTGATGAATCTTAGGTCAGGCCAACCTCGTCCCCAGTGCTTACTTTATTTCCAACCGCGTTGAGAGAGCAGCTAGTGGTGGGCGCGTACTGCTCGACACCCTGGGGACGAGGTTGGGGTCAGGCAGCCTCCGTGGCTAAAAATAAACATGACGACATTGATGGCCCTTTTTCAAAGCTCGGCTTCGTTTCCGATTTCTCTTTATCACGTTTAGCTTTTTAATGTTTTGATCAAATTTTTAAGTAAATCACTTGCTTCGTAATATCATACAGTAATGCTAATACAGTTTGATGTTTTTGTAAGATAACATTGACTAATGTTGATCTGGAATCTTCAAAAATAGGCACCCAAATAGCACTGTTAGCAGGCGGAGCCGAATGAAGACAGAGTTTTGGAAAATCTCAGTAATGGTGGTCAAATTCAAAATTGTACATGACACAGCAAAAAGTTCGCCCATACGATCCGATTATATTTGATGCACAAAATCGTCGTTGAATTTCAAGATTTCGAAATGAAAGCAATGAATATTAATTTATCAACTCTTTTAAAAAAATTAATAAGCAATTAGCAGTTAATTAAACCTATATTATATTCGGAAATACTCGGGCGCTATCCGATTGTCGACGAAACGAATTCGGCAAAGTTCGGAAATTTTCGGGAAAAAGGAGGAATTCCTCCCGTTTTAGTCACAAGATTCATCGGGAATAGTCAGAATGTTTTGGTCTGGGAACCAGATGAGCGTTTAGTTTCAGTTAGTCGCGGCATGTCAACGATGTGACCAGAAGTGCGTCACGTCATACGAGCAAACTAACACGCCCCATCCCGCCCCAATGTACTTCCATATGTGAAACTTATCACGTACGTACGTGAAAACTTATCGCGTACGTACGTGAAAACTTATCGCGTACGTACGTGAAACTATCACGTAAGTACGTGAAACTATCGCGTACGTACGTGAAACTTATCACGTACGTACGTGAAACTTATCACGTACGTACGTGTAACTTATCATGTACGTACGTGAAACAGATAACTTATCATGTACGTACGTGAAACTTATCACGTACGTACGTGAAAAAAATAAATAAATGTGTGGCGGTAATACGTTTCCGTACCTATGGCATGATTAAACAAATAAATGGGTTTGAGTCTATTTTTGAAGAGCTGAAGTGTGTTGGCTTCTCGGATGTTACGGGGTAGGGAATTCCACAGCCGGAGAGCAGCGGCTTGAAAGGCACGATCTCCAGTACGCGACTTAGTTTGGGGGTTATGGAGACGGGTTTTATCAAATGATGAGCGAGTGGCATAGACAGATGTGTTGAAAGAGATGAGTTCTCGGAGATATGAAGGTGCCTTGATGAGAGGAATGAGGAATTTAAATATCACTGCAATGTCTTAGAATCAACGTCCCATATTACCTGCACACAGTGTCCCATATTACCTGCATACACCGTCCCATATTACCTTTGGTGATGACGTCATATACTTTGCATCTAACTGTCATAATGGATACAACATGGTATAAATTGTTGCATTAAAAGGAAGGGTAGCTGTTGTTGATTCCAATAACCGATGTTTCTTTTGAATGACTTTGTCTATCTTTATGCAAATTATGTAAATGAGCTTAATGGTCCCATATTACCTGCACTTACCCTTTAACATATCAAAAGTCTCATCAAATTGTTTGCCAACCTTTTTAACGAGAGAAAATAAATTTATGTTCCCCTATTTAGAAGCTGTGAGCGGCAGCATTACAAGTGCACTTTGATCCACCCGAAACCGTTGTACCGTTTTTATTATTTGGAATATTGTTTTAAAAAGCGATTCATTATTTTGTTGTTGCTCCGTCCATTCCGTAAAACCACAAATAACTCAACGGCCCACCCGTTTCCTTTTTTGAGGCTGCATCAAATTTGTATTAATTGTTTAACATCAGGCATAACATTTTTAAACGATGTTTCAGAAGTTCAGACGCTCCACGAGATTCCACGCACTTATATTATTTTTTAAAACATGTTTCTCTGCGTTCACAAAATATTATTCTGATCAGACCACCCGAGCTCGGAGTCAGACGGCCATTACGTGAGAAAAGGTTTCTGACTGTGTCAATAGGGGGCACTGTTTCTTATGTTTTTTCATGTAAAATTTTCGGCGTTTTTGTGGCAGATTTTCTCATTCCTAAACCAACTGTGGATCGGGAAACAATTTTTTTTTTCGACAAGGTACACCATAATCTACATGTCTGTGACAATTCATAAAATTCGGTGAACCAGACCGCGTGGCGAGTGGAAAAAAGGCCTCGTCCCACGGACTATAAATGGTTTTGTTTTCTTTAAAATAGGTCAAAAATCTGTTAGAGGAGTAAATTCGAATTTGTTGAGCCTAAGGGGGCTTGACGGGGAGCAACCCCCCCCCCCCCCCCGCCCATCCTCCTGGGCTACGCCCTCATGTGGTGTGCTGTGGTCTCGTGGTTAATGGTATTGGACTGGAGGTCTACGAGCGACGGAGCTGAGAAGAAACAGTTGGGCGCGCCCTCATTAAGCACGAGGGCAAATAACACTTTGAGAGAGCGACGGATGCAGTGCGACGCGACGCGCCCCGCACGACGCCTACCTCGACATTGCGACACCGAGACCAATGTTTGAGCACAAAAATCTACAAAAAGAAAAAGACGATGCGACGGCACGACGTTAAAGAGTAAACTTCAAATCCAGATTTGGCCCAAGACCATGGGCGTCGCGAGGGGGGGGGGGCAAGGGGGGCACTTGCCCCCACCCCCCCTGGAAAAGCAAAAAAAAAAAAAAAAAAAAAAGGAAGAAAAAAAAAGGAAAAAAAAGAAAAGAAAAAGAGGCACGAAGACAAAGTGATGTAAATTTAATGAGTTGGGAGGGGGGGGCAAAATGTCCCTGCCCCCCTCTAAAACTGATAAATCGAGAATGTGTTGAGAAATACAAGCATTTTTTGGCCAGAATTTTTTTTTGCCCCCCTCTAGAAAAAATCCTGGCGACGCCCATGCCCAAGACTCGAGCTATATACCTCAGCAAAATAAGAATAGGGTCCATAATTAACAATGTTGAATGTGTGTGTGGCGTGTGTGCATTACAATGGGGGGGGGGCTGGAGGGGTTGATCTTGCGCCACCTTGCGTGTTTTCTGATATGCCGCATAGTGATCCTCATATTTAATATTTGTCAATATTATATTACTGCGAGGTTTTGGTTTTCCCGAATCAACATAGGCTAATTATTATCAGTCAGTCAGTTAGTCGTTTAATTAAGCTATGGCATGGATCGTTTTGATCGATTTCATGCAAGACTTCATGCAACACGACCAGAGCTTATTGTGCACTCGCATTTGTTTTTACTGGAAAACACTACTCCTTCCTGAAATTGCGCGGTACAATGACGTGACCTATGCATGGACACGAATTCGTTGGCCCCCAGTTTCCGACATATTTCCGATCGAGCTTGTTTCATGGGTGACCTACTCTATTCTTCAAGAGGTTTTTTTCTTTTTATTCACGAGTGCCCTTTTTCCACTGGTGCCATAGTGAAGAGTCGCCGTCGATCAGTAAGCTGTACAGTGATCGTTCGTCAGCGGTGTCGACGGGGAAAAGCTTGGTGGTCGCATCACGTAGCAAATAGTATTTCCCCTCATTTATTGGGTCGCGGACTCATCATCTATACTGCTTAGAGCCTGGGAAACTTCATTTGGAAATGCCGACGTTTGCTCATACTGTCCTCCTGGTGACGTGCATTGTGATCCTGCTGATTGTAAGGCTTCGCGGGACTCAAGGTAAACCATTTGTTTTGTTTGGAAACTAAATGTTTTCTTCTTTTTTTCACCTCACCAAAAGATGTATGGAAACTTCAAATAGAAACCCCATAATGTAAATATTTATTTGTTCAAATTGTTGGTATATGATGATGATAGATGTAAAAGATTGGATTGTTTCGGTTAAAATTGATAGCATTTTGTTACAATGTTAATGTTCTTTATTACCAACTGGAGTGAAGAGTACTGTCCTCCGAATCTGATGGGGCTACACTATTGCTAACTTTGTTGTTGCAATTGTTCTGCATTATTTTGTTAAGGAGACAAGTGCATGAGGTAAAGTCGTGACGGCTTTTGAAGTCAAGAGGCCTCTATATATTTAGGCTTTCGTGAATTTAACCATCAGGACTGCTGGGCACATTTTTCTTAATTTCTCCAGAACGTTTTGTCAAATTTGCAAGAAATTTGGCGATTATTGATACCTTTATTTAGGGAATAAATGTGTGCTCGAGAGGTTTTTATCACTCTGTTTAAGACCACTTAGAGTCTGGGTGCTGATAATTACCCGAGCCGGAGGCGGTAAATACCGACCGAGCACATATTTATTCCCATTCATAAATACCTTTTCGGTTAAAAAATATCAAATAATTCGTTCAAAAATCCCAATTTTGTTCAACAAGTTCACTCCATGCTTTTTGAAGCATCCCTCTGGCAAAATAATGGAGTGTTCAGTTGGCGAGTAAGATGTAAACAACCCTTGTTATGGCGATTGACGCGCGCGTGGCATGTTCTGCGCGATGTCGCGCAGAACGCACCTGGGGCGTTGCGTTTGGAATTTTGAACTGTAAATTTCTGACTCACTGGTAGTGTTGCGCATGCCTACGTGAGGATTGTGAACGTTCAACCAATAAAACGGTAAGAGGCACTGGACTTTTAGGAGTCCACATTTTATTGTGACACTGGAAAAGTGTTTAAGACCAGCTAGCCATGTCTTTATCATCCGTTTAAGACCGGCCACGTGACGGGCTCTCGACCAATAGGAATATCTAAACTGTCTGAGGTATTTATGAATATGTAATAAGGTCAGTATGAAACCAAACTAATGCTGATAAGCAGTGTTTTATGGGCATGGCAACCGATAAAAAAATGCTTTACCGAACGTTCAGTCAGTTATTTCAATAGAGGGAATTTAGCATTTTTGCATTTTTGTCACCAACAAAGTTCTCCCTTCCGGACAAGGACTTTTGTCACAGTCAAAAAGCAACGTTTACATGACCAATCAAGCTGCATGCTTGGAATCCATGTAATGATGAATCCCAGTAATGATTATTATTTTTATGGCTGCATTTTGCTACCCATAGCACGCCCATTTTTCATTGAAGTCAAAGATCTTTCGGTGCATGACAAGTTCCAAAGAGACATGACTGTGTGCGTGGTCGGGGTATATCGTACTGTTTAGTATTATCCATATCAAGTGCTTCGCAATAACTGCCACATCTTGTGGGCACTTGTATTTATGGAAACCATCAATTAATAAGTACGCATACACACCAACCTTTATCGAATGGTTAATGGACATCTGCTTTTCTTTACGGCGATCCTGCAATGCGTTCCACTTTAGCTACATTGGGTTTACCAGTTTAAAAAAAAGTTCTTTCTGGATATTTCCTCCAAAGAACCTTCAACGTATGATTCTAGGTTCAAGTTGAAGATTCTATAGTTGAATATACACTCAAGACAAATGAATTGTAAATGTTTGTTTTGTAAAACTGTTGGGTAGAAAATTGTATATTTTCGGCTCAATATTGAGCAAAATAAAAAGGTCGCTTGTACCTCCTTGTGCCAAATGTGTTACACATGAAAAGGGTACACTTATACCTAACATTGTCTATACAAGTTCCAGCGGCTCAGGCAAAAGTTAAAATTATAGTATTAGTAAAGAAGTAGCTAGTAAAGAAAGTTACCACTGTACAGGGTAAACTGACGGACGGGACTATGTCGGGCACGAGTATCACTCATGTACAAGATGGCCGCCGTTCGTGAGACTTAAAAAAATTAGTTTGAAGACGTAGGCTAATTTCTTTGTTCATCAGTGAAATGGGGTGATGATGTATAAGGATTAATGTCGGGGACAGGGACGGCGGAACGCTTTTCAAACGAGGGAGGGACACCAAAAAGAGGCACTTGGTCAGAAAAAGGGGCTATTTCCTTCAGTCTGAAATAATGAAAATAAAATAAAAAAATAAACCGAAATAACCAAAACTGTGATCAATATTATTTACAGTCACTGTGACCGCAGCCCATTGTAATGTGGCCAACGTGCGTACTAGCAAGTTCCCACGGTATTAATTTCTCTTGTCGGATCCGGACTGACAGTGAAATAGAATGATTGTAACAGTTTTCATGAAACTGCGTGGTGATACCAGGCGTTTGGTCAATAAGCGGAGTTACTCTCGATCAACCCACTGATGACAAAGAGAGAGAGAGAAACGATAGTTTTGCACACAACAAATCATGCCACGTGGGTAAGGGCAGGCACAAAAATTCATCACTTTGTCCAAGCCTTTTTGTGACGTCACTAAAACAACAAAAATGGGTTGTTTTGTTTTTGGTTGCGGAGGAGGCATGACCCCGTTGCCGCCCCCCCCCCATTTTGATCCGCCCTTGGCCTTCGGCACCGTGCCGTACATGCACGCCATCCGCCCCCGCTAATAACCTCTCTTGGTCAGCTCATGAATTTAACGGGGACGTCTCTATAGTCCAAAGTACCATTGGTCCGACGTCTCATTGGTCCGACGTCTCATTGGTCCGACGTCCCATTGGTCCGACGTCCCATTGGTCCGAAGTCCTATTGGTCCGACGTCCCATTTGTCCGACGTCCCATTGGTCCGATGTTCCATTGGTCCGACTACCCATAGGATTAGGGTTAGGGTTAGGGTTAGGGTTAGGGTTAGGGTCAGTGAACCTAAACAAGTGGAACTACACAGTAATTATGTTTCGGACCAATGGGACTTCGGACCAATGGGACTTCGGGCCAATGGAACTTCGGACCAATGGGACTTCGGACCAATGGGACGTCGGACCAAAGGGTCGTCGGACGAATGGGACGTCGGACTAACGAGACGTAACCGAATTTGACATAGTGTAGGGAGACCATTTTTTTTTATCGCAACAGGGGCACTTTTGATTTCGATGGCCAGCTCAGTAACCATTTTATTTGCGTATGGAGGAGCACTATAATTTTTAAAGGCCAGTTTTCCATGAGAGGGACACAATTTTAATGTTGCGAGTGGGGCACTTATACAATTGTGCTCTTGAGGGGCAGTTTTACATCTCGAGAAGTTATCGTGAGAGGAGCACTGCTGTTTTAGATTGCCAATTTTCCATTTCGAGAGGGCACAATTGTATAATATTGCGATAGGGGTATTTGTGCGTTCGAGGGGTATTTTCCATCTGGAGAAGGTGCAAAATCTTGTTATTGCGAGAGGGGTATACTTGTGTTATTGAGGGGCAGTTTTCCATTACAAGGGATGAGACAATTTTATGTGTAGCACGAACATAATCCTTTCATGACTTGTGCGCGTTTGTTTTCATCTCGAGGGGGCACATAACCGCAAGAGGGGCACTTTTCTTGGCTTGGAAAAATCTGGCAATTATAAACAAAGAAATAAGTCCCGTAGCAAATATATTTACAATGCTTTCCATACCCAAAACCTCACGGGGGACATAAAATCATTAGTCACATGAGGACCTGGGAGAACAGACTGTTTTGTTTTAAGTGGACTGAAAGACAAGTATATAGCTTGACAACCAATCACGTTTATGTACATTCCTGATTTGCAAAATAATGAGCAGACCTGTCACTGTACAATATTATCAACATGAATAGGCATGGAAATCTCCACGGATTACTGCAAGCGTCACTGATTTAACTATTGAAAATTATAACACATGCTAAGATGTTATAACATAGCATGGTGGCACTATGTAGAATTTTTAATACCGTCATAGTATAGGTTTTCCCGGCGAATTTCCGAATTTTTCTAATCAGTTTCATTATCAGCCCTTCAATTTCGCGTGAGTTTTGCACATGTGGTGAAATTGGGGTTTCTTTTTCATGTTGGGTTCATTCAATTTCATTTTAAGGCAGCCAAGATTTTGCTCTGAATGTTCGTTTATGTTTTCGGGCATCCTATTTCGTTTTTATTCATTCAAGACTTAATTTAAGTCTTAAATTAAGTTTTTGCAACCTGTTGCATTCAAATTGGCGAACATCTGTGCGCTTATAACGTATGACCATGCTTTTCGTTTCTTATTCGTTTATGGGCAATCGCTTTCATCGTTTGGTCATTTAAATTAGTAAGATGTTTTAATCGTTACATTTTCCTATTTTCCTCCGAGGTTCAAAAAAACTTCATGACTGTAAAATTTACAATGTTAAAAATTAAGTGATATGAGGGAAACAAGATGTAACGAAATAACTAAATGAAAGGGACTAAGAATTTTTTTTTTTTTTCAATGTAAGTCGATCTTTTCTACTTGTTTAAACGTTTGAGCAAGGGACATCTTTACGTTGACGATTTCTTGACGCGCAAGACATCTGGACACGTATAAGTTTGGCAATGGTTGTACCATCGGGAACACTTCTCTTGCGTTATTTCTTAAATGTTTTCTTGCGTATGTCTGATCGAACACTTACCGTATTGAAAGGGCCCTTGCAAAATAATTATATCCTTGAAAATATATCTTTTTGTCACATTTAACCCTATTTGCAAGTTTTATTTTTTTCATTTTGAAGGGTGTTTTTGGTGCCTTCTCCGTTTTATGCAAATGCAACATTTCATATTCATTAGAAAACCTGTTATGGTATTCCGGGCATGATTAATGTTAAATGGCTATTTGAGCACAAACAATTTTTAGAATTTTTGATATTTTGCTGTCATAAATTTCTTTTATTTGGTGATCCTTTGATGTTTCAGTACATGGCAGTAAGCCAATGAGCAACCCTTTCCAACAAATGTTTTCAGTTAGCAAATTTTGGATGAATAATTTTAAAGAAAAAACCCTAAACTGAACAGTGTCTTCCTGAAGATAACATCGCAGCAACAGCGCGCTCATACGTAGTCCGGAAAAGCATGGAAAGAAGGAAGTGCACTTTTGCAATAAGATTAACCAAAAATGTTGTCAAATGTGTAGTTTTCTTACATCTCACATTAGTAAAGAGTTGCACAAAAAGAATTCCTGAGAAAAATTCACTGCACATACCCTTTAATTAAGAAAGAAGGGCATCTACGGATTGAAAACATCAAATGTAATTTACGCTAAGGAATACGGACACGTATGAAGTCTTAAAAGATGTTTGACAAATGTGAAATATGTTTGTCCATTAATGAAAACGAATGCCCGATCAGCCCCTTACTGCTGGGTTAGACGAAATTGAATGAACAACGCGATACTTTTAATACGAATGCATCTTTGATAGAGACGAGTGAAGCTAAAAGACGATATAATGCTCGGTTAGTGAAATTGAATGATTCTTTTTGATTGTCGAATGCCGATCTGCGTGATCTTTCAATTTCAATCTAAATCGAATGAGCCAGGCGTTCAATTGAATGAAAACTTGGTGAAATTGGCCGGGAAAACCAATATTACAATTGATATTATAGGTATTGGGTGGCCTATACGTCGCATCGCCACTGCTGCATATTTCACATTCTACCAACACTAAAACGCTATTATTCTTTTTCAATTCCAAAATACGCACAGGTTTGGTTAAGAGTCAGTTGAAGACTTGTTACTTCGGTCGGCCACCGGAGCCGCTTCCTGGTGAACACTGGATGCAAGCAGCTGCTCGAGAAATACGCAAAAGATGTCCAGGGACGAAACCGGCTTCAACTGGTATGACTGCTTAAATGTATTATGTCCGCAATTGCCGTTAACTGGAAGCCATTGTAATAAATGCATGTAATTACTGCTTTAACATGAAGTTGGTCCGGGTAAACTGAAAAGTAAAATCTACGGTGGCTCTGGAAAGACACTTTAATGTTAACCTTTCAATGTGAACGTACCTTCGCAATATGAACGTTGTTCCTACCCAATGTGCATGTTGTACGTTGCATAATATCACAATGTGGAAGTTGTTCCTTGTCAATGTGAACGTACAATCTTGTTAATGTTGACGATCGATATTGTCAATGAACACCATGAATCATGCTTGTCGATCAACGTTGCATGCTTCTCTGCAATGTGAACCATGTACCTTCGCACTGTTAACGTCCAACCTTGCATCTTGTTAATTTAGGTTTTCCCGACCAATTTCCTGAAATGTTCATTCACTTCTGAAAATCGGTCATTCGTTTTCGTCTGAATTGGATACACGTCTTTAATCCATTTCAATTCAACGAAAGTTTTATCGTTTTCATTGTCCGTGCATTCGGTTTTGAGAAACAGATATACGGCCATTTACGTTACCTGTGCTTTTATTTACGCAAGCATACCCTAAATTGATTTCAGGTACAGCTGATTTGATTAATGGTTAATGAAAAAAGAAAGCCCTAATTGTATCTGGCGCCGAAGGTCTTTAAATAAAAGTGAAATAGAATGGTAAATGTTTGAAATCGCCCTCTAAAAGCTAAAAGAAGTCTTGTAAACGAATCTGAATGGACATGAACGAAAGGTGCTGCTCATCAATTGGTTGAACTGAAATGGAATTGAGTGACGAAAATGAGTGACCGATTTTCTGAAGTGAATGAACATTTTAGGAAATTGGCGGGGAAAACCTATATTAGTATATCGCGATGTGAACCATGTGTACTTAAACGTACGATGTCCTCGCTAAGCCATATAGATGAACCAACCAGATGATGGTATTTCAATTTGACGGCTGTTTAATGTTACTAAACCTGTCATGCTTGGGTGTAAATAACTTGTAGCGTATTTGATCATGGAGCAAGGCTCTATGAATATGAGTTTACCCAACTTTTATATTTCATTTTTAGGCTGATGAGCGCTGTTTCACAGACTTGTATGACTCTTGACTCGGACTCGGACTCGAGTCCGACTCGAGTCACATTTTCAATGACTCGGACTCGGACTTGAGTCACTTTGACTTACGATTTGGACTCAGACTCGGACTCGGGGCTACGGACTCGGACTTGGACTCGAACTGACTTGTGACTCGACGGAAATTACCGCACTGCACACGCGCACATACGTAGTCGATCGTTTTCTTTACTGTGCAATACATACGGTACAGGGCGCTCGATGCTGTGCGTGTGGCCGATTACCGATATATTGATTAAAGAAATCAATTACAGTGTTTCACAAGAAAAGAAGTGTTCAGTAAATTAGACTTATTATTTTCCTGACCTGTTCTCTCCGTCAATCAAAAACGTGTTCTGTGAACACGTTAAGAAGGTTCTTATCATAATACTTTACATCCGTCAAGCCCTTTTAAGATTTCTGTTGGGTTTTATCATAATCATAAGAAGGGATTGCCAAGAGATCCTCATCGAGGCCTTGTTTTATTATAATTAATTTACGATCATTTATATGTGGAGGTACTGTTACGAAAGAATTTTCATGTCTTTTAATTATATTAAAGCAAAAGGCTTCACAGTAGCACACGCGTTATTAAAAGCATACATATATTTGTCACTTAGGGGAAATATCGCGTTACTTAAGACCAACGGTCTCAGTCCATCAAGATGAACCGATAGCGATGTACAGGTGGGTTCGGTCAAGGATTTCATTGTTTATTCAGTGCAGAAATGTGCTCCACACTAGAGCGTATAAAGGGCGAGTGACGAAAATTATCACTGCATTATGTATGTGTACCGTTCTATAAGCATTATCGCTGCATTGTGTACCGCTCTGATAAGCATCAAAGCACCAGACGTGGCCAAGGCCATTACTCAGGATGATGTTGCGTAATTCATGACCTGACGATGGCGGTCGGGATATACGTTGCTTGTCTTACCCTCTATCACCTTATAAATATGAACCTTCGCCATTTGAGCTTCAAACAGCTAGCCTCGGGTCCCTTGAGTCTAAGAATAGTTTTTTTGGTGGCAAAAATGCCCTTTAATCTAACTGGCGGATGTCGTTGAGCCCTCCTCCTAAAAAAGCCCAGGAAATCGTCGTTGGCCAATTCATTGACACAACAATGAGTGGTGAGGAGGCATATGACATGCACATGGGATGAATGCATAACTTAAATTTGACCACCGTTTTGGCATAGCCAGCCAACCCAAAATACCTGCAAATTGAAACTTATCAGAGTATGCTGTCAGTGGCGTATCCAGTGGGGAAGCAGTGGGGGCACTTTGCTTCCCCTGGCGGATTTTTGTGACCAATTTTTTGGTCAGCAATGATTGAAATACATGTTTATATAGTTCCTCTGACATCAATTCCAAAAAAGCAAACCCGCTCAACATCCATTACAATGCGCCGTGAAAATGTCCATAGGCCTATAATATGTAGTATGCATAATAATGGTCAGCTTTGAAGAGCGCCCCCATTTGGAATATGGGTACCAGTTTATAATTAAAGTGAATATTGTCCTGCCAAATCATTAATCATGCAGTATTATGTGTGTTTGAGTAAAGCCGTGTCCGCACTGGACTTTTTTTTTGGAAGGTTTTACCGAGACGATGGTAAAATGAGAAATGGTCAAATGTGACCACTGTCCGCACTTGGACTTTCGACACGGGAACCGCGTGGGAGAAGTAACCGAGCTGTCACAGTGTCAATAAAATGACTCACCGTACACAGAAAACAAATTGCAGATCACATTTTCAGCCGCCGATACGCACAGTAATATTACACACGCCATTTGCATGCACAACATAATCGTTTACACGATATTATTTCATCTTGACACGCTAAATCTTGACGAAAAGGCATGTAATTCTGACACATTTGTGATGCACGTCGTCGAAGCCATGCCGCTGTACGATGTTCCGTGCGGCAGCAGTGCCATCAGTATTCGTTGGTTCCCATCGCATGCTTACAGAATCGAAGCTATGACATGATGTGGGCCAGGAACCAGTGACTACGGCCTACGTACGGTACCGGACCATGATGTTCCGTGCATGACTACAGTAGAGGACGAATTTGGATCGTAGAAAATAACATACATCGGTAGAGAAAGAGAATTTCCGCAAATTAATTCTCAGAACGTGATCTCTCTTCTCTGTGTATGTATTTGTCCGTTGAAATATATATTTTAACGAGATTTTACCGAGATGATACACCGCAGCGTGTTTAAAATGTTCGGCCACTGCACGTGCAGGTTCGTGCGGTCTCTGTATGCATAACATGGCGCTCGGGCCGGATGTACGCTTTCCTGAGCCGCTTTTACCGACTCGCACTGTCAGCACTGGACTTATCGTCTCGGGAAAAGTGACCTGGTCAGTTTTCCTGGGCGCGCGGGAAGTTTTCCTGGGCAGCAGTTGGCCAGTAAAAGTAACCGCTGGACTCAGGAAAAGTAACCGAGAGGAAAACGTCCTAGGCTGTCCGCACTGGACTTAAAATGGGAAAAGTACCCATAGTCTCGGTTAGTTTGACCAAAAAAAGTCCAGTGCGGACAGGGCTATATATGCCTCCACGTACCTCACGATTTATCAATATCAAATGTTAGGCGGTGTTACCTTATTGGTGGATCGAACCCTGTCCTGGCAGCCTGATTGTCCACGTATATCTCACCGTCCATGTCAGCTTGGGTGCAGATCAGATGTCACGTACTCGGTGTTTGTTCCCGGCTTGTGGTTTCTTCTGTTGCCATCTGGTCGTCATTGTATCATGGTATCATCAGCACGTTTTCACAGACCTTTGTTGGTAACCGCAGCGGGCGATTAGTGAACATACCAGCAAGATTAAGTAACTGAAACCCATTCATGACCGTAATTATACTTCATTCAGATTAGGTCTGCAAGAAAACAACCTGCGAAGTTAAGCTTTTGTGGATGTAGGGTGTTTTTTTTTTCGTAATAAATGGGTTGCTAACAAAGCTTTTTTACTCGACGGGGTCGCCAAAACCTTTCGTATTAATAGGATTTCGTGCTGTCCGTTTTGTCTTAAGCGATTTTTCCCCATAGACATGTGCACAATTTTGCCGGGACCGAAGATATGTGTTTGTAATAACCAGATTTCGTCCTAACCGTTTTTGCTATAACGGGAGCCGACTGTACATGCATGTAAGCCCTTAATAACGCGTGCGCTACTGTAAAGCCTTAGCTTTGTAAATCATGGAGGTTGTTTCGTAACGGTACTCCACATAAATGATCTTCCTTTCAATCGCATCTGGAGATTATAAACGTATAATTATTAAAACCTGTCGGATCCAAATCGACTTGTGTTGTGGTGTGCTTTGGTTTTTGTTTTAATGTCTGTGTTATGGTGCTTTGATGTTAATCGTTAAACGAGTTTGGCTGTAGTGTTTTAAAGCGAATATTAACGGGTTATAGCTGCAATGTGGTACGTTGTATTTTTTAACAATGTAATGTGTTGTCCTTTAATGAGTTGTAATGGGATAGATGTAATATGTGTGTTGTGGTGTAATGTTTTACATAACGTGTAATGTTTTGTGTTTATGTATCGAATTGTGATAGGCGTTGTGTCGTAACGTGATGTGCTGTCTTTGATACGACCCCCTTTTCACGTGGCTGCGACCTATGGGCCTCCTTTGAGCGACCCAAACTGGCCAGGTCGCCATTGGAGGCTCAAAGGAGGCCAAACGGTTGCTTAGGTTGTTCAAAGGTGGTACACAGGATGTTCAGATATCGCCATGGACGCCATGGTCGCCATAAATTTTTGAACATGTTCAAAACAGTCGCTCAAAGGTCGCCGAGGAGGTTAGTTGCTCAAAAGGTGGCTCAGGCAGAAAGGAGGCACAATCGGTTGCAGGATGCACAATGGTCGGCCAATGTTCGCCACGTAATATATCCGTTCTGTTGCAAATTTTTAACCGTCAATCTGGGCGATGCTTCTGCCTCCTTTGTGCCTCAAGGGTCGCCTAGAAGGCAGAAGCACGGCTGCTTGGTCGACCAGTAATCGCCAGAGTGGCCGTTGGTCGCCAATGATGGCACAGAGGAGTCACAGAGGAGGCTCAATGGTTGCCCAAACGTTGCTCGGTGGTAGCCTATGTTGCCTATAATCGCGTTGGTTGCCGTAGGTTGCAAGGATTAAAAAGCCGATTTAATTAAAATTGTGTCAATTGCGTTGAATTCTTACTGTTATCAACATTCAAAATACAATTACTATTGTTATCGATATTCAGAATACCCTAAGTCGTCAGTGGCTTTAATATTTTTAGTGGAACTGTCCACGTACATTTTGGGTCATTAAGGTTGCCCCGAAGTAGCTACCAAAAGGGCAAAAATAGCCCGAAGGTCAACGTGTACCTACACATTTTCGCCACTATAGTTTTCCCTTCACCTCTGTATATTCCAAAACGAAGCCACACTCCCGAAATAAGGTCACATCCATTGAAAATAAATGTAAACGCTCAACCTTACAATACGTGACTTTTTTTTTTTATTATACCCTTCTTATCTTCTCAGATTATCTCCGATTTTAGGTCTCTCACTTTGAAAATTGTGCCCCTCCGTTTAAAGGAACAATCGCCAGATCTTTACCACTATTATGCACAATTGAAGCGATATTACATTCATCGATCCCTTGCGAAACAAAATTCTCCAAACCACATTTCCAAACTACAAAAGAAAAATGCCCTACATTACTGTAACCCCCCCCCCTATTTTAAGGGAATTAAACGAATAGTGAATGAAAAAAAAAGCGATGACAGCCCATTTAGTATATCTACTAGACTACATCAGTGACTCCTTCCACTGAGTTGTTCTATCATTATATTATTGCATGAACATGTATTGCGCCGTAAGCGGCAATTATCCATGTCGGACCGACTTTGCGGTATAGAAAACGATCACCTCTGGTCAATGCAGTCCTCGGCACGCCCTGGGGATAGGGCGCCATCATTCGAGCGGCGCTTCACTGTATGTTTTTTCTTCTTCACTTTTACCCACCGCCTTTAATAACATTAACAGGGTCCTGATTCCGATAAGTGTTGAAATTGCACTCTATCAAGAGATTCCTTCATAGAGTTCAAAAAATAACAATGACATTGAAAAGTCACATGTGAGAGTAATTAGAGCCCAAAATAGAGGATGAAATGAATCAGATTTCATATGACGCCAAAATAATATGACAACAAACTTTCAGATTTTACCGGACAAAATTGGGTCAGGAAAAATCGGTTCCAGGTATCTAATTCTGTTCAAATCCAATCCCCCTTACCTTTATGAGTGCATGCTTCTAAATACGGCCGCATTGTTACATTACGGGGTAAAGATAAGATTGTGGCCGTCGGACACAATGGGTCGGACATAATTGGACGTCGGACACAATGGGTCAGACATAATCGGCCGTCGGACACAATGGGTCGGACATAATCGCCGTCGGACATAATTGGTCGGACGAAATCGGCCGTCGCCCGTCAAAAACATGTTTTCGGACGTAATCGACCAAACGGATATAATGGTTGTGAACATAAGCACAGAGGTACAAAAACAATCCTATACAGATTTGGTTTTGTACCTTTGTCATTTTGCCTTTTTAAGCAGATCTTGTTAGGATCGAAAAGTCAGACCGCTTTAATTGTTTGACTTCATAATCTTTGACAGAGCTGCCAACTCCGTGTACAAATGGCACTGAGCAAAACCCAGCGACCTCATGCAGTGAGATACTGGAGGCCTGTGAACAGCCACCCAGCGGTGTGTACTACCTCCTCGGAGCTGGAAATAAACAGGTGAAGTAGAAAGCGATGTACAATACGGGTCCGCTCCCTGTAATCATTTGATATTACTGTATGTGCAAATATGCATTTCACTGTAATGTATGAAATACTGATTGTAAATTGTTTGGCCTCTTTTACTATTTCCGTAACTGATTTTTTTTCCCTGATAAGTAGAAGGGCTTAATGAATCCGAAATAAAACTAACTGGAAATGATTGTACATAGCGTTTGTACATTTATTCAGTGTTGTAGTCGAGTACTTTTTTCCGAGTACCAAGTACTGCCGAGTACTTAGGTTACCGAGTACGAGTACTTCCGAGTACGAGTACGAATGCTTGTACTTGCGAGTACGAGTGCGAATACTTGCACTTCCAAGTACGAGTACTTGTACTTCCGAGTACGAGTACTTGTACTTCCGAGTACGAGTACTTGTACTTCCGAGTACGAGTACTTGTACTTCCGAGTACGAGTACTTGTTCTTCCGAGTACGAGTACGAGTACTTCCGAGTACGAGTACTTGTATTCCAAGCACGAGTACAAGTACTTCTATTTCCGAATACGGCCATGCAGCAGATGGTTCATTATGCGTAATTGGCCCAGGCCCAGTCAGACCGATCTACAGACCCACTCACTGCTAGCTGTTAAATGTGTTTGTGCGGATGTGCACAGAGGAAAATCAGGAAACTTCGATTTCTCCGCAAGCCAATCAACCATTTCAAACTTAAAGTATCGATAAAATAAGGCCGTGGTGAGTCACGCTAAACCATTTTTTTCGAGTACTACTATTCGAGTTCGAGCTAGTATTTTTATGATCGAGTACAATTTCGACATGTCGAGTACGAGTACTTTGCTGCCCGAGTACGAGTACCCTCATTTCAAGTACGAGTACTACTGACATTTGAGTGCGAGTACGAGTACGAGTACTCTAACACAAAATATAAAGAAGTACTCGAGTACGAGTACTTTCAACACTGCGTGTACTGTCTTTCGTGTACTAAATTAATAAAGAAAATAATATACAACAGAGTTGTCCACAGCAAACTCCCTCTTTTCTGTATTAACATAACAAAATCACCGAAAAAAAACTCAGAAGTGGCAATGCGAAGACCAACAATGAGGGATAATTTGACAAAAAAGGGCATTTTAAAAATTGGATTTCTATTTTTTTGTAGAAATAAAAGTGCACTTTTGCAGACTAGTCTTAAAAAAATCCACAAAACTTGAGATAGTTCAAAGACAGTTATAGTTGTAACTCTTTAGACGTGGATTTCACTTCTCTTTGAAACATAAACTGTATTGAGTAAGCGTACACTTCACACCGAGGACCGACTGACAAAGGGAGAACACCAGACTCTTTTGTTGACCTCAAATGTTGATCTTTTGTTGAAAAAGGTCGTCGATCGTGCGTTTATGTGCTTCATCAAATGAAACGACAGTGGCTTGTCCCCGGGAGTCACAATCCAACACTAAGGTGATCTAGATAACCTCACAACTAGACTACTATAAGATTATTACGTTTGCAAATCCTGACCGACGCGGTATCATCTTAATTCCTTGGCAGTATCCCGTGTACTGTGAGATGCCTGACGGCTGGGCACGCTTCGGGAAAGGCAACATGCAGTCGGTTTGGAACTACGAAGACGAAGATGAGGCAGAAATCAATCTCAATATCATCTCGGATGGTGAGATTGAAGCGATCAAGAACTTACCCTTCACTGACTTCATGATTCGCACCGATGTGAATTTTTCCTTGCTGGCCGACGACTCCAGGAATCCATCTACCATGTACGCCCTCTATCTGCCCTCGCTCCAGACTGTGTCACTCAACATCCCGATGGATAAATACAGCGATAACACTGAGCTACGGTTTAACGATGAAGGTAACCATTAGTAGAATTTAATCACTTTCTCAATTCGACTGCAATTCTGCATTTGTGATTTTTTAATTCTGTTCGTACCGGATCCGTCGCAAAAAGGTTCAGCTCACCTCACGAATTTTGTTACAAAAAATTTTCAGTGATTGTTTTAATTTATATATAAATAAATAAATAAATAAATAAATAAATTGTAATGCTTATATAGCACTTTCCATCGTATCAACAATCTCGAAACGCTTTATTTACCCCGTTCATCAGGCCATGAGACCACGCGGCAGTCGATATCAGTGCTCAATCGGTCCTCAGTCTCATTGGAACCCATTTCTACTCCTGGGTGGAGAGAGAGAGGCAATTTTAATTAAGTGTCTTAACCAAGGGCACAACACCATGTTCCTGCCAGGATTCGAACCCATGCACCATCGGGCGTGAGTCATACACTGTAACACTGGACAATGGCGTTCTACATAAATATATATTTCAATTGATACTAATCATAAATCACAGGCATACTATGTCAGCCATCTCACCTTTTAACCCATCATTATTTATCCCATAATGAATCTGTGAGTGATTATTTAAAACATGCAGCTGATTGTAGTGGCGAAACTGACGTCCACTTTGCACTGTTTGCAGGGGGACACAAATGGATATATTTTCCTGGATGCATGTTGACACAATAAAGAGATCATTTTTCACCTCCCCACAATTCATAGCGGGGCGGGAGAAATTCAAAATGGGGTTACACAGGCAGGTCCGTGCCCCTCCCGTCCCCCCTCTAGCCACCCCAGGTACTGTTTGGTTGCCATATAGGCCCACCGTCTATGTACGGGCTTTCGTCCACGTGCACAAAATTCGAATCCTTGTAATTAAGTTTCATCGTTTAAATTCCAAGAAGAGTCGTAGTTAAGACCTCACGAGTCAATCGTAAGTCATCCAGTCACTGGGTTACTTTAGTATGAGTTAATTGGACACGTCATCAGGGGTGTCTTTAGACCGGGGTAAAGGGTAGGGGGAAGGGGAGGGGGTAACGACAACATCGCCGACGCACAGTGCTGTAGGGTTGCCAGGGTTTTTGTCTCGTTAAGCCAGCCGTCGCAAAATCAAAAAAGTGTGTGGTATGTGTGTTTTACAAGAACATCCATACGTTGTGGTACTCACACAAAAAAGAACAATGGTACCCCATACAACGGTCTTTGTCTGACAGTACCCTATCAGGACAATTCTAAAGAAAAGGATAAGGAGGGAACATAACATCAGATATGGCGAATTATTTTGGGGACTTTTTACTGTAAGGATCCAGTTATGGGGATTTTCACGAAGTTTTCACGTTTTCACGAAGTGATTTTATGGTTAATTAGTTTGATAACTCATTAATAATTGTTTTGTTCAATAAAAATCACACATTAACGTGTCATTCAAGATCCCAGCTTTCAGACAATGCAGGAAAATATGGATTTTGAGGCTAAAACGACTTTCCGATCACCGTTTCAAAACATCGTCAACTTAAATCGCTTGTATCTCGAAACACAAATTTTCTACTTTTCGGGGGTTAAGGTTAGGCTACTTCGTGGTGACGGTGACGAAATGTATCAAACTGCAGAATGGTGTATAACAAATGTATAACAAATCGTCACCGTTTTCACAAAGAGCCACATAATGCCAAAAATTACCACTTTTTCGATTTCGATTTTTTTTTCTCACTATTTCGCTAAAACATTTTAAACAAATTGCACATGTTTCTTTAATCAAAACATCATTAATTTCGAAATAACATTAATGATTCGAGGGGCAGAAATCTCAAAAATTGCATTTTGCGTTTTAACGAAGAGCCATTTTGGCCCCTTGAACGCGTACAAAACCTATTGCACGGAAAGGCGTAAAAGTAGTCCAACCGAGATTTTCATTTTCACGAAGAGCCACATATCTTTGTTACATTCTCAGCTGCGCGCGCGTACATACGCACGCCCCTTCCATATGGACAAACACATTGAACCGAAAGGGCCAAAATGTAGCAAACTTAAATATTCGTTTTCGCGAAGAGATCTTTACTAATTAATATTCACTAATTAACCAATTAATACAGTAGTATTAATTCTAATTACTGGGTTCACGTAAAAATTCAGCTCTCATAGAATCATGTGAAGGTTTCCTTACTGCGCAAAGTTGTTGAAAAGTACTATTTTTTGCAGTTTTAAATTAAGAGAAACTTCTTTTGCGATTATCTCGAAAACGCTTTTTCTTCAAAATCCACATATGTGGCTCTTCATGAAAACAGTGACGGCTGCACACTTTCTACGGCTGCATAAATGTGCATGTTTTGTCTTAAGTTCCAATGTGTTAATGCTTTCATTGGCCTGAAATTGTATGAATCTTATTAGCGAAGAAAATAAACATAATATCTAGGTTCCTTCTGGGGTAGAAAACACAATAAAATGATACACCCCACAAGGAAGTCTTTAGAAATCAATCTACCCCACAAGGGAAACGCTATGGAGTTTGAGATTTCAATAGGAACAAATGAAAACAAAAGAATGGAAACAAAGGTCTTTCCCATATTAAAGTATGCATGTTTGTTAGGCTGTCAGCTCCCACAATTACGGAACAAGTATGATCTTGTTATCCTTTGCGTCTGAGGACTTGGGATAATGGAATTACTACGATAACAATAACCACGAGGACAGGAGCCAAGTCCTCGGGAGGTTTTTGTGTACACACTTTACGGCAAACTTTAAGAAGTCGAAACAATGGGAACAAAAGAAGGGAACAGTAAGGGTCCTCATAAATATTAGTAAAACACACCAGCGTGTTTGTACCTGCGCTCTTGTATTACATACATCTCGAAGACAGACAAACATTGAGAGAACAACGGATTCTTTGTTGTCCTCGAAAGAACATGTACTTTTTAACGGTCTTTGAACGTAAATGTGTATGGATAGTCTTTTGGCTGGTATATTAAAGGAACAAAGGGAACAAAAAACCCAATCCTTGTGATCGAGTAATGTTAAAACACGACTGCATGACTAACCGTTGTATAATTAATAGACCATTCTTACTATGAGTTTTTTTTTACATAATCCCCAGGATATTGCCCTAAAGTCGGGACTACATGTACATGTATCTGCCTTAAGTAAACGACTCAAATATTCTTTTCAGTCTCCACCTTACACTTCCCCAGGTGATCGAGTGATGTGTTTTGGCATGTATGCAGAACACCTATGCGGACAGGATGGCTTGCCTCTCATAAACGAAGCAACGGAGCGTCTGGTTGTCACCAATGTCTACTTTGGTCCACGAGCCGTTTACCGTGGAGCAACAGCAACCAGCTCACAGTGGCATCGCAATCGCTACACCTGGGATGGGTCTTTCTATTACCTCCTGGCAAAGTAATAAGCCCCTTTGTGGTATGATGGCAGAGGGCACGATTTGGAGTTGAATGTAGTTGTTTTGAGAACATCCAAATATCTATTATAAGATGGAATTTTGCGTCGGGGTGATATAAATCAAATTAGGTTTTGCCCTTCACCGACGTTTAAACACTGCATACTCAGTGTGTTACCTCCCGAGTGAAAGATGGAAAAAAATCACTCGGGTGGGACTCAAACCCACGACCTCCCGCCCTCCAATGCAGACGTCCTACCACTCGACCACCGAGCTAACGGGATCGGTTTTTTTTCCATCTTTCACTCGGGAGCTGGAGGTAACACCCTGAGTATGCAGTGTTTGAACGTCGGTGAAGGGCAAAATCTAATTTGATTTATATCACCCCGACGCAAAATTCCATCTTATAATAGTTCGTGCGGTACCCGCTGCCATGTACATTAGATTCGAACCAGCCAACCGATCCCGTTAGCTCGGTGGTCGAGTGGTAGGACGTCTGCACTGGAGGGCAGGAGGTCGTGGGTTCGAGTCCCACCCGAGTGATTTTTTCCATCTTGCACTCGGGAGGTAACACCCCGAGTATGCAGTGTTTGAACGTCGGTGAAGGGCAAAACCTAATTTGATCCAAATATCTAGCCTTGACCAAGTGGTTACGGCATGGGGTGTACGTAGTACGTACGTAGGTAGTTACTGTATACGTACCGGCAAAGTGCGCTGTACATGTTTACGTACCGGCAAAGTGCCGGACTCGGACCGTTTGTCAGGGAAAAGCTTGGCTCGACAGACTTGGTCAAGGCTACCAAATATTGCGAACCTAAATAGTCGCGTAAAACAAGAGGCAGTGGCGTGACAGGGTGTGCAATATGCAGGGCGCAGGAAAATCTAATTTGGCCTTTACTCAGATTTTGAGGAAGTGGAGGGCGTAGGCCAGGAGGGGGGGGGGTGCTCCCCGTCATGCCCCCTTTAGGCTCAACAAATTCGACTTGACTCCCTTAACAATTTTTCGAATTATTTCAAAGAAAACAAACACTTCGTGTCTCGTTCAACAATTCGCACGAGATCCACCACGCGAGTAGACTGGTACTTACATTAATTATTATGATACAGGTTGGGAAACAGTCTACCCTAGTTTAATTGAAGTGTCGTCTGGCAGATAGTGCATGAGTAGCCATGGTATACGTATGCGGCTGGGAAAAACAAAGACATTATTATTACTATTATTATTATTTTAATTTTAAATAATTTCTGGTAATGAAAAGCGCCATAGGCACTGTACCTCGCAAGCCTGAAGAAACTTGTAGAGAGGAAACAATGAGAAAAAAAGTTTTAAGGGAGGAAAACCCCATAAGAATATTCTGGGGAAACGCACGAGATCTAGATAGGGACTGAAAGCCCAATCCACATGTTGGCCCAGGTGGGATTCAAACCCGGGTCACAGCGGTGGAGGGCGAGGTTATTTCATCTGGCATACTATATAGGGGCAGTTTGAATTTCATAAAAATATGTTTAAAATATCCATGTACATATATGTTTGGGTTTGTTGTAATAACCGCACATTAATGATGATACATGATATCCTCAGCTGGTTTTTCCAAGCCGCCTGCGTCCCTACGCGTGCTATTTCTAAGGGCAAGTTTTTCATTCGTGGGCTATAAACTAAACTTGGGTCATGGTTTCGTTCGATGTCTCATCTAAATTGAATTAGAAATATATTGTTAGAAAAATAGCTATTAAAAAATCTATTTAGAAAAATAGCTGTTTTTAATCGTTTTTAGTAATCGATATTCTAGACAATTGTACATGTGTGCCTTTTCAAAACAAAAAATTCGGATACTTGTGTTTTAGTGATACATGATGATACTGTGCATGTGTAATTAGAATCAAAATATAGAGCGCGTCCCAAAATAGCAGCAATTTTTATTGCGAGGCTCTAGCGTCGCCGCTGAAATACGTCTCGCCATTGTTTTCATATCATTTTAAAGCTTGAAATATTAACTGTATCCCTGGTAAAGTATTGGTTTGATTTTCAAAAGTGTTTTGAAATGATTCGTATTCAAATAAAGGCATGTCAAAAACAAACTCAACCGAAAATCAATCATGCGCATTGTTTTGTAATGTGGAAAAGGTTCATCATGTTCATGATGTGACGATCTCGTTGCTTTTTACTTTCTGTGTTTCCTATTCTTTTCGATCCACGTAGACTACACCTTAAATGAATTCACAATTCGTCGTTTCAAGTTCAATTTTGAAATTCACGTGCAAGTGTGTACCTATTTAAAAAGCGCGCTCAAAGTGTGACTCGAGTTTGCATCTGATGTACCGCACCATCGATTTTCCTTGAAATCGGTTGAGTTTGTTTTCTACATGCCTTTATTTGAACATGCGAACACTTTTCAAACTCTTTTAAACATCAAACCAATACTCGCCAGGGACAAAGTTCAGATTCCAAGCTTAAAATGGTACAAAAACAATGGTGGTACGTGTTTCCGCGCCGACGCTAGAGCCTCGCGAAAAGACGTTGTGGGTATTTTGGGACGCTTTGTACATAATTATTATGCGTATAGTCACTGATTAAATCAGGTAAAGACATCGTTTTCGAGATTTTGTTTCAAAGAACTCGAGTAGGCTTATTTTATTAAGATGACTTTACATGGCGTTAGGCAAGTCTCTTTAGTTGCCTTTGCGCACAAATGGATCTGACTAATGAGTAGACATGGTCACGGTCTCATGTTATCAATTAAATAGCAATATTTTAGGGAGAAACTGCAACACAGATATTTCATCTTTTGCTAAATAGAAGATTGATAAATAAGTTGAGTAGTCTGAGCGGTTTTTTTTTCCAAATCGGCGCTCTATTTAGTTGACGCACTCCCGCGTTTGCCTTTGTTCATGGAGCGCTAAACAGAAGGTTAGAGATAAAAAGATTTTGAATAATTTGTGAATAAGAATGGAAGTTTCAGGGTAAGTAGATCAAACCCTCCGTTGATTTTGTTTCGTTGTGATTGGTTGTTGTATAGACATGACAATTTTTTTTCCGAATTAGCCTTTTCCGAGACACATATACAGGGTGTATAAAAAAGGTAACCCCAAAACAATGGGCTGATATGTAAAAGTTATGAACTTGAACGATGACAATGTGGCATCATCTTAAAGTGTGGTTCATTAGCTTTTCATTGATATCTCATCTGCATCACTGCAGTCACGGACGACCGAGCATCATTGATTTCAAAACAGTGCGCTAAAAGGTGTATGTTAGAGATGTTGGTGCATAAAATGGTACATGATAATGTTGTCCATGAATGTTTGACAATTCTATACATTTTGTTTATCATCACAAACACCTACCTTTTTTCAAGTTTGCCTGATTCGGTGGTGAATTGAGTTGTCCAAAAAAAGTGCGCAATCGTAGTGGGTTATGCGTTATACTTAGTGATGTTTGAGCATAATTAAGTAGAATATCATGTTTCATGATTAAGTCAATCATTTCAAAAACTACTTGCTCCTTCATTAAAATAATAACTACCTTATGCACAATTGTACTCAAAACAAAGCTTGGGCGTCAGTTCAATTGGCATGGTTTTGGCTAGCTTTTGCTAGCGATATTTGAAATACTTCTGAAATTGTTCCGTTTCAAACTGAGGTCGCTCTATTTGAAAGGAAGAACTTTTATAATTATTTAAACCATGCAATCACTTGCTCTCAGTGAGTATAAACATCGTTCTATCATATATTATAATAATACAGTATTAGACCAATCAATTTGTATATACACGTTAACATTCTCTGTGATTAATCAAATTTTAAATCAAAATTGTTTTTCAAGTTTCATGTTCGCTTTAGTTTCAAGAGACTGTTTATATGTATAAACAAATAATAATAAAAACATTACTCAATTAGGCCCACTCTTCATTACACCAAATAACTATACATCATCTGGTAGCTTGTTTCAAAAACAAGAAGAACGTTTGTAAAAATACACAGTTGCAAGGGCGACGATGTCAACATAGGAGGAGAGTAACTTGGAAGTTCAAAAAGCCGGAGGGGTGGGGGGGGGGGCTGGACACCATTTGATTAACTTGTATTCGAGCCACCAAACATCGAGTCCGAGTCCGAGTACGAGTCACCTCTCCAGGGTCCGAGTCCGAGTCCCGAGTCATGCAGGTCGAGTCCGTCGGAGTCCGAGTCATGAGTCACATAGGTCGAGTCCGAGTCCGAGTCCCTATGCAGGTCGAGTCCGAGTCATGAGTCACATAGGCTGAGTCCGAGTCCGAATCACGAGTCATAAAGGCCGAGTCTGAGTCCGAGTCACCTTTAAGTATTTATTGGAAAAAATGTTATTTCCCAAACATCAAAAAAATTGGAAACAAGCCAGCCGTACGCAATGTATATGTACAGTTTGCTTCTGCACCGAAATGACTGCATGGCTTGAAAAGGAAAGGATTGTCTTTAAAATGTTATTATACTATTGCACCAAAAAAAAAATGATTTGTGGACATTTTAGTCGAGTCTCGAGTCACGCAGGTCGAGCCCGAGTCCTGGTCCGCAGGGTCGAGTCCGAGTCCGAGTCATTTCGTCAGCGACACCAGGAAGTAACACTCAAGTGGACTTGAGTTCGCTCCACGCGCGTATTTTAAAGAAACGATTGGTTTTCGTTTTCACAAAGTAACACTCTGTGTACACTGTGCCGGTAATCGGTAATGTTCGCTTTCACTATGTTACACTCACCTTTATTTCACCAGTTTGAAGGCTTTTTATTACATTTTTCTGCAATCGTACAAAAGTACGGATTAATCACATTCCTGTCAAACGTTTTAGAACGTTTTTATCCAAATAGTTTTTTCCATAAAACTGTTGTAACTTTGTGAAAACGAAAATCGTTCGGGCCATGCGCCAGTGTCCGATGTGCGCGCGCACACTTGAGTGTTACTTCGGGAAACCAAAACTTGCCATTTAGCGGTTTTCACGAAGTAGCACTTATGTGTACTTGGGTGTTACTTCGTGGTGTCGGTGACGATTTGTGGTCGTGAGTCGAGTCCGGGTTCGAAAATGGGACTCGAGTCGTACTCGAGCCACGAGTCATACAACTCTGCAATGATGTATGTATGCACAAATACATACGCGTTTGCAACCATTGTTTCCGTGAAAGGATAGTGCACATCCAGTAATCTAAAGCACCATTTGGGAAAAAGTACAGTTCAAATTCAGTTGCATTTGGTTAAACTATACACTTACCTGGGGAGAGGGGGAGGGGGAGCAACACCATTGGCGTCTGGTGTGAACGGTAATTCTGTCTCACCTGTTAAATGTGCTCTCCGGACAGATTTACCGGGTTGTGTTTATGTACCTGTCACGCTTATTAAAAATTAAAAAAACGAGTTGATATTTAATATTCATTGCTGGCATTGAAACAACTTGAAATTCAATGACGACTTTTTACATAAAGTATGCTCTGGGATCGTACAAGGAGCGAGCTTTGCTGCGTCATGTACTAGACGACGCTACGGTTACCTAGGGGTATTCCAAAACTCGGCGCCGTCTCCATATTGGCTTTGCCTGCTATTTGGGTCCCTATTAAACTTTGAAGATTCCAGCTCAACATATGTCAATGTTTTCTTACATGATAAATGTCAACTGTATGATTACATGAAGCAAGTGATGTTTTAAAATTTGATCGGGACATTAAACGCTTTTAATAAAGTAAAACCAGAAACAAAACCAAGCTTTGAAAAGGGGCCATCATGTTTATTTTTAGCACGGTGGCACGGCTGCCTGACCTACAATATAGACGTCAGGGCGTCGGGGAATTGTTAGGTCAGAGAACCAGACTAGTTCCGGAAAAGGGAAGGCACACAGGTGCGCCAAAAAAATCGATTTCTGATCACATTTTACAGCCACTGACAGAACAGAAAAGATAAGGAAACACTTACCAAGACAAAGCTTAAACAAGCCTATAGTGTAGCTACTATCTATTCAAAGTCAAGCCAGACTGCATGCAAAATTATATTCAACGCTCAATTTTGGGAAGAATCTCCTCCAGTGAAGGCATTTTCTTCCTGCAAACCGAAAAAATAATTTGAGAAATTCAAATAAGCTTTCTATTACACACTGCCGCACCAAACATTATAAGTCCAGCCCCATTCCGTTTTTAACGTCACTTTTAAATAATCAGAGTTGTTTATCAAACCATCACAGGTCATCATTGGTCGTCTCGAGTCTCACTGCGGGTATTTCGCTGCTCTGGTTTCGGGCCATGTGGCGGGCTTTCTGGACAGTGGACACAAGTGCACTCTGTAACATTGTGCATTATTTTGGTCATTGTTTGTTCCGTGCGACTTGTTGACTGGGCTTGTGATGGACTTGTGATCTGCCCTCTTTATCTGACTTGTGATTGGCCTGGGATTAGCATTGGCTCGATCGTTGGAGGACGAGGAGGGGCACTTTTTTTAAAGTTGGAAATATCCGCCCCCCCCCCCTTATTTTTTCCGTCCTTGACTAAAAATTGTAACCTACATTTGATTCTATAGCTCAGAATAGCTGATTCAATGACTCCAAACTTGAAATTGACATTTAAATGATGATATGTGGCTAAAAAAAATGTTAAAGGCCGTGATCAGGAATTGCCTCAGATCGCACCACAGAGCGTCTAGAATTCAACATTTGTCGGGGCCCTGAAGCGGGCACCGAACCCCACGCCGTCAGGACTTCGAGCTCGCATTAGTTCTGATCAATGTATGCCCCCCCCATCCCCCTCTTTTTAGAAGCGATTGACGCCCTTGCTGTTTGGCTTGATTATAAGACAGTAAATAATCAAACTTATTAATTGTATCATGTTTTTTTATCTCGCGTATTCTATACACAGCTCACTGTAATACGGCCTGGTAGATTCCGCAAACTCTCCTGATATTTATGTCTTTGAAAAAGTATACAGCTTTTTGGGGTCCTTGGGTAGTTTATGTGTCAATGGATACTCCGTAGGCTGGCAATTTTTATGTGTTTTATGCTTATGTACCGGTAATATTTATTTTTAATTTGAGTATTTATATTCTGAATTTGTAAATTGTAAATTGTAAATTGAGTGTAATTCAGCAAATTGCTGTTAGAGTCTTTAAATAGACCATTAATAATAATAACAAAAAAAAAATGGCTACTCAATGGAAGTCTTTTCATGCATCGATCTGCTGTACAAAATGGGTCGGATTTAGCCCACTATGGAAGGTATATATCTACGGGGGCCGCCCGATAGTCCGAAGGTCCGATAGTCCGAAGGTTCTTTGGTCCGAAGGTTCAATTTTCCGCATGCACAAAAATTCCATAAGAGGGGGCTCGTTAGTCCGAAAACGAAAGAAATGCCTAAACTCGGTGGTCTGAATTTAGAATAAGGTTGATCAGTCCGAAGGTTCAATAGTCCGAAACGAAAATAAGGTTCAATAGTCCGAAGGTTCATTATTCCGAATTGACAATAAGGTCCGATAGTCCGAATCGACAATTAGGTCCGATAGTCCGAATCAACAGAAAGGTCCGAAAGTTCAAAGTGTCAGGCTGACGAACTGTATTGTCCATTCGGATTATCGAACCTTATTCTTAATTCGGACTAGCGAACCTTATTGTCAGTTCGGACCACCGAACCCTACAGTATATTCGGACTATCGAACCTTATCATCTGTTAGGAGTTAGGACTATCGAACCTTATTGTCGATTCGGACTATCGCACCATATCGTCTATTCGGACTATCGAACCTTCGGATTAATTAACCCTATTCTATTTTCAGACTAATGACCCTTCGGACTAAAGAACCTTCGGACTATCAAACCTTTGGACTATGGGACTGTAACCATTAGTCCGATGATTCGTTAGTCAGAAGGTTCAATAGTCCGAAGGTTCGAAAGTCCGAAGGGCCCATTAGTCCGAAAACGGAAGAAGGTTAAATAGTCCAAAGGTTCTATAGTCCGAATAGACGATCGGGTTCGATAGTCCGAATGGACAAAAAGGTTCGATAGTCCGAAGTTACAATGGGATCTTATTGTCGATTCGGACTGTCGGACCTAATTCTCGATTCGGACTATCGGACCTTATTTTCAATTCGGAATAATGAGCCTTCGGAGTAGGGAAACTTTTTTTTCGTTTTGGACATTGAACCTTCAGACTAATAACCTTATTCTAAATTCGGACAAATGAACCTTCGGGCTAACGAACCTTCGGACTATTGCTTCAAAAGTGTTCGGATTAAGAAACCTTCTTTCATTTTCGGACTAACGAACTCCCTCTGGAGGGAATTTTGTGCATTCGGAATATCGGACCTTCGGACTAAAGAACCTTTGGACTATCGAACCTTCGGACTATCGGGCGAATCCCGATGAAAACGGGGGTGCGCTACCAGCCAATAATCCAGAACTAGACAATGTATGTCATTTGTCAAGCAAAGTGCGTGACGGTATAATTGCAAAATGAATCAGCCACAGTCGCAATTAGTTGTTGAATGCTGGGGTTTGGGTCCGCAATGAAGGGCTTAAACATTATCATCAGCGCGTGAAGCAGACAACACTTGTATTTCATTTCATTAAGGTTTCATTGAAAACATAGAACATACAGCCCTCCGTCGACGAAGAACACTAAACGACCCACACGTGCCGCTCTCAATGCAGACTATGTGCTTACAGGACGTGAAATGCAACACCAGTATATCAACGAAAGCCGGCGCAAACTAATGTGTTTGCAGTTAGAAATCAATTTGTACGGCATGAGGAAGGATGTATAACTCATATTTAATTAAAAAAAAAATTGGGAGAAAAAAATCCCTGAGTTCGATATCTGGCCTTGAAAACAACACCTCCGTTTGTGGCTGCCTTGCTGTAGGGCGCCCCCAACGGGAGTTCATTGAATTCCAGCTCCTTTCCACCCCCAAATCCCCCCCCCCCCCCTTTCGCTCGATATTTCTGTAATCGGATGACGGTCTGTCGGCCCCCTGCAGATTTGGGTACATTTGTTGCGGAACCGCCATTGGAAACCCCTTTCAAACGCTAACCACCCCCAGGTCAGGTCCCCCTGAAAAACCACTGTCGCGGGATATAAAGCCCATGCGCACCGCTATTTTTACAACGAACATGGAAGACGCCATTTTGAAATTACAAAGAAGCGAGGTTTTGAAAAATTCTGTACGGCATGAGGAAGGATGTGTAACTCATATTTTCATAAAAACAAATTGGGAGAAAAAAAGCACTGAGTTCGATATCTGGTCTGAAAACAACACCTCCATTTGCGGCTGCCTTTCTGCAGGGCGCCCCCAACGGGAGTTAATTAAATTCCAGCTCCTTTCCAGCCCCAAATCACCCCCCCCCCCTCCCTCGGTCAACATTTCTGTAATCGGATGACGGTCTATCGGCCACCTGCAGATTTGGCCGCATTTGTTGCGGAACCGCCATTGAAAACCCCTTTGAATCGCTGACCAACCCCCCCCCCCAGGTCACGCCCCCTGAAAAAAACACTGTCGCGGAATATAAAGCGCATGCGCACCGCTATTTTGACAACAAACATGGAAGACGCCATTTTGAAATTACAGGTTGCAGACCAGTAAATAAACTTCCATTGACCCTAATGATAAATGCTCACACTTCAGGAATTCGGGCAAAATACTCTCAACTCTCCAGGGTGTTCCAGACACACATCATATTAAAGCTTATTTCATCGTCTTTCATTTTTTTTTCAATTTACGGGGTCAACTGATGACTTTTGGGAGAAATTTCCATCTATAGATGATCACGCTTTAAAATAGTCATGAAGCCCATCACCATTTTGAAAACGATGCATACACTCCATTACAAAAAGAGCGCTTTTAGGGCCCCAATTTCATCCAAATTGAACGGAACTACGAGCTAACAGTCCTGTGCACAGCTTCCACCAATATTTTTTTACAAACCCTCTAGTTCATGGCCCACACTATGCTCAAATAATGAAGATTCTGAGGGCATGCAAATCGTGATTGGGCGGGCGTAGGCAATTTTGGACCGATTTACTGGTCTGCATGCACCCTTAGTGATTCACGTACAGTGTACTTAAAGTGCGCCCTGGGGTGTTACACATGTTAAAAACCAGGCTTCCAACATGGCTAAATAAACCAGGTGAGATCGTTCCAAATTATATGTCAGAACCCACTCAATATCTCACAAACCCAAGCTGAAATGCTCATTGAGAATTAGTCAACAGTTTGCCTTTTTCTCCCCTGGACCACAACTGATCAAGATAATACCCACCAAACAGTGCGCAATAGCCGTTCATAAACATAGGATATAATAAGGGAATAAATGTGTGCTCCGGAGGTTTTTATCACTCGTTTAATACCGCTTAGAGTCTGGGTGCTGATAATTACCCGAGCCGGAGGCGGTATTAAACAGAGTGATAAATACCGACCGAGCACATATTTATTCCCATTCATAAATACCTTATCCGTAAAAAAATATCAAATAATCGTTCACAAAATCCCGATTTTGTTCAACAAGTTCACTTCATGCTTTTTGAAACATCCCTCTAGCAAAATAATGGAGTGTTCAGCTGGCGAGTAAGATGTAAACAACCCTTTTATGTAGATTGACGCGCGCGTAACATGTTCTGCGCGATGTCACGCAGAACGCAACTGGGGCGTTGCGTTTTGAATTTAGAACTATAAAATTCTGACTCGCTTGTTGTGTTGCGCATGCCTACGTGAGGATTGTGAACGTTCAACCAATGAAACGGTAAGAGGCACTGGATTTTTAGGAGTCCACATTTTATTGTGACACTGGAAAAGTGTTTAAGACCAGCTAGCCATGTCTTTATCATCCGTTTAATACCGGCCACGTGACGGGCTCTCGACCAATAGGAATAGCTAAACTGTCTGAGGTATTTATGAATGTTAAATAAAACATAGGAAATAATGTTAAATATGCCCCAAAAAGAAAAATTTCCGCTCAAAGAGTTCCCCGACTTAGATGGAAGGATCCGGAACCAGTCTGACTGTAGTCCTCAGATTAATCACATACATTTTTTTCCCCGAAGGAATAATATGAATTTCGAGTGAGCATTCAGTTGGGGTTCTCCCTTGCCAAGCGTGGCCGAAGACTGGATTTGGATTTTATTGACCATTAATAATACAGCCCGTGATCATATCCGGTGTTTGGAACTTCTCCATGCAGCGCTACCCAGAAAATTCTGAGCATACCTCAGGCGTGCTGTATTCAAGCTAATGCATGCGCGTGAGGTGTGCTGGGAATTTCCTGGGTAGCGCTGCCGACATTTCAAAGACTGAATTGATCACTTACCTTTATATACTGACTGTGCACATAACGTATGCCCGTCACGTTGTGGTATCATCTTCCAATGAGGGCGCTGTTCAAATCCGACGATCATGCACACTATAGCACAATAGTGTGGAAATACATGTACCCCTTTCCCCGCTGGCTACGCCTCTGTGTCCGAGTGTTGCGCACAGGCAGACATTACAGGTAATTATTATAATTACTATAGGTTTTCCCGGCTATTTTAGAACATTTTTCATTCGAATTCACCTAATCTAACATTCAATTTCGTCCAAGATGGAAAATTTGCCATAAAAGAACAATAGAAGTGCTCCTCTCGCGATAACTTCTCGAGATGGAAAACTGCCCCTCGAAAGCACAATTAGTGCCCCCTCGCAACATTAAAATTGTGCCCCCTCTCAAATAAAATAATAGTGTTCTTCAAGCGAGTAAAATTGTCACTGAGCAGGCTACCAAAAGCAACAGTGCCCCTCTCGCGATAAAAAATTGTTTCTACATAACTAGGTGAATGAAACACAAACAGCAAGATGGACAACGTAATAATAATTTGTTCCTCCATATAGGTTTATGGCGAAATGAACGGGACCATATTTTTTTCCACTTTCACACCGACGCAAGGTGCCACTTTTTCTGAACGTTTGCCTGCCCCCACCAGTTTGAAAAGCGTTCTGCCGCCCCTGCTTTAGACAAGTGATTATTCACATTCTACTGTCAGAGGAATTGGTTTTCTTTAGCTTAGTTAAACTGCTCATTATCTACAGCACTTTGTTGCCGGAAATCATTTATTCATTTTGGTCTGCGCGCGTTACTGCTTTACGCCCATTTTGTGTCTGTTGTGTTTTTAAAACACAGGACACGCGTGATTCAATCCTGAGGCCGTGGAAAGTATTTTAAATCCGTTAAAATCCTTTAAACCCCCTGCCGAGAAAATGCCACAGATATTTCCTCTAAAGGTCAACGTTTTCTGAAGATAAGATCCTTAAAAATTGACAAGATAAAAAATACCTTGTTTTCAGCCCCCCCCCCCAATCCCCTTCAATCAAAACCATGCATGCAAAAGTTACCTGAGCGCAATTGACAAAAGCGCAATGATGGACAGACACTTCAATATTTTTGTTTATCTATCAACAGTCGTAGAAGTGACACTCTTCATTTTAATCATCCATTTGCCAGAATCGATGCTTGGAAACACTCACTTTTTCCTAGATTTTCGCGCACATGGAGTTCACTGCCAGAACAAGTTGGAAACAATAATCTTTTTAGTTTTCACAGTTTCAAAACAAGATTAAGGCTGTTTTAAACCTGGCACGAACGGACTTTCGTACACGCATTGATCCAAATAACCTCAGCCGAGGGCGCTTCCCTTGATCACTGTAGCGGTCACGAGTGAGTGCGGATATGGTATAGCTAAGAACATTACGAGCCACCGGCATGTAACTTAGCGGGTCTTCATTCTTCCATTTGGTCCATATGATCTTAGTTCATTGCTCAAAGACTTTGATCTATTTTATTGATTTCAACCACCTTTTTATTGATTTCAAAAATCCTGCACTACAAGGCCTCAGCCGCCACCATTTGAACAATCCTGGATCCATCATAGGTCCATATAATAATTTACATGGGTTCATATTTTCACGATGTTCGAAGGCGCACCAAAGATGCATGCCAAAAACAATTTGCTTTACAATTTTCATTTGGTTAGGAACTGTTCCCTATGGTGTTGAGGATATGAATATTTGCCAAGAAATCGCCACCGCCCTTGCGTACACTTCCGCACAGTTTTTTTTTTTTTTTTACAACAAACGTTCTTTTTTGTTTGAAACAAGCTACCAGGTGATGTATAACTTATTTAATGAAGAGTAGGCCTAATTAAGTAATTGTTTTTGTTAAATAAAAACAGTCTCTTAAAACTAAGGCGAACATGAAACTTAACAATTTTGAGTTATAGTTTGATTATCTCGAGAATTGTTAACGTGTATATACAAGCTCACTGGTCTAAGACGGTATTATTATAATACATGAAAGCATGAGAGCAAAAAATAGCGTGGCTTGAATATAAAACTTTTTCCTTTCTAATACAGTGACATTCGGATGTAAAAGGATGTAAAAAATAATAATAACTATAACAACTTTAATTATTGTTCTGTGTACTTATACATTTAGGTTCTCCAATGGCACACAAACTAATTACAATGTACTTACAATAATTGACAGTGAGTGCAAAACCTACAACGACAAGAAGGGTTATGTGCTTGTGCTTCAAAATAAGTAATCCAAAACACAATGGGCTAATAACTATGTAAAATTTATGAAACTTGAAAAACGTCAATGCGGCTCATTATATCATATTTGCATCTCTTCAGTTAATAATGACCAAGCAATGTTGAATTCAAAACAAAATTAAACAACCTCTTTTTCCAAGTTTGTTGAATAGGTGGCAATTTAAACTGTACTACAAAGAATGCGCTGTCACCGTGGAAAGTGCGCTAAAAGGGTTATGTTAGATATGTTGGTTAAATAACATGGTACATCACGCTGTCCATAAATAATTAACCATTCCAAAGATTTTGTTTTTCACCGCAAACTAGAAATTCCAGTTGCAAAAATCTTTCAAATGTCGCTTGCAATGGGCATAACCAAAACAATGCCTAGTTAAGCCGACGCCGAAGCTCTGTTTGAAGTACCATTTTGCATTAGGTATTTATTATTTTAATGAGTGAACAAAACAATCTTTGAAATTATTGATTTAATCATGAAACATGATATTCCGCTTATAACACTTCATCATCATCATTCTATTCTATTCGCCCTGAAACCTCTATTCTTATTCACAAAATATTGTTATCACCAACCCCCAGTCTATTTCTCCATGAGCAAAGGCTTTATTGCCAAGGCGGGAGTGCGTCAACTTATTGGTCAGTTAGTAGAGGTCCAATCCAAATCTGCTCTACTCAATTTATTGGTCAATCTTCTATTTGACAGAAGAAGATAATTATTATATTTCTGATTTTAATACAGTTACTCATGGTGTACCCCGGGGCTCACTCCTGGGCCCGTTACATTGTATCAGTGATATTTCAGCTACTTCTGATTTGCTTTCATTTATTCTATATGCAGGTGACACTAACATTTTTCTTTTTGATAAGCACCTCCCTACTTTATTTGATAATGCCAAATCAGCATCTGGTTAATGTTTGTGAGTAGCTGAAAGCCAACCGACTCTCTCTGAAGATTAAGAAATGTAATATTATGATTTTCCACAGTAAAAAGAAAACTCTGCAATATTTCTAATCTTACTTTTCAGTTGTTAAACGAACCCATTCAACGTGTTGACAAAACTAAGTTCCTTGGTGTGATACTTGGCAGTAAGTTGACTTGCACCCATCACATCAATGATATTGCTAGTAAGATTTCAAAATCCATTGGAATTATTCACAGACACAAACACATTTTTCCAACTAGAATTCTCTGTACACTCTATCGCTCTCTCATTCTCCCCTACCTAAACTATTGCGATTAAATAGTCTGGGGAAACACATGTCAAACACACATTAGGCCAACAAAAAGTCTCCGGTTTCTGGTATGCGCGCGCGTCGCCGTAGCCATGCGCGTCGGCAAAATGAAAAAGGTTTTTTTTCAATGAAAGATGATGTCTCAAAACCGCCAAACTCACTGGTTTGACTGGTATCCTGCTGCTGCACAATTTTAACGTGTTTTTAGATTGGGTTGTGGTCGAGAATAAACTTTATGTGGCCTCTCTGGACTCCCATATATTTGCACTAAGTTTAGTCGGGCACCATTTGCAGTCATCAGCCGACATTTGAAGCAAAAAAAAGGTAACAAAGTGTTCATTCTTCAAAAAGAAAAGCCATTCGCTTAATAATAATAATAATAAAGAGCATTTATAATGCGCCAAATCCATCTTGATTAGATGCTCAAGGCGCAGAGAAACAAACAAATAAACATGAACATCAAAAACAGCAGGGAACAAAAGTACGCACAAATGAAAATACATGAATATGAAACAGTACATATGAGAGTGAAATCAAACTGGATGATTAATGAAATGCTGTTTTGAATAGGTGGGTCTTCAGAGCACATTTAAACTCATGGGAAGTAGCACTATCACGAATATTTTGAGGAAGTTTGTTCCATAACATAGGTCCAGCATGAGAAAATGAACGGTCCCCCCAAGATTTAATAGTTTTAGGCACAACAAGCAGGGACGAATTTGAAGACCTGAGGTACCTAGCAGGGTTGTAAGAAATGAGCAAATCAGAATTATATCCAGGGGCAGAACCTTGTAAGCAATGAAAAACAAGCAAAAGTAATTTGAAAACTATTCGAAACTGTACTGGCAGCCAATGGAGGGAACGCAGAACTGGCGTTATGTGAGTTTTACAACTAGTTAGAGTAACTATGCGAGCAGCTGTGTTCTGGAGTTTCTGTAATCGGGCAAGCTGTGTTTTGGGTAAATCATAAAGAAGTGAGTTGCAGAAGTCTAAACGGGATGATATCAGGGCATGAACAATCTTTTCAGTGGCTGAACGAGTTAAGTATTTTCTGATTGTACCAAGGTTACGCAAATGATACCGAACAGATTTACAAATAGCAGATACTTGAACAGACATGGACATATATGAATCAAACATAACGCCTAAATTTCTACAAGAATCCGAAATGCAAATGATGGAATTATCTATGTTAACAGATGGGATATCTATTTTAGCCAACTGCACTTTTGAACCACAAAGTATCATTTCAGATTTGTTATAATTAAGTTTCAAGGAGTTGGAGCCCATCCAGGATCTGACATCTTCAATACAATCCTCCAGTCTCTTCATAGCGGTCGCAGCATCAGCTTGGTTGGGGGGAAACGACACATAAAGCTGAATGTCATCCGCATAGCAGTGGTAGTTGATTGAATGATGACGGCGTAAGACGTGTTTCAGTCCTGTCAAATAAATGGAAAAGAGCGTTGGCCCTCCAACTGAGCCTTGTGGGACTCCGCACTTCAACATAACTGGATCTGATTTTGCTCCGTGGATGCAAACTATTTGATGACGAGTAGATAAATACGACTGAAACCAATGAAGCGCCTGGCCACCAATGCCAAGTGAAGACAGGGTATTCAAAAGTATCTCATGGTTGACTGTGTCAAATGCAGACGATAAGTCCAATAGCACAACGGCAGTGATCTTTCCAACATCCATTTCTCTAAGAATGTCATTGGAAAGATTAACTAGCAAAGTCTCAACACTATGATGAGGGCGGTAAGCGGACTGTCGGTTGTCAAAAAGGTTGTTATCACGAAGATACTCTGAGAGTCTGGAGAAGACGACACGTTCCAGAACCTTTGAGAGGTAGGGCAGGTTCGACACAGGCCGGTAGTTTTGCAGAACCTCTGGGTCAAGAGATGCCTTCTTCAAAAGAGGATGGATGTATGCCAGCTTCAGAGCAGAGGGAACTTCCGCTCGTCGGAGGCTTAAGTTCACGGTCTGGGCTATAATTGGTGCAAAGATACGAGCGTTATCCTTAAGAAGCCTTGTGGGAATCGGGTCCAGATCACACGACTTCGCGGGCGTATTGCGGATAAGAGATTCAATTTCCCCTGGGGAGGTAGGCTCGAAAAAATCCATGGCTACTGAATTATGGGTAGGCGGTAGCCTGGTCACATCTGGATGAAGAGTGTTGCAAATGTTACTTATCTTTGATATAAAGAACTGGCTGAAGCGTTGAGCCATCGATTCACTGCACCCATGAGAAGGAAGAGGGGATACCTGCTTGCGGTTCAGAAGTTTGTTGGCAACAGAGAATAAACGCTTGGAGTCGTTCCCACAAGCCTTAACAGCATTGATGTAATACGTTCGTTTCGCTAAGCGAACCAGGGAGTTGACATGTTGACGTTGAATGCAGTAAAGTTGCTTATCAATTTCTAGTCTGCCGTTTGAGCGCCACTTGCGTTCTAGCCGCCTTCGTTTCTGTTTCTCGACTGCTATCTCATGGCCGTACCACAAGCAACCTAGACGCTTCTTGGCATGTCGAGTTCTAGCTGGTGCATGGGTGTCTAGAATCGTTCTCAAGATATGATTATAACGATTGACAGCAGTCTCTGCACTGTCTGAATCTGCTGGCATGATGCTACTCTGCTGTAGATCTCGTGTGAACTCAGCCCGGTCGATTGCCTTAATGTTCCGCATTACCATCATTCTACCGGACTGGCTTAGTCTCCAAATCTCATTTCATTGCTCACACGGATCCTCTGTTCAAACAACTCAATCTACTCAAACATAGAAACATTAATCTATGTCATCAGAACATCTTTATGTACAAATGCTTCAACAAACAACTCTCCGCCGACTTCCAAACACTCTTCCAATTTAATTACAATATCCATAACTACAACACAAGAATTTCTACTAACATTCATCTTCCAAAACACAAGACAACACACAATTCGATATACTGGCGCAATCAGCTGCAACAAACTTCCCAATGACATCAGAAACTCAACTACACTAAAATATTTAAAATTAAAATTAAAATGTGCATGTACAACAAACTGCTCTTTGTAAAATACTTATCTGCGTTACCTTACTGAGTTTGTTTAATCCAAATAATATTGTTGAATAGTACCCTATTTAGGCTCGTAATAATTTAAGGCTTTTCTGTTTGTTTTTAATAACCAACTCCAAATGGTGCCCTCAGAGGGGCTGATTACTTTGCCAGGAGGTAATAGAAAGACCCATCCCAGGTGTAGCGATTGCGACGCCACTGAGAGCTGGGTGCTGTTGCTCCACGGTCAACGGCTCGTGGACCGAAGTAGACATTGGTGACAACCAGACGCTCTGTGGCTTCGTTTTTGCGAGGCAAGCCATCCTGTCCGCATAGGTTGCTAGAAGAACCACTCAAACACATCACCCGATCTCCTGAGGAGGCGTAAAGTGAAGACCATAAAGTATGAGTGAAGTTGGTATTATTCAAACTTCATGCAATGTGGACAAGCAGGGGTTTGGGATGACCATACCTTAAAAAAAAAAACCGGAAAGCGGGGGGGGGGGGCATCACGTGACACTGGGTGCGCTGTTCTTGATACAAATGTAAATAAAATGCCATCAACCGTATATAATATTTTTTCACAGATGGTAAAATGTTTTCAGGCTTGTAAAGTAATTCATGTTATTACGCATGCGAGAAACATGTCACACAATTGAATAAATATGTAAATAATTATATGTAAATATATAAAGAATTTTATAAACTTTATATACGGCGAAAAGTGTGGCACCACATTGGCCAGATGCGTTAGATCGCGTAGCCACAATGCTGCAGCTTGCGCGATCGAATCGCTGGAATTCTAACTAGAAGTTCTTTCTTTTATTGTGTTTAGCCAAGTCATAGTGAAAGACGAAATAGATTTCACCTTTATTTCTGATTCGTGAGTCTGGGGGATTTTTTTTAAGGGAAGCGAAGTCCGAGAATTCCTTTACCAACTGACGCATGCGCATTATATGCTCATTAGCCATGGCGGCAGAAAAAGTAATTTGTCCCATGTACACGCTGGGCAATGCATGACGGCCGATAAAATTAAGATTGCCGACGCGGTACATCTTTCACAATAAACAAATGAAACAGATAATAAATGAAACACGTTATTAACAGAACTCCAAGGCCTGGTAGCCAATTATGGAACGTTTGTCAAGGTCAAATAAAAATAAATTAAACGCCAAGCATTGCAATCGAATTGATTTTTTTTAATCCAATGAAATGGTTACCTTCTTTGTTAAACCGTAGCCCAGTGTTATCGTTGTATGTATCCATCGGGAGGTTGAGAGACACAGTCTGGAGCGAGGGCAGATAGAGGGCGTCCATGGTTGATGGGTTCTTGGAGTCGTCGGCTTGTACAGAAAAAGTCACATCGGTGCGGATCGTGAAGTTACTGAAGGGTAAGTTCTTGATCGCTTCTATCTCATCATCCGAGATGATATCGAGGCTGATTTCTACCTCATCTTCGTCTTTGTAGATCCAGACCGATTGCATGTTGCTTTTTCCGAAGCGTGACCAGCTGCCAGACATTTCACAGTACACGGGATACTGCGGCCAAGGAAATTAGATTATAGTGCGCCTGTCAGGTTTTGGCAACTAAATCATCTGAAGGTAGTATAGTTGTAAGGAAGTATACATTACCTCACCCTGGAGATCCGTGTACATACTGTCAAATCAATTACCGTTTTGTTGCAAAAAAAAATAATTTGCCCCATGTACACGCTGGGATAAGCAATGCATGACGCCGATACAATAAAGATGGTCGACGCGGCACATACTGTCCAATCAAATACCGTTTTAAAATCGTCAAAAGAAAAAGGAAAAACGAACCGTTTACTGATCACCGTTTTTTAATCTTTGTAAAGAAAAAGACAAGGCAAATCGTTTACCAATTACCGTTTGTGCATCTGTGAAAAGTAAAACAGAAAAACAATTTTTTTTTATCGTTTACGGTTTTTAAATATGTAAACAGAAAAAAAGCAAACCCTTTACCAATTTTCTTTTAATTTTCGAAAAAGAAAAAGAAAAAGCAAACCTTGTACCAAGTGCCGTTTTTAAATTTGTAAAAACAAAAAAGGAAAAACAAATCCTTCACCAATTACCGGTTTTTTTTATTCTACCTTTTTTGAGTAAACGATTTGCTTTTTCTTTTTCTTTACAAAGATTAAAAAACGGTCAACGGTAAAGTGTTCGTTTTTCCTTTTTCTTTTGACGATTTGAAAACGGTAATTAATTGGACGGTATGTATACGGAACCCTGGACATGGGTGAACCAAGTGTGGCTGTTGGTGACCTCGATATAGTTTGTGTTTCCAAAAGGATGTGAAATTCATGCTTATAGAGTAACTGCTATACCGTCTTTCCGGCTATCCCGTTTTTGCATTCTTTTTGGGAGGAGGGGGGGGGGTAAAGATTGAAAGGTTGTTCAGCAAAGTAGTGTACCAATTATTCTGCCAAACCAAATACATATAATCTTTAAAATCTTTCGGTCCAATTAACCCTCATTTTTGGACTTCGCATTGCCACTTCTAAGGTGTTTGGGTCTTTTTTTTTTCCTTTTTTTTCTGTTGTTTTGTTTTTTGGGGGTTTTTTTGGGGGGGGGTGCTAGTATTACTTATAATGTTCATGATTGAGGCTACTTCAATAATCAAAAGATGCCTCATTGTGTGGTTTTTAGCTGTGGTAATTTTTCTTCTTTATGATATTTCTTTGTCAGTTTTTACACTTGAAAGACAGTAAACGTGCAAACATGTGTACAAACAACCCAAGTGAGCCTTACTTTGGGTTCAGTTTTATTTACAGAATGTCACTGCAGAGTGTTTTCCTGAAGTGACACTACAACAAGGCCGCCTCACTTATCAGAAAAAGGTACGGAAATTGTAAAAAAAAAAAATAAAAAAAAAAATACATAATTTACATAACATTCATTTTGGGACCCTTATTGTAAATCGCTTTCTACTTATGTCACCTGTTTATTTCCAGCTCCGAGGAGGTAGTACACACCGCTGGGTGGCTGTTTACAGACCTCCAATATCTCACTGCATGAGGTCGCTGGGTTCTGCACAGTGCCATCTGCACATGGAGTTGGTGGCTCTGTCAAAGATTATGGAGGGCTTAATCAAGGCATGTTTTAGACGTTGGGGTAAGAAAAAGCAGAACAGAACCTAACCAAACACAACATAATGTTACGACACAACGCGTATACACAACAAATTACACAACAAATTACCTGTTGAAACACGACACTGTTAAAAATAATACAACGTTACACCAAAATACATTACAGCTATATAGCTAGCCCGTTACAACTCGTTACAAAATATCACAACACATCTCAATCAACAATTAACACAACAAAATAAAACGTTTTTTTTGTTTCAACACATTACAACACAAGAACATGCACCATAATAGTTGATTTGCATGGGACAGTTCGACTGCAGTCAGCGGTCATTCTCAGCTGGACAGCTTTAGTTAGTCAGTCTTTTAGTTGGACAATCTCAGCCAAACAACTCAGAGAGGGTTCCTAATTTTGCTGTATGTTGACTCCACGGCAATCAAACTGCAATTTGGGTAAATATGCTAACGGACAGGACATGTCATAGGGACCTCATTCTGTTTAATGTTTACTTCACATCAATCAAACTGTAATCAGTCGTGAGCATGACTTGAGGCATTTGGCTTCAAGCTTTAGATTGCAAGGTTTATACTTTAGGGCCGTGGCTTCAGGCTTCAGCGTATTTAGGCTTCGGGCTTCTGCTATATGTCGTATTGCTTTTGGTTTACCTAGACCAAGACAAAGTCGTAAATATTCAGTTTGAGGCAGTTTATGGCACCAGTCAGTTACTCAGTCGGTCAGAGGCTGAGTCAGTCAATGACTTAGTCAGTCAGTGTCTCAGTCAGTCAGTGTCTCAGTCAGTCAGTGTCTCAGTCAATTACTCAGCCAGTGACTCAGAGGAGAGAAGCTTTGCCCTTCGGGTCCAGCAACAACTCATATTTCTGAAACACTTTTACTTTGAAGTCGGACTCACCGGAACAATTCAGCCTTTTTCGAATCTCCGTTTGGTTGCTGCTGTGCAGAAAGGTGTCATAATACTTGACAACGAATGGCCTGTAGGGGGCCCGAGTGTTGAGTGAGCCGACACGGACCTCAGTGCAGTGACAGGGATCCTTTACCGGGATAACCCAACGGTACCTGTTTTGGGAGGAGGGATCCGGCTCCTGGCCTATTTCGCAGTACATCGCTATTAACAAGATAATACAACAAAATATAAAGGTCATTCAGATCGATTTGCAAGCAGAGTTAATAGTGGTATCGAATATCTGGACAGCATGTTTCGCCCCTACAATCGGATATAGACTCTGACCTCACCGCGCATGTGTGAAACATATAGCATAATTGAATAACACATCAGGTTATTTCAGGTAGTTTACATGATTGAAGTACATGTAATACATCAGGAAATGTTGGGCCATTCAGATTTCCAAGCAAGTAACAAGGTATGTCAAGTATATGCTCTAGACCACATTTTTGCCCCTACAATCGGATATGAGACTCCGATTTCAACGCGCATGCCTGAAAGAAATTGGTGATTGAACTATTGCATCAGGTAATTTTGAGGTTGTTTACTACCGCCACCGCCACCATCCCCTCAGACTCCCAGGTCAGAAGCAAGGGGCCAACAATCGCTTGGGAACAGCTGGACGGTATCAGCTACCTGCTTCAGCCAGGTATGGAGGACGACCACTAGGTCTTTTCCAGTTACCAGGCCAATGACACTGACGAAAATGGAATGCAACATCCGAAGCAGCAGGGACCGTTTGAAGACGCCTTTCATGACCAAAAAGGGAATGCCGCCTCCAAGAAACTTCTGAGATAACACCCCCAACCCTGTTCACTGATTAACTTCCATGTTGGAAATGAAATCGATCCACCAAATACTAATAAGAAATGTGACAAAGACATTGAATGAGGAAGGCCAGAATAATACTGTTAAACATCAGGAAATGTTGACTGTTTAGGTAGTTTTTATAAGGTTTGAAATTCCAGAGACTCTTACTATTGAAGGCCTGGGCTAAGGCACACCACCTTGTCCAGCTCTGTTATTTAACAGCAATAATCATGCATTTTGCCAAAGTTATATCCTGTGCCAATATCACGTTCCTAGGAGAGCATCTCAACATTACCCTCCCAAAGACCCAGGTATGGGGAAGTCGTTCTTCTTTGGTTTAAATCTTACCTATGAGGATGACGCTGATCCCATATTCGGGTAGGCATAACTCGATAGCTTTGGATGGCAATTAAAAAATCAGCCAACAAGAGCAACCTTTCTTACAACCCCTCACTGTCTTGTAAGATCAGAAGAGGATAAGGCTAAGGAGTAAACCTGTCACATTTGCGAAGAGGGGCATATAAGGCGGTCTGGTGCACGCACTCGTCACCTTTCCGCACATCCTGCAGATTACCTGGTGCAATACTCTGTCCTCCTATGGTTCGTCCCGCGAGGCCGAAAGGGGAAATGTGATGACTGGGCAACAAACAATCTCCACACCACACGCCAAACGTCCGTCCTTGAGTGGTTGTACTCCAGTGCGACTCTTTTTGTAACGTCAAAATTAAAAATGCGGACAGCGGTAAATACGAGCAATTTAGCCCACGCCTATATTGGCATTGGATCTGTGTGCTATAGACTGCCTCTGCTCACTTTTATTGGTCAACCCTCTCCCACTCCACTAAAGGCAGTAGTATGTCTGGTGGATAGATTGGATGGGAATAACGTGAAGCCTTACTCTGCATATTTCATTTAGGTGCTTGGTACTAGCAGGACATACTTGGAAACAACGAAAAGCAGAAAAAAAAAACACCATTTTTTTTCTCTATTAAGCTGGAACGTCAGGAAAAAAAATGTATCCAGGTCTCTGTGATGAACTAGTCTACTATACTTTGACGACAATCATCATTGAACGTGAGCTCATCAAGGAACACATCTTCATCATCGCATTCAATATTGAAGAATATATGGACTACCGCTAAATAGCAGTCACGGATAGCACGAGGGAAAAGCCACGACAGCACGGCATCGGCTTCGCAGACAAAATGTTGTCCTCAATTATGAACCGGCAACAGAGACACTGCTCTTTAGTTTGCTCTTCAGTGCAGAGTTGGTGAGGTTCAACTGTGATCATTCTGGACACTGCCACCAGAAGCGATAAACAACTGCCACAGAGCACATAAATCTCATAGAAACGTCAATGCTCCGTAGGGATTTTGATCACGACTCGATCCTGGCCTATTTGCACCTCTGCTGCTAGAAGACTGTCTCATCATTAGAACCAGCTATATCTTGTAGTCACAAACGACGTTGTCAATAATCCACTCCTTGGTCAAGCAGTCAAAGTGGGGCTCTGTCCATGACTATCCAACATTAGTACTGGCTGGGCTTCCACACTTGAAATAGAACAAGAATGCCTCACCCTGACTTGTATGAAAGCTTCAATGATTCTATCGAGCAAGCCTCCTGGATTATCCCGAAGCCAGTACGTGGGAGAGATGGACCAACGACTACGATGCTATCTTCAGCATCGTCGCTAATGCAAGAATCGAGAAAATGAAGAGCGAAAGCATTCCTGTCACGGGTTATTTCGACGACGTGCCATTAATGGAGGAACTTAACAATGACGTCGAATCCCTTAATTGTAGCAATTGCTCCAGGGGCAGATGACACCTGTCTGAGGTATCCTGTCCTACAGGAAGATTTACGTAATTCTGTACGTGTTACTGTTTTGAACAAGGGACATACCGAAGGAACTTCTTGATTCGAGCATCACCAACCCGCTACAAAAGCAAACTAGGGATGGTCTAAGGCTACTGCTGGCGTGTAACCTGAATCACAACTCGAATTAAGAACTTGAAGATGTAAACTTTTCATGATATTCTCCCCTAGCCAACAGCGGGGCACATGCCGTAAGCAGGGATGACCACTATACATCGCCTGTATCGATCTGACAAAAGCCTCTGACCTGATCAACAGAAAAAGCAGATTCACACTGCTTAGAAAATAGGATGTCAACCCATGCTCCTCATGATATTTACATAATGTCATCTTCTTTCGTATTAAGCTGCAAACAGGGGTGTAGACTTAGATCTTAATCTTGGTATTTGGCAACCAATCTTGTGTGGGAACTTCAATTTTAGCCAAACATTGGGCTCCATTAGGTGGTTGATGAAGAGAGCACTCCCTGATGATTACGTTTGTCATCTGTTCTTCTGCTTCACAGTCGCATGCCAGGCTTGATGTGAATCCCCATGTGTACACATTGGAATTGAAACGTACCACTCCAATTCGCAGGCGGTTTAGCTTCAGCCATATTATGTGCCAGGAAAAGTGAGCCAGGAGAGGACTTCAATGGCTTGGAGATGTAGTTCTTCAGGGGCGATGATGACAGGTGCCACTGCTGCGACCATTTGTTGGCAGTCCGTTGGAATGTTGTTATCTTGGTGCGTGCCTGTGGGAGCAGTGACTGTTCCTCTGGTGCGACTGGATGTCTTGATTTGAGTCCGGGTTGTCCAGCTTCTTCAGTGATGACCTGATGGAGCATTGGTGGTCTTGGTTGAGCGCACGGCGAGCCAATACCATAACTTGGGTTTTCCTTCTCAGGGCACCTGGTTGCATTCCTGCTAGAACTGGGAGCTGTTACGCTTGGGGTTGGTCGCAGTCAGTCAGTTATGACACGGAGTTTGTTGTTTAGCTCCTTGTCTACCAGGAGCGTAGAGGTAGGGCCAGGGCGGAAGTGCGTAGTGTAGAGACGCTGGCTCCCCAACCTGTGCCTGTGAGGTGGTGTCAGTGCTCCACGTGCTGTGACCTTGTCACGCAGGCCTGCCAGATGTTTTTGGTAGGTGAGAGACCTGTCTCACTTCACAACAAGGTATGTTGAACTGAACTGGAAGGTCAGTCGTCTATTGTGGACGTCCAGCTCTCGTTTGGCCTTGCTGTTGTTCAGGTGGAATGTTGCTGAGACCGTTTCCCCCTCGCTGAGCTTTAGGCGCCGATTCTTCAGGTAGGCTGACAAGGTGTCCATGTCTAGTCCGAGTGTTTATGGTGGTATGATTAAAATTTAATAAACTTCCACCAAGTACTTGCCGAGGTTGTATATGATAAAGTTGGCCTTCTCCTGCCGAGGCTTTATAAGTAATAAACAATTGCATGCTACTGCTGAGGCCTACTAAATTAAAATGAAGCTTTGTTCGCAACTGCCGAGGCTTACCAAATAAATAGAAGACTTCCTGGAAACTGCCGAAGCTTCTAGCAGAAAAACGCCACCTAGCCAGTTTCGGAGCCCACAGTGTTGAAAATTGAAATAAGCTAAATGTTCAACTTCTATGCACAAATCAGCTGAGAGTGGTTCTACTTTAACATCAGGCGCTGTAGCCATGGTTAATTACGCTTGAATGTAATGGTAACAATACATTTGGGAAACCCAATCTATGATTTTTTCAATGTAGTGCAGTTAATCATAAATGAGTTGTACAGTTCCGAAAACCAGCGCTGTTTGAGCTTACAGCCACCGTGCAAGCCGCCGTATAAAGGTTCCAGACCAGTAAATAAACTTCCATTGACCCCAATGATAAATGCTCCCACTCACAAATTCGGGAAAAATACTCACAACTCTCCACGGTGTTCGAGACACACATCAAATTAAAGCTTATTTCATCATTTTTCATTTTCTTTTCAATGTACGGGGGGTCAACTGATGACTTTTATGAGAAATTTCCATCAGAAGATGATCACCCCTTAAAATAGTCCTGAAGCCCATCGCTATTTCGAAAAACGATGCCTACTCCATTGCAAAATAGAGCGCTTTTAGGGCCCCAATTTCATCCAAATTGAACGGAACTACAAGCTCACAGTCCTGTGCACGGCTTCCACCCATATTTTTTTACAAACCCTCCAGTTCATGGCCCACAGTATGCTCAAATACTGAAGATTTTGAGGGCATGCAAATCGTGATTTGGCCGGCGTAGGCAATTTCGGACCGATTTACTGGTCTGCAACCATAAGTGTGCAAAATGGTTTCTCGCGTTACGTGTAGTCTAATACCACGACGACTTCTCTTTTCCCCTATTCGTATTGTGTTGTGACCAAACGATAAAAGTGATTGCCCATACACGAAAAAGACACGACAAGCATAGTACTACGTTATGAGCGCACCGACATTCGCTTATTTGAGTAAGTCAAATGTCAACCGTCAAAAAAATTTCAAAGACTTAATTTTAAAAATGCTACAAAGTAAGTATTGAATGCATCAAAACGAAATAGAATGCCCCAAAACAAAAACGAATATTCGGAGCAAAATCTGGGGTGTCTAAGAATCGAAATCGAATGCCCCGAAACAAAAAAGAAACCCCAATTTGATCACATGTATAAAAAAAAATTCCTCGAGAAATGAAATGGCTGTTATTAAAATGATTAGAAAAATTCGGAAAGTGGCCAGGAAACACAATCTTATAACTGCACTTCATGCGATTATTATTATGAACTGTTTTTAAAATATTTATTGTTTTTTATGAAAAATTCAATGAGCTTTTGAGAAATGGTTGAGAATCAGATATTGACAATATTAGGTTTCTTCCTTCAGCCAGACATTTTTTTCAGGGGCAAAAGCATGCTAATTAAGACGAAACAAAATAGGGAACATAAAAACGAAAACACGTTATGCAACTATGCATTCAGACGTTGGTGCACTGTTAAAAAAATATTGCCAAGAAATTCACAGGAACAAATGCTCCATTCATATGCCTTCATGCCAAACACCTGTCCCGCCTCCTCCCCAAGATTCATCTGTCAGTGCCACTTTGACCGCCAAACCTGACTACGGGTACCCTGAGTAGAATGTTTTTATTATCAAACAAGTGATTTCATCGAGAACGGCGTATTTGGGTCCCCTTGGTACATTGTACCCTCCTCATCATATTTCTTTTTAGTCAAACTTGGTCCAACTGTTTTACAAACTTCTACATTTTCATTCAAACTTTTTTTCTCTTAATGTGGCACTAATATGTCCTTAAATAATTATGTAGAGAGATTTTTTTAATTCTAAAGGTCTATGCTGCAGGGCGATTTGACGTTTTTGGATGAGTATAATTTAAAATTTGTCGCAAATCGTTAACATTTTTTTTGAAGATTTAAAGAATGAAAGATCTTGCTCATTCTAGTTTTTTTTTCGGATCCAAAAACTTTTTTGATATAAAGAAAATCGCGCTGGAATTATTAAAAACCGATGTATGTCAAATTGGATGTTTAGATGCAGTGCGATTGCTTATGTAAACGGGGCTTTTTGTCTTATATCTCTTGGTGACAAAATGCACAATTGTTTTCATTGATATAAACATCAGCACAGGGGGACAATTATTTTATTCCCCAGAACAATTTGGCAAATTTGCAAGAGATTTGGCGATTATTGGTATCCTTATTGGGCATGGTAACCGATTTTTTTTTTAATGCTTTTTGTAAAGTTTAGCTGTTTAAATGAATGAAATCCCTAAGCCCCTCGACTTAAAAACTCGACATTGGCCCCAGGTGTCCTCTTATAAAACAATGCTGAGCAAAACTTGCAGCATCAAACTGAGCATGAATGCAGCCCCATCCGATTTAGGGCACACTAGTTTTTCCACTGCATGGGGTAATAATACACATTCTAACGTAGTTAAAAAAAATTACCCAAACCATTCATTGTTTTACATCTATCATTATGCTTTACCCCAAAACTAAGCAAAAAAAATAAATGGAGGGGGTTAATAAACGGCGCTTTTATTTGAATTGTCTTTACAGTTATTGGTAAGGTGAAATACTGGTTTTTTTTTAGTTTCCATACCAAATCAATGAGCCTACCTTGAGTCCCGCAAAGCCTTGCAATCAGCAGGATCACAATGCACGTCACCAGGAGGGCAGTACGAGCAAACGGCGGCATTTCTAGATGAAGTTTCCCAGGCTCTAAGCAGTATAGACGGCGAGTCCGCGATCCAATAAATAACGGAAGATACTTGTTAATTGATGCGACCACTCAGCTTTCCCCCGTCCACACCACTGACGAACGTTCACTCTATAGCTAACTGATCTACGGCGACTCTTGAAGATAGCCCAGTATATTATAATGCGATTTGCCGTTTCCATGGCAAATCACCTTTGACAGAGCCAAACACTGAAAAGCGTTGACATGCAGTCTTTTCTACACATTTTTAATCACCATCTTTTGCGGTGCCTTTTAATAGTTTGTTCAAAGTAGTCTGCTTTCCTGACAGATTTCTAATAAACCTTTTTGACATTCTCATGGAATCATGGGTATAGACAAACGAGCCATGCTGTTTATGCACAAACCTAAGGTGGCAGTCAGGTTAAAATTCAGGTTTAAATTATGTTTTTTCTTCAGTAGTTTTCTGAAACTAACTGATCATCGATTCAGCTATTAATGGATAGAATATAAGAAGTATAATTAGTAAATAAAATTCAGTTTTTAAACTTTATGGTTGTTTTTAAACTGTAAAAATTAGAAATCATGGAAACAACATCTCACCTCGGCCATATTACATTGAAAGCTAGGCAAACTCTTCAGTTTTGGATCTTGCGAGTAGAAATGAAAGCAATTAAATAAACTTCATTACAAATTAAGTCTGCTCCGATGAATAATTAAACATTTGTGATTAAACATACCCTTATGTTTTAAGCCACATTTAAGAAAAAAATTTAAGTGAGGCCACACACTCCAATCATAAGTCTGGCACCATCCCATTCAACAGTTTACAATTTATAAAATGGATTCAGGGAACACGATCAAAAATGGCTTCCTCATGCATAAGGCCTATACAAGAAAAACTGCATGCAGTCGGTTCAGTCCTAATTAACTTTGACTCGAATTCCGTTGAATTACTCAGTGACCTGTAGTCAGCTTTCCACTTCAGTTGAGTCTCGTTCAATTGTCTGCTGGTTCCGTCTCTTTTCTTTCCCAGTACAAACCTGTATCGATCGATCTAAGCACAATCGCCATCACCGTACTAGTATGGTAGATAGGTGATAGCATTGTTCATTTGATTATAATAGCATGAAATTTGGCACACAATCAGAATATGTCATGAGAAAAGTATTTGGGCCATCGCAGATGTTTCTTAAGACATAGGCTAACCATGTAGGTAGGAAATTGGCATGCTTTTATCATCAACAATCCCCCAAATATTTCCCCTATCTTCCCTAAAATTTCAAGTTCTATTTTGGTTACTTGCTCACCAAGTCCTTTCATATCACGAAATCAAAAACAAATGCCGAGGACACTTATATGACATATTTACGCGGACCCACTATTGTTAAAACAATTTGCTTTGATTGACAGCTTAGGTCACCAGTGTCAGTCAATTCAATGATTCTAATTGCACGTGCCCACGGACCACAAACTGACTCCTGATAATTTTGACAGGCTGCAGTATCTGATATGTATAAACATGCCACGCTAGCTGGCCAGGCTGGCATGGGCATGGGTCATGTACAAGCTGGGGGTGGTGATCAGTAAATTGCATTATTTGTCTTTATGTACAATGTACAATATGTTTCTGCGAAGGCCTACAACGCATGTACAATATGCCACAAAGCAATTGTTTTGCCTGTTCTCGACTCTTGTTCTCCTGTCTGGTCTCTGTACAGAGTTAAACACATTGATCGACTTGAAAAGGTTCAAAGGTATGCCACTCGTTCCATTTGTCCGACGCCCCATTGGTCCGACGCCCCATTGGTCCGACGTCGCATTGGTCCGACACCCATTGGTCCGACGCCCCATTGGTCCGACGCCCCATTGGTCCGACGCCCCATTGGTCCGACGCCCCATTGGTCCGACACCCATTGGTCCGAAGTCCCATTGGTCCCACGTCCCATTGGTTCAGGTTGACTGACCCTAACCCTAATCCTAACCCTAACCCTAACCCTCACCCTAACCCTAGAACCTATGGGATGTCAGACCAATGGGACGTATAGACTAACGGGCCGTCGGACAAATGGGACGTCAGACCAATGGGAGGTCGGACCATACCATGGGACGTCAGACCAATGGAACGTTGGACCAATGGGACGTTGGATTTATAGACGTCCCCCATTTAGGCACCATTAGCGCCAGGCGAGAGTTCTGATTCATGACATTTGTTTGCAAGCAATTGACATCTGGCAATTAAGGTGATTTTTTTACGTCTTTTTTCAATATGAATTGTAGACATGCGCACTGCCGGTTGACCTTTCACCACCTGTATGCTCCCATTGGCATATTCAAATATTCTATTTACTGTCAGGTTGTTAGGAAATGGAGTACTTATCCCAATAACGTGGTTGATAAGTTAGCCTGTGCTTCTCTGTCTGCTTTTTTTTTCTTAATCTGTAATCTGTTATGTGTAATCTTATCCTCGATTATTTTTACTTAGACATAATTTAAAACAACCTTTTCAGACTCTGCTGTTGTTTTTTAGCACAATTGTAATGCTATTCTTGGTTGCTCATCTATTTTTTTTAATTTTTTTTTGCTCTGCTAGATAAATTTTTCCGCCATACCCCTTTCTCAGCCCTCTCCTCTACAGTTGGTTTTCTTGCTTCCCTTCCGATTTCCTGTCGTAGCCCTCCCCTTCCCATTGGCCCTGTTTAACCCTGCACTGTCCACGTTCTGTCTTTCGTGTGTACAGTTTAGTTGGTTTCTTATTGTTTGCATCCTTTTGTTTTAATAGCCAATTTGATGTATTTATTGTAATTGTGTGTATATAAATTTGCCGAATAAAATATTATTATTATTATTAACTATTATAATTATAATAATATATATAACCCTGGATTGGACATTTGGGAGACATCCCCATAGACTTGTGCATTTTTTTTTTATTTACTGAAATGTGCCCTACCCCAATTTTCCTTGTCCTTTTTTTCCACGAATTTCGGTATGTTTACTAATTAGACCACAAACAACAAATATTAAATAATTGCGAGAGTAAAAGGGTGCCTTTAAAGAAGGGCTGTGACATTAGGGAAACTTGAAAATGTCTGCCTAAAGACAGATATCTCCCATCATGCGAAGAAATTACGATAACGTGTCTCCTTAATGATACCATTACACGTATACTACTTATGCATTATTATATGCGCATTGAACTCTCGAACTGCCAACAAATGCAACAGGTATTCAGATGCTTGTTTATGTAAGATTTTATGCCCTAAAATAAGAATCTTTAACTCAATACGCTGTGCCACAGAAATCCAGTGAAGACTTTGGAGAACAGGGGTGATATGCTAAAATGTCTTAGTATGAGTAATAAGGCGAGCGAATTTTGAACTATTGGTAACCTATGGATTGAATAATCAGGAAGACCATGGAGAAGGCTATTGCAATAATCCAACCGTGATATGATAAAAGCATCGATAAGTCGTTCAATAGTGGTGCGATCTAAAACAACGATTTTTTTCTGATACAATGCAAAGCAAAATATCCCAATTGACATATCTTAGAAACTTGAGTAGCAATATTGCAATGACTGTCGAAGTACACACCAAGATTCCTAACGACTGTGGTAGGAGTAATCTCATCAATTCCAACATGCAAACCTGACAAAAGGTCACATTTACGAAACGAGGAATGAAAATGAATCACCTTGGTCTACGCATCATTGAGAATAAGCTTGTTCAAAAGCATTCAATGTCTCAGTTTCTCAACACATGCTTCAAGATGAACCTTTGAGTTATAGCATTCTTACAAATTAGGTACACCTGCACAGGTGTCATTAGCATAAAACATAAAATTGATGTTATGTTTCTTAAATAATATCGTCTAAAGGTGCAAGGTAGAGAGTGTGAACAAGATTGACCGGAGTACACTTCCCTATGGCACACCAAAAGCAAAGGAGTCAACTCTGACTTTGCTGACCCAATGCAAATTCTTAGGGTCCAACCCACTAAATAGGAAATGAACCACTGAAGCGCTAAACCTTGTATCCCATACCTGGTTTCCAATCTATGAAGTAAAATGGAGTGAACAATGATATCGAAAGAAGCGGTCAGGTCAAGCATAACTAAAATGACCTCTTTCCGATTGTCAGAGTGCGGACTCTGTGCTGTGATACTGGCGATAAGCAGACTGAAATTTGGATAACAATGAGAATCGTATGCATAAAACTGGTCAGCAGCCATTTTCTCCACTAATTTGCCAACAAAAGGAACATTTGACACGGGCCTGTAGTTACAACTCATTTGGATCCAATCCAGACTTTTTCAACAGCGGTCTTATTACAACCGGTTTTATTTCTGATGGAAAAGCATCTTACAGAAAGGATTTATTCACAATCGATAACAAATGCTTTAAAACATACACAAGGAAGACCAGCTTTCAGAAAATGACTCGGGATTAGCTTTAAAACACACGATTTAGAATTCATTGATTTCATGAATCCGTTTAGAACAATTTTGTTAATTGTACTGAAATTCGTGAATGAATGACCAGGTTCAGGAGATACACATGGAATATCACAGAAACATACATTTGCTTTCAAAGACATGGTATTTTGCTATTAGAAAAGTCCAGGAACTGTTCGGCTAATTTCTGATCATCATCGTGCTGTGGCAATTTCCTTGCTGTAGCTCCCTTCTTGCCGATCATGTCATCTATTAAAGAGCATAAATTTCTCTGGTCGCAAGAACGACTCCTTTATCCGATTCACAGTTCGATTGTGTGCTGACTGCTTGGCTTTATAAAATCTGTTTGCTTACCTGCAGAGGATTGGTTACCCCATTCCATTCCAGTCGACGAGTTTCTTGTCTGCTCTGACGGATCGCATCACAGAACCACGGCGCTCTGGGTTTGACCACAAAGAGTTTGGTGGTTTCAGGAGCAAGACATCAAAAATACGTCTCGTTGTCGAATTGTAGTTTTGGACCAGTTCGTCAACGGAGTCACTGTCAGTAATGGGAAGTGGGTTGGTACTGAAACATTCTGGTAATGACACAACAGACACCGATGATGTTTTCCGGCTTACTCGCTTCACTCGAGAAACCCGTGGTCTTACCATGTCTGATTTGAAGTGAATCAGGCTGTGATAGGATGGGAGGGTATTTTCGAGTTCAATATCCAAAGCACAGTTGTCTGTTGAACGAGTTATTACCAAATCCAACGTATTTCCTCTCTCGTGGGTGGGAACTTGGACATGTTGAATAAGATCAAATGAAGTAATAAGTTCACAGAACTGCTTCACATTCGTCCTTGTTGAATCCTCCATGTGGAAGTTAAAATCGCCCAAGATCATCAGGCGACCTGGTCTAATGACAGTTATTTCTAGCAGAGATCCAAACTCCCCCAGAAATTCGTTAACGGTGGTTCTGTTCTAAACACATGGGAGAGGACGATACACTGCAATAACATGATTGAGGTCTGACGAATTCCTTATACTTCAGTCATCAACTGAACAGAAATATATTACTTATTACTGGTCATTTCCTGCACTGATTGTAAAAAAGTTGTTATTTGGTTCATAGTTGGTTGATTGTTTTTCCAATCACTTTCCCTGAGCATAGGACTGCTTCCCTAATTTGAAACGTGTATACTGATGGACCCGTTCTTTGTGAAACACTGTTTATCTGGGGTTAGTATCAATAGTAACGTGAACACCTTTTTTATTGTGATATCACCACTCGGTACAGGGTGATTAAGTTGCATTGTCACGATTGTTAAGTTTACAATTGGTGACCTCCTCTTCACTTTACCAATGCTGAAATCTGCATTGCTGTAAACTTCATGGATAATTTGTTTCTTATGCGTAACTTATTTGAGGTGGGTAAAACATTGGTATTAATTATATTTAGTGCTTTATCAGCCCAAGTCAACATCGTCAAAGCTACTAACTGCTGAGCATATCGAGCAAAGATAGCCAGGTTCCTTCCGAGAATACTCGGGTGTAACAATATTACAATACCAGAAGTGATGTGCAGTGGAATTCTGCACAGGATAAACTCGAGGATAAACTGTAAGGCATGGGAGGACCATTCACATCATCAGACCAGGTTTATATGTATATGAGTGTATGGAAGACTAGGCCCTGGACTAGGCAAATCTGACTGACGCTGTATTTGGACAATATACCACCAAAGCGGACGCCACGATAGATAATTATCAGCAGAGCAAGCCATGGACATCTCTACGCATAATCAGCATAAATCATGCCCGCAATGACTTTTGAGTGAACAGAAATATGATATTATCTGCTTTTCTCTTTCAATTCATCATATACATGTAAATTTATCAGACATATTTGAACTTGTTTGAACTTGTAAGCGATAAAATGTGCGACATCGCACATTTCTGCGCAGATTTCTGCAATAAAATGTGCGATATCGCAGAAATCTGCGCAGAAACGTGCGATAAAATGTGCGACATCGCAGAAATCTGCGATAAAATGTGCAACATCGCAGAAATCTGCACAGAAATGTGCGACAAAATGTGCGACATGGCAGAAATCTGCGCAGAAATGTGCGATAAAATGTGCGACATCGCAGAAATCTGCGATAAAATGTGCGACATTGCAGAAATCTGCACAGAAATGTGCGATAAAATGTGCGACATCGCAGAAATCTGCACAGAAATTTGCGATAAAATGTGCGACATCGCACATTTCTGCGCAGATTTCTACGATAAAAAGTGCGACATCGCAGAAATCTGCGCAGAAATCTGCGATAAAATGTGTGACATCGCAGAAATCTGCACAGAAATGTGCGATAAAGTGTGCGACATCACAGGAATCTGCGCAGAAATTTGCGATAAAATGTGCGACATCGCAGAAATCTGCACAGAAATGTGCGATGAAATGTGCAACGTCGCAGAAATCTGCGCAGATTTCTGCGATAAAATGTGCGACATCGCAGAAATCTGCACAGAAAAGTACGATAAAATGTGCGACATCGCAGAAATCTGCAAAGAAAAGTGCGATAAAATGTGCGACATCGCAGAAATCTGCGCAGATTTCTGCGATAAAATGTGCGACATCGCAGATTTCTGGGCAGAAATCTTGATGTGTGATGTCCCTTCGGGGCCACCATAAAATCGGGAGCGCGTAGGTTTTTGTTAATACTTGTTAATAATACAGTGTTTATTTGTGTGGAGGTAACATCGTATTCGGTTCAAGGGAATGCATTAAATAATAACTGTTCAAAAATAAATTGGAGCCACAGTCAGCCTCTTAATAAACACCTGACTGGGTTGGTGAGTCTTTGATGTTCTAAATCTCTGCCTTAAGTTTCATTTTGAGCCTGAGATATTTGTCATTTTGAGTATGATCCATGATTGTTAAGGTGATCGATGCGTTTGTTTAAAATGAGCGAAACATCATGCGAATGTGCATGAGCTACTTCAGGTAGGGAATGGAGCAGCCCTGGATGTTTTATTTTTTCAATGTGAGGGACACATTCGTGTTTTTTTCGTGGACTTGTTGTTCATTGTTAAAAGTAGAAGGGCAAATTGTTCCAGTCCGCATATTGCACGTATACTTTTTGACCCAAGAGTGGTTAGTGATGTAAAGTAACAGACTAAAACATGACACAGTACAAATGCTTTATCATAAATTTGTCTAAATAACTACAGCGCAAATGTCATCAACAGATATCTGGAGTTCAAAATGCCGTCAATCGGAATTCGTTCCCTAGTAATGGTTGGGCTGTTGATGTGCTCAACGGTGGGATTTTGTGTGTCAAAATTTTACAAATTTAGGACGAATCGGTATGCTAAAAAAATGAATTAAACTGAACCTTTAATGAAATCTAGTGGTTGCTTTCTGAAATCCAAATTGAGAATTGAGCTTGGCGATGTTCGGGGACGAAATTAGAGTATCGATATGAAAGAATTTGTGTGAATCATGCATGTGTTAAAATGACCGGGGGGGGAAAATATATTTTTAAAAAATTATAAAAACAATATTCTGTTGCATTTCGCCAGATGGTGCTTTCCAAACTTCCATTTTTAGATTGTGCTATGTATAGAACTAACCTTATTAACGGAATGTAATGCGTTCTTAATTACCGCTTTCATACACACACGGGCGCAGGAGGGATTCCCAATAACGTGCAACGGCTGTTTTGTATTGTCGTAGAAACATCGCAGAGGGTTCAACGTTCAAAGTGCTCAGAAAAATGCATACTACGTTTCCATGCACATGTGAAAAGTAGGGCAAATGGGTTATCTCTTATTTTGCCAACAGTGTGTCAATACGTCAACTATCTATCATCTAATGCATATTTTTGATGTTACGCCTATTTATTTTACTTGGATTTTGCTGATGTTACAGAAAGTGAAATTGCTCAACCTTTTGTTTGATGTTTTTTTTTTCTTTACACTGTTTTGAACTAAAATGGCCGGGCTATTTTGATCATCTCTCAGCCGGGGGCGCCTAGGGCCTTGATCATCGAGTGACGATTTTTTTTTTTAACTTGGTACATGAATAGAACGACTTATCATGAACATACCCGAGAAATGTCATGACCATAGGTCAAAGGGTTTTGCAATTTTGGCTCATTAATTATTTATAATTATGCATGAATGATAATTCTAATCTGTGTACCCTACGAATACGAGGAAATTCATTTTTCACGGCGCGAAGCGCCTGAATTTTTTTTACAGTTGTCAGATTTTTATGTTTTTGGTATCAAACGATGCGCAAGGCTTGAGGTTAAAAAGTCAGAACAGCTCGGGTCGTGTTTTTTTTTTAAGTTATAGCGGAAAAAAAGTTTGGGGCCGGGGCGGATTCCGCCCTGCCCTTTAGGGCTAAATATTCACATGTACACTTTAGAACTACAATTCAAACGTTTTAGTTGGTGCGCTTTTGTTCAGATTTCTTCATCTGAAAATGTACCTTTCACTGCGGCTACCGCTATACTTGGCAAAAAGTGAGATAGCATTTTTAAGCGAGCTGTTTGGGTACATTCCGGGGATATTCGAGCTCTGTCGATTTCTGATGAGCTTTGGTGTTTCTACTTTTTTTTCAGAAACGAGCATCCAAGATATTTTTTGCGGCCCCCGCTACCTTCAAAAGAGTGTTTGGCACAAAATTCACTGTCCTGCGTTTCGTGCCGGTGAAAATTTAGACGGTGTCATTTGGTACCAAGGATCCAGCGTAGACGACCCATCAAAAGTTCGTCTGATCAGCCGAGACCTGCGGGGAGGAATCAACAAAGACACACCTGCCGAGGAGAGATACTTGATGTTGTCCGATCTCAGCCTTGTCATTAAAGGAATCGAAGACAGGGACCAAGGGAGGTTCCTGTGCCAAGTCATCCCTCAAACTACCGAAGCTAGAGACGCGGGAGTAGATGTTCAAGTTATTGGTAAAACCTCTGTTTTAAACTTCGACATACATGTGGTGGTTCACAAGTCATCACAAGTCAAACATATATGTTGTCTAATTCGAGCAAACTCATCGAATTAAAAAAAGATGAGACATAGACGTTAAATTGTTTTTGTCTAGCCTCCGTTACCAGTGACCGGATTGATTGTTTGTGATTACTTGTGACTGGAATCATATCGACTGCAACACTTTTAACATCTTTTAAAACCCTCCGAGCAGCGAAGTGGTGATAACATTCTCCACATTTTCCAAATATGGGCATATTTTGTTTTCAATGGGCCAATAAGGCCAAGCTTCCATGTAATCCTCACCCCCTACTAATACACCACAAGCCTGTTGACTCCCATTGGCCAGACCCTACCCATTCAGGAGTAAGAAGTGTTAAAAGACAGAAGCCAAGATGGCGCCCAATGCCTTTGTGCAGTAATGGGAGATCTTAGTGGCCAACCCCTATAAGTGCCGCCGATCCCTTTGTGTCAACCCCTCGTGCCGCCAGGAGCCCAGAGAGGTAGTAAACAATCCCTGGACATGTGAATGACCTATATCTTGTGCATGTACAGGCATGCCAGCTGAGGGTTATTAACCTATAAACACATGTGGTGATAAAACTCTCCACGTGGTTCCACGGTGTGAATTTTTGCTCCCAGGGTCTTCCCAAAACTCTCCCCATCACCAAATCATTCCTACCCCCCCCCAAGAAAAATTCACGTATACCTAAAATGAAGTTTTTCACCGTTGTTTCAAGGACTACAGTTGGAAAACAATTAATAAAAATTCCCATAACACAGGCGATACCTTTCCAGGAGGCAGTAGTCAGGTTTCTTCCACTGCTAGTTTCCAGAGAGGACGCAGACAGACACTTCCGTGTGAGTGCACGTCACAGACACCAGACATGGTGTATTGGTCAACGGGAGAGGGCGGCACTACAGATACACAGATCATTGGTGCACGTTTCACTGATTGTACCACCCTGCAGATCCAACATGGCGCCGATTACAGCATTACCGGCAACGCTTCCCTTACAGTCAACTCCCTGAATGACGTACACGATACGCAGCGGTTCTGGTGTCACGCGTTCCGGTCAGATGGTACTCTCAGAAATTGCGACACCAATGCCAAAATCAGGTAATGCAAAAAAAGTATGTTATAGTACTCTCAAAGACCTTGTGATTATTCCGTAAAGATACAATCGCCAAACTAAAAATGCAGTTATATAAATTGGCCCAGGTGTATTTTTTATGCTTAAAAGTTTGTGCATGAGTGCACATGCAATACACTCAATAAAATATTCAAAAAACGGAACTAACAGTTGAGCTTACGGTTTCTCAGTCCCATAAATTTCCAGAGAATTGGGGGGGACCAGTACAGTGTAACATTAGTCAGACTACACCTAAAATATGGTAGCATTGCTTAGAACCCTCACATAGCTAAGAACATAACATCCTTGAAAACGTGGAACGGAGGGTTGCTTGTTTCGTTATGAGAGATTATCCCTGACTGAACGTGTGACTGACATGTTGACAACCCTAGGATGGTATTCACTGGAAGAGAAAAGGAAAGTTAACCAACATACATATTTCTACAAAGTACTATACTACATACTTCACATAAATCCATCAACGACCGTCCCCTAACCAGTACGGGCTCGTAGACTTCACAACCATCAGTTCACACAAATTGCGGCTAGGACAGACATCTATATGCATCATTTCTACCCAGAAGTATCCAGAAATTGAAATAACCTCACACACGACACCGTAGAAGACCCAGACCATATCACATTTAAAGAGATAGTTTAGTTTCACTTCCCCAAGGCCTCGTTGTAAGACTTCCACGCCCGGAGTATTGAGGAGGAAATTCACCATGTATGTAGTAAGATGTATAAAGCGATTTGTTTCGTTTAATTATCACGCTGAGTTGCTTTACAGAACAAGAATGATCCCTTTGGGTTAATCTAACAGCGATGCTTCACAGTTTCAGAAATGATGGAAATGGAAACAACAACCCAATGAAGCTTTCAAAGCTTCGTCGACATCGTTCTATCTTCTTGAGGGTGAAGAGCAGACACTCCCATGCTTGGGCTGGACGCCCGGTGGCACAATTTGTGAGGTACAATGGTTCAAGATCGACAGATCAGATCGACACCCTCTACTGTCGAGCAACTACCTCGGCGCTGATTCCAAGTTCGAACTTGCTGGTGATTTCGGCCTGATCATCAAGTCTGTTGGTGGCGAAGATGCAGGAAGATACCAATGTGATACAGGCGGAGGAAACAGGTGTGGTGATATCAATGTCAGAGTGATAGGTGAAAACTACTGCCTTTATGATTCAGTCTTGTACACATGTAACGGATCGCAAATGTTGATTTTTCTTTTCATGTTTATTATTATTATTATTTTTTTTTACATGTTATTTTACAAAAGACTACTTGCGTTAGTTTAGAATTCGTCACATAATTTGGCTGTAGCTATATCAGAATTGCAGTAGTTAAATTATTGTGCTATTTTTCTCCCCACTTTATAACTTGATTATGCAGGACGAAAATTCCCAATGGACGGCGGAGATGTGTGTTCGAGCTCGAGAATCGACTTTGAAGCTGGGAAAAATTACCCATTCACTTGCTAAGCTGCATCGGAGTCGGCAAAGATTGGAAGCCCCTCAACAGTTTTCTGGTCTTTTGCCAAGCCAGGAAATGCAGCGACCACCTTTATCGGGAGGCTGAACATATCAGGTAGCTCCAACCGATGTCTGATCTTGGAGACAACAACTGTTTCTCCCTATCTCCAGAGGGCGCACTTCTCTTGAACAGGTACTCTGTAGAAGATAACGTACGGTACTGGTGTCACGTCTTCCCTGTAAAAAAAATTGCTGATGAGATCATACGTAGATGTAGTAATCAAACGTGAGGATGTAGTAATCAAACGTGAGTATTAAACTTTCACGTCAATCAACCTCCCTCAATTCCAAGACTTCGTAAAATTGCTACTTTCTCGCAACGTGTTGAAAACTTTAGGTGTTTTTTCCTTTAAATTATACGGATTTTTTTTTTATTTTGTTCATATGCTTTCAAGTACACATAATCAACTGCGATATTAATCATGGACTTAAGCCCGGCTGATTAACATGACGTTTGGTAACTTTCCGTTATTCATAGCGGCTTTAACAAATTTCCAAATAATGTGAACGATAACCGTATAAATCAGCATTGTATCCTCATTGGGTTATTCACAAAACTGATGGCCACAATTAGTCATTTTCTTACTTCTATAGTCTAAATTGTACAAGTTTATTAATTGTTTATTTATATAAGAAAAACTCACTGCTGGAACATTTGTTGGGTACGTTCCGGTTTATTTTTGTTAAATACTCCCAAATGTTTCGGTACAAAATATTCAACAGTCCACAAGTTTCTCAATTTAAACATAGCCATGTCACGCCGTGGGTGCACTTTAAAGTAGCTCGAAATATTGACCCTGAAAATCCTTGCCAAACGCCAAAACTAAATTTTCTGTAATAATAACAAATCACTTTTTTATCGATCACATTTAGAGTCTGGCACCATCTTTGTTATCATCGCTGTATGTTGTTGCTTCGTGCTGATTGGTGTTGTGGCGTGTGTGTATAGATGTCGTCGAAAAGGCGCCTATTTACGTGTAACAAGTGAGTGAAGCTTGTAGACATTTTTGTATTCAGTAAATACTTTATTCATGGTCCGAATCATCGTTTTATTCAAACTTTTAATCTACTATTTGGAAACACCCCTTTAACAATACTATGGTGTGTGCCTCTCGCCAGTAGTCGTAGACAACTCTTGTATCGAGTACTGCGCGATGTGGGTGCGTAATGCAGCAGTTCCGGTGAAGTGTGACTTTGGTAATATGAAATATGGACTTATTTGGTAGTTACTGCGCATGCCAAGGTGAGATCTTTGAACGTTCAACCAAGAAAAGGATAACATGGACCACCGTGGGTAGATTTGTTGCAAATGGAAGAATTTAAGAAAAGGTATATTAAGTCCGAATTTCAGCCCAGAAAATTAATTCTGGTTAAAATAAGAGCATTTTGAAATTAGTGTGCGACATTGCAAAATGTTAATGCACGAGAACAAAGGAAATACCCCACCTCTATGCATGTGTAAGGGTGTGTGGAGCGACTTGACGGCCTCAACTGGATGTATTAATGAAGGTGACAGAGTCAGTGTGCCGAAGTGCAATATTTGTTGCTTTGAATTCCATGGGTATGAACATACAATTTCTCCACAAGCAGAAATATTTGGTTGGTACATAAAGTGGACATTATCAAACTAAATTGACATGGAGCACAGATACTATGTTCAGTACCCGTTTCTTTTATGAGTAATGGTTTCAGTTGGTTGCGCCTGGTGTATGCATTAGCCTATCTGTGTGTGTAATAGCAGTGGCGTCGCCAAGGGGGGGCCAGGGTGCCCCCCCCCTGGAAAACCTAGTGCCCCCCGAGTGCCCCCCATCTGAGATTTGGGTTGGTAAAAAAAATCATTACCTCAAAAATAGCAATTTCTGGAGATATCTTCAGATCGAATTTAGCATCAAATGTGGCACCATTTTGCATCTAGCCCATCCTCCGTATGCGAAAATTTTCCAAAGAGGAGGGGGCACCCCCTCCCCTTAGACCCCTCCCCAGGACGGCGATCCGTATCCACCTAAGTGCCCCCATCAAATGCTGGTGCCCCCCCCCCCCAGATTGAAAAGTCTGGTGACGCCACTGTGTAGGCCTACAACGCGTATTTCAAGGCTGGTGTTTTGCACCGAGGATGGCAATTTACTTGTAATGAATCATAAATAAAATGATATTAGGCACTACATATAATTTGCTAATTAGCTTGGGTTCCTTGCAGCTTGGTGGCTCTTTGAAGTCTGCGTTTTAGTGAGTCGGCTTTCCAAGGCCGTGTCAAGTTATCTAAACCCTTCAGGCTCGTTCCTGATTGGTTAGGCTTGCTATGACGTTAGCCCGTTCCGTGGTTTATGGCTGCTTTGCTGCTCTAGCGAGGTGCGTGGAAGTTGATGTACTTGATATACAATCAACTTGACAGATTATCGATCGATGTGTTAGACACAGTTTGAGGTGCATCCCTCATAGTCGGTCAGTATTCCACATGTATAGAGACACTGCTATTCGGTCGCCTTGGTGTGGTATACGAGTCGCCTGTGAATACAAACGATTATGTCGGATTGTAAATCCTTGCACTAATCAGACAAAGTTTCCAAGTTTAGGCTTTTTCGATATTGTTGTTCAGTGGTCTAATACGCAGCCTTTTAATTCGCGTTTAATAGTGTGTGTGTTGTAGACAAATTGTAGCGCATTGGTGCCCATAACGCACTGCATCTAGGAGAATGGACGGAGCAGCAACTTCTTTTCTGATGCTGTCTTCAATGGCAGGTAAGATTAATATGTATAGCATTCGACACTTCATTGAAATTCGTACTGGCTTGGGAGCAATAGAAGACAAGCTTGGCTATATCATTATTGGGGACACTATATGCAGTCCTCCAATTTGTTTTCAAACGTAAACTCTCAGGTGGCAATATTAGATCGCTGGCGAATTTGAATTAATCTTGAACGGTGAGTCGGTTTGTAAGGTTTGACATATTTAAATGATTTCACAAAGATACTCAGCGTAGCAATCGATTTAAAAGGAACTTGATTTTGATGTGATCAACCTTTAAATAAGACTATGGAAATCTAATAACATTTTATCCGACAAAAAAAAGTGTACCTTAATTGATGGTATTGTTCGTGAAATTTGAAGAGAAAAAAAGCAGCTTATGTTGTGCCTTTTCTGAAGGGACAACGTCACACATTAATAAGCCGTCGACCTATTTCACTTACCTGTGTTTTTGACAAAATTGGACCGTGGCTGATATCGAAACGGTTCTTGATCAGAAACAGTTTGGTTGCCTTAATGAAACTTCTATCTCTCAGCGTTTGCTTAATTTGTTACATAAAGTGTATTGTCATACTGCGAGGAACACTGTCATTGAAGCTACGGATTTTTCAAAAGCTTTGGACAGTGACGATCGTAATCTTCTGGTTACCACCTTCATTATTAGTAGTGTTGGCACTTCTATCATCCCAGTGGGTGTACAACTGTTTGAGAAACCGACTCAAGCTGTTCGCTACCAAAATAACTAAGCGGCGATCACCTTATCCTGGTGTTCCTAATTTCCGTTACGGTTTCCGTGCAAACACAACCCACATGACGCTGATATATCTTTTTGACAAAATAACATCGTCTTTAGACAATGATGAGGCCTATAACACAATTGGAATATTTTTATATTTATCAAAAGCGTTTGATACAATCAATCATGACATATCGCTAAATAAAGTGAGAAACTGTGGCGTACGAGGTATGTAACACGCGTGGTTTAAAAGTATAGAAACAGCAGTGTGTTGTATGGCAAAATAGTGCTTCTTCGTTGAAACCTTTTTTGTGTGGAGTTCAACAAGGGTCTGTTTTAGAGCGAATTTTGTTTCTCTTACAATGATTTATCAAATTCCTCAGATATTTTAAGGTTTCATTGTATTTGCAGATGATACAAATATATATATTCTTTTTAGGCAGTAACGATCAAAAAGAAGCAGTAAGTATTGAAAAGTGGCCGGGAAAACGTATACCATAATAAGCCAGGTTTAAGTCAGACTACCTTTCTGTAAGTATTCTATAGATAACCAACGTACATGGAATAGTAATTGTCAAGCAGTTTATAATTTCTCTTACACTTGGGATACTCTGGAAATTTAAGAGTCATTTCGTGTAAATACTTCATATAAGTGTCCACGCTCAAAAATTCGAATTTTTTAAAACTTTGTGGGATGAAAGGACTTAGGGAGCAAGTAACCAAAATAGACTTTTCAAACCTTTATTTTGCCCGTTGCCATGGTTACGGGCCATTATGTGTTTTGGCCATTATTCGGCAATTGTAAGGCTGCAAAAATTCATTTTTCGCGTTTTTTTTTCAAAGTTCATCTAGCCAAGCTGCAAAGTAATGTCACAAAAGTAACTATATCACGACAAAGTATCATCCTTACCCTTACAAGAAAAAAAATAAAAACACTTCTGAAAAAATTTCCTTTATATTATTTTTAGACCCTTTAATATAGCATTTTTTTACAACAAACAAAACTGCATTTTTACCCCATTTTTATCCCTCCAAAATGACACTTGCCAGGGCACTCAGAATAATTTCCCTCCGCTATGGTTAGATCAGACATTGGTCTTTTCATATCTGGTGAGAAAATGTTGGGTTATTTTATAGCCTTTGTGCAGTAGCGCTCCAAAATGGTAAATTTCACAAAAACCTTAAACAGTGTATTTTCAGTGTTTTCCTTTGTTTTGAGTAATAACTTGTATAATTCGTATTGTTCACGAATCTAGCGCATTTTTGAAAACAGAATTAGACTGTGTATCATTTTTAGACAATTGGATGAATGTCGTGTACTTCCCCCCACACCTGGCTAGGCCTGGCTAGGCCCTGCCCACTCCCCCTGTGCCACCGAATTTTGAACTTGTATGTTGCTTAACGAAGCAAATGTAAATAAATAATATGCAAGTGAACACTTTAGAAATAACACAGAGATCCTTTTCACAGCCTCCCCTTCCCCCACCCCGGAGGCATTGCTTGGGGTTGAGGGTGGGGTGTGACCAGCCACCAATAACTTGGCATTGTCGGTACAATCATTGTCACATGGGCAAAACTCATGTGTTTGCAAGCCGCAATGAATAATGGCCATATCCACTGTCCTCTGATTGAAGTGCACCATCATTCCAATGATGTCCAGTCCTCCCCTACTAGCTAGGCCCGCCCCTTCCCTTGCCACTAAATTCAGATTTTGATTTCTGCATGTATTTGCCTAGATTAATATTGTAAATAGATATCAATTTGGAAGTGAAGCTTTCATAATCTACACCAACAGGCGTACCCATCTCACAGCCCACCCCCTGCCATCCCTCTTCCTACTCCGGTGCTCAATATGAGCAACTACCCCTCTCCCTCCCAAAGAATTGTACACAGTATGTATTATTGTTAAGGTTACATATTGCCTTGCGGAAAGTCCACATATTTACATACACTATGTAAGTTTGGCAATTTTTTGTCAACGTGGGAGTGGTTTGGAATATCTGGAAAGCGCAGGGGGGGGGGTGTAATATGGATACATGTACATGGTACATGTACATAATGCTGAATTTTCTTAAACAAAATTGCATTTATTTTATTATTTTCAATACAGAGAAGTGATATGGCGATTACGAAAGCAAATAACTCATATTTTTATATTAAAATACATGTACTTTAAAACAACTATCACTCTAGTGAAAACTCAAAATGGCCTCTACTTTGATTGTTTGAATTGAACGTGTAATTATGGTCAGATCGAGCACATATAAAGTCGAATATAGTACCGTTGTTGGTGCTGCTATGCCCTCCAAAATCGTAATTTCTTAATCAGCATGGCATTTTGAGTCCCTTCCAAACTGTTATCAGCAGTCAACATGGCCACAATTCTGTGGTGCATCCATTGTTACATGGCAAGCAATATAAATGTATTGGTGCTTATAAATTACAGGGTTTTTTGTATACAAGCAGGGAATGTTTTGTTAATGTGTTAATTAATAAAAAAAAAAATCAATTTCCCCACCGAACCACAAGTGCTTACAGATTTTAACCCTTTCTGGTGGGTATTTGGGGGTTTTTTCTGAAAGGAAGGGGTACAGCACACTGTGATCCCATGTTGATTTGCATATACTTTGACCGATTTTCCTACAACCGATTTGGCAGGAAAATATTGGTTGACCAGCCGAAACAGCCTTTGTTTTCGTTAATTTTGTTTTCCTTTTTTGGCAGCGGAAAAGCCTTTGTTTTTGTTTTGATTTTTTGGCTTTTTCGCAATTTTGCAAAAAAGCCTTTGTTTTTGTTCTCTTTTTTTTTTGGCTTTTCGCAATTTTGCGAAAAAGCCTTTCTTTTTGTTCTTGTTTTTTTTTTGGGGGGGGGGCTTTTCCGCAAAATTGCGGAAAAGCCTTTATTTTTGTTCTGATTTTTCTTTCTTCTACTTCTTCTTTTTTTCCCATGGCAAATCCCATAGACTTTGTACACGTTTTTTTCTCAACGCCACTTTCGGTGTTAATCTTTGTCGTACATCATTCAAAGCTTGCATCAGCATAGTCCCTATAACAAAGATGTGTCCCGAAGAGTAACGTCATGATGACGTCATCGACTAATTTATTATAGATTTTTTAATATTTAATTTTTCCCGTAGACTTTGTACACAGAAATTAAATCAAAATTGTCGCTTTTCAAAGGGCATTTTCAACTCTATGCCAGTAATTCATTTACACCACTCTTTGTCCAAGCAAAAACCCTTAATCAAACAACATTGTGGATGACAAGATGAAAAATTTGAAGATAATTGCTATTCACATATCAATTGCCAGACTTTACATAAACATATAGGCTTATGTCACTAGCAGTCACGAATTATCTCATGAAGCCAACAAGGTCTGTCACTGCATGGAATGCAAAATAACAATGTTCCCCGCACCACCGTGATGGGTTTGTTATGAGTGTTCTTTTGGACATGCAAGCAGTCTTTGTGTACATTTCACGGTTGCTCATATGTGAGAGAATGATACACATGTAGCTTGTAACAGCAGAAGTCAATTTGGGTTCTTAATACTGGCTGAGATTGTAGAATCACCAAGTAACTCCGTATAGCTGGAAATGTGTGATGGAAGAATGTTGCCAACAGTGTGGAAGCAGATAGGTTGGCATAGCTTCATTTCATGGGCTACAGAATTTGCGTCCCTAAATAGAATAAAATGCGAAATGGTTCATGGGAAAAAGTACCATACTAAAATCATGTCTGCTAAAATAAAGCATATCAAATATCTCTTGCCAAATTTTTAGCACCTACTGGACACAATCACTTTAAAAGCTGCCACTTCGGTTCAAGTACAATATTTGCAGGAAGAGTTAAAGGTTTGCATGGTGGACATGGTCAATAAATGCGAGTTATGCAGAAACACCATGTGAATGACATCTCATTTGAATTGTGTGGTTCTGAGAAAACTGGTTCTTCTCAGAATCACACAAATCACAAAGAAATATCATTCACATGGTGTTTGATTATAGCGCAAACCTCTCATTCATTGAGCTTAGTCAGTACTCAAAGAAACTATACACAGAAGCTAGCAAGTCTTTTAAAGAAAGAGTCTTGATCTACATGTTTAATCTCCAATACCACACCCCCCCCTAAAAAAAAAACAAGTCAAACAAGCTCACTCACCTGAACAATGTTGAATACTGGCATGCACACTGATACTGATGCAAAGCACACTGGTGATAACTTTGAGAAAAGATGTCGATTTCAGCATGATGACTTCTATGTACAATCGAGTGGAAACAAGAACGACATGTATAAGAATCTCTTAGCTTCATTAAAAAAAAAATGAGAGTTAAAGCTTTGGATGGTGGACATGATCAATGAATGGGATTTATGCAGAAACACTATGTGATTGACATCTTATTTGAATTGTGTGGTTCTGAGAAAACTGGTTCTTCTTAGAATCACACAAATCACAATAGATATCGTTCACATGGTGTTTGATTTTAGTGTAAACCTCTCATTCATTGAGCTCAGATGCAGTACTCAAAGAAACTACACAGAAGCTAGCAAGTCTTTTGAAGAAAGAGTCTTGATCTACATATTTAACTCTCACCCCCCCCCCTCTTGCTCTTTAAAAAACAATTCAAACAAGCCCACTCACCTGAACAATGGTGAATACTGGCATGCACACTGATACTGATGCAAAGCACACTGGTGATAACTTTGAAAAAGATGTCGATTTGAGCCTCATGACTTCTATGTACAAACAAGTGGATACAAGAACGACATGTATGAGAATCTATTAGCTTCATTAAAAAATGAGAGTTAAAGGTGTGGATAATGGACATGATCAATGAATAGGATTTATGCAGAAACACTATGATATTTCTTTTGAATTGTGTGGTTCTGAGAAAACTGGTTCTTCTCGGAATCACACAAATCACAAAGAGATATCATTCAAATGTTTTTATAGAGCAAATCTCCCATTCATTGAGTTTAGATGCAGTACTCACAGACTCACAGAAACTATACACAAGCTAGCAAGTCTTTTGAAAGAAAGAGTCCTGAGCTACATGTATACTACCCACCCCACCCTCACCCCTTACAGCTCACTCACCTGAACAATGTTGAATACTGGCATGCACACTGATGCTGATGCAAAGCACACTGGTGATAACTTTGTGTGAAAAGATGTCGAATTCATCCTGATGACTTCTATGTACAAATAAGTGGATACAAGAACGACATGTATAAGAATCTATTAGCTTCATTAAAAAATGAGAGTTAAAGGTTCGGATGGTGGACATGATCAATGAGCAAGCAAGTCTTAGTTTGTGAAAGTAAACCACAATGGATGTCAGAATATTCATCTGAAAAGGTGAAAATATGACACCTCTTAGAAGCTTGTACTCCCACTTCTCTTCATGCAAAGATTAAATTTAGCTTGTCAAAAAAGGAATATACATGTATACTTTACAGTTATTCATTAGACATTGAAATTACACGTACATTATTTTTGGGGGGAAAAACGTTATGTGATACAAATGATGATTATTCACTACTCTATCGCTAGTAAGTTGACATGCAGAGTTCTGAAGATGTTTGAATCTTGATCTTTCAAGTTTGACAATATCTTCAATAAAATTGCTCAAATTATATAGTTATAAAAATTGCTTCATTGTAATAAGTCGGAATCACTGCAGCATCTACCATATCCATGTTTCTGACATAAACGTGGTCAATCAATGTGCCGTTTTCTGTTGTTTCATCATTAACACACTGTCTATAACCATAATCTTGTATTAACTTTTCAATCTGTGAACAGTCTTTCAGAATGTCTTCATTAAAATCGTACATTACAATGCATCTATTGGACACTTTATGAAGTTCACTCAGCAAAATTGTAAGATAGTCAACAAATTCGTTCATCAAATATGAAGCCGGACGATAAATTACTGCCACACAGTATGACATCTGACTAATTATCTGAAATGCAATATGCTCTAGATTCTGAACAGGAAGAGTCAGTTTGCTAAATGTTCTGTTCTTTCTACCAAATACTGCTACACCTCCACGACATTGCTGCTTTAACGTTTGTGTTAGTTTACTTGTATTATCATATGAAGCACTTCTGATCTGATGATAGCATTTGAATTCAGTTAATTCTATGTCAGAGTATTCCTCATTATCGATCCATGTCTCAGTGAGACACATAAAATCAGATTTCATCATTTCATGATTACTTTTTAGGTCCATTTGATGTTCCTTCAATCCTTGAATATTATGCATCATGATTACAGTCTTGTTTGATTTCTCTTGTCTTGTACATTCTTCACCATCAATATATTCTGGCATTCTCTTTCATGATTCCCAAACTGCCTTGTTACAGTAGATATATTTTTCACCAAACCCTTGAATCACAAGTCCATGCATTGATGTGACTCTGCTTAGTGCAACATAAGCTTGTCCAGCTGAAAATGTACGTTCAAGTGAAACAACTGCCTTATCTGTTGTCATTCCTTGCACTTTGGGAAGTGTGCATGCCCAGGCTAATTTTAAGGGAAACTGTTGTCTAACACACCGCGTAGTCACACTTTCCTCTTCCTTCTGAATTGGAACTGTGTCTTTGCCATTTGATGATTTGTATTTTCTTTTCAACATAGTTCCAACATCCTTACTATCAAACTCAACTACAATCAACTTTGGCCAAGATTCCTCAGCCAACATAATAATTGCACGTACAGTGCCAAAGACTCCATTCACAAGTCCATCTGATACATCAATGTTCTTAGTTAACATTACTCTAGCACCAACACCCATCCACAACGATTCAGACAAGTTTGTATATGTTGATTTCTTAGGAACTTTTACCCCTTCTTTCTGATTACCATCTTTCTGAACATCTTTAGCAACAATACATGTACAATCAGAACACTTTGCAAATAGTGTTTGGGTATTGTATTCATCCACTTGTTTGTTACATGGGTAGATATGTATTGCATCATTCCAATCTTCTTCAGTTTCACAGGACTTCAACAATGTTACATCTTCTTCTGACAACTTTTCCTTCTTACTTTTGACTCGTAACCTATTCAGTACTTCTGCAAACTGTACATCATCTTTTTGTCGCATGATTTCATTTAGCTCTACTTTCTTGAAAACATCATTCCACAGATCTACTGGGAGAGCTCTCTGATACAATGCTTTTCCTTTGACTGGAGGCAACTGATAAAAATCACCAACAGCTAAAATACTGATGTTACCGAAAGGATTATGAGTACATTTTTGTTTTATCTGACGCAGACGTCCATGTATGTAGCACAAAATCTTGTGATCAACCATCGATATTTCAACTATAATCAAGATTTGAAGATCTTGTAACACATTCCTTAGCGTACTCAATTTCTCTTCTCCAAGTGGTTGATATGGTAATCTCGCATCAGCCGGGATTGAAAGAGCACTGTGAATTGCACTACCATTGACATGAAATGCAGCAACTCCTGTAGGCGCAACTATCAAAACTGACATTTTGTCAGGATTCTGAGCCATTCTAGCAAAAAGTCGTGTAGCTTCGTAATGAACTGACTTTATTCTGACTTATAACTGAAGGAACTGACTACGTTCAATGATCTTAATAAATGTAGTGCTTCTTGCTTTGATATTTTTGCTGGATGTGGTTCAATACTACATTTGTTTTCTACCATTGCATCAGCTTGCAAATCAGGGATATCAAATTCATTGTGTTCCTCTGATACTTCTTTACGTTCTGCTTCACACTCAAGTCTTTCTTGCTCAGCCTTAGGACAAATCAAAGCCCATGCATCTTCCTGAAGACCAATTTTTTTCAGATACTGTTCTGCCGCTTCAAGAGACTCAACATTTTTTTTCATATATGGAGCGGTTACTTTCAAGAATGTACCTCACAGATTTCAATTGACCATTAAGATTTACTGCACCATTTTTATAAAATTCTGCAAATGTTTCAAACTGAGGTGGTTTCAAATGCACATCTACACGATATGGAAGAAACAACTGCAATATACTTTGGTATAAATATTTCTCAGGATATTATCACTGCAGGGTCAGTTTTACTGCGTTTCTGTATGTGACCCAAACCATCTTTCAGTTCATACACTGGTGATTTGTTTTTCTTGTTAGTGTTTGCATTATATATTATCCTGTATTCTGAGCAAAATGTGTCAAGGCACATCACATTAAATTCATCAAGATCTGGTCTTGCTTTATAGTGATCAACTTTATTAGCCATGAATATGTCACTGTCATCATCTGCAGATCTATTCTGAATTACACTTAACGGCAAGCTCATTCTGACAGAATTGTCACCAACAGGTATAAACTCGACTTTTCTTGAACCCTCTTTCACTCTAAGACCACATACACGAAACACTGCTTCCTTGGCTGATACTTCACGATTATGCAGATACACAGAACCAATTTCCCTCATACTCTGTCTTGAATCTAGATTACTCTTCTCTGCTTCTTTCTGTGTGTTTGCTAATAACTGTCCAATTTCACGCTCAGATTTAGACATATATGACACAACATATGCAGCACAGGCGTATGCATCAATGATGAACTGAATATCCATATTAGCATTCCAACATCTTATCAAATCAGGATTGTACAGATTGACCCATACATCTTGTGGTTCTCTTTTTATGACAATAGTAGGTTTGTTGCTCAATGTATTGTTAGCCTTTTCAAAATCATCCTGTGTAATATTAATTCTTTCAAACAACTCTATAGTTGACAAAAGCTGGTTTTCTTCGTTCTGTATTGCATCCCAAACTGACTTCAGTAACTCCTTTGCATCTGTATGCTTCTTTTCATCACAATGATTGTTTGGATAATTATTCACATTATTATCATCAACATCATTATCATCATCATCACCATCATCATCATCATCATCATCATCAGTATGATTCTCATTGTCGTTGTCATCATTATGCATTGGGTCTGGCTTAGTAATGAATGTTCTATTGGATGGTCTTTGAAAATTAAATCTACACTCAGTTCCTTTCTTTTTACATGACTTAGAATGCTTCTTGCTCTGTAGCTGCACGTGACTCACTATGTCATTCATTTCTGTGTCCTCCTCCTTAGATGGCAATTTGCAACTGACATATGAATCAATGAATTGAATGACGTCTTCATCGCTATCATATCCCAATCTTGGTGCATTCTCAATCCAAAATAGACAGTGAGTATGCGGCGATCCTCTTTGCTGAAATTCAACTCTATAAAAATAATCCTTGACTTTGCCAATAGGCTGAGCTCTGGACATGATGACATCTTTCAAGAATGAATGGAATCTCTTGTCAAACATTCTAGCTGCAGTCACAGGGTTACTTCGCAATAATTTACATTTCTCATTCCAATCCAAATCTTCAATATCTCTAGAATCACCCTGTTGCCTCAATATTGTGTTTATGATTTCACACCATCTCATATCAGCTGCAGAAAATGAGCAAAACGATGTAGGTATTCCAAGCTGTCTAATCATAGCCATGACATCTTTCTGAGCTGCCTGCCAGTATGGGGGTGTACCTCTGATTGGTTTCAAGAACCTATAACCACTATCAGACTGCAAAATATCTCTCAGTTGATCTTTATCTTTAATCATGCTACCATTTACACCTTCAGCACAGTGTACTTTGCCTGAACTCTTACGCATTGCAATTGAAACTTTTGACATTACTTGTTGGATTTCTGACAGACACTGAGAATAGAAAACGTACTGAATATTTCTTGCAAATCTATTATCTGCATTCATTAACCTGTTATGAGAATATCTAGACAGACTCAATTTCATATCACGATCATCACTGAAAATAGGGGTGCCTGTTGGAAATAATGCTGGGAAACATTTGGCCTCATTAGCTTTCTCCATTAACACTCTGACTGGGGTATTTCGTTCACAAGGAGCAACACACATGATATCGTCAAAATTTTGATCCAAAGCATATTGAGCAATGTTAACTGGCTGCGAACATGTATCGTAAACAATGCCTGTCAGACGTTCTTCATCTGTGTCCACATCAGTGTCTTCATCACTTTCACTTGAATTATCAGATTCATCCTCTGGTTTTCATGTTCATCTTTCAAAGGATTGTCCCATTCACAGTTAATCTCAATTGCACTATACGATTCATTATGCTCCTTTAGATAACGTAGTGCACGCTCAACATGTTCTCTGCTGACATATTGATACTGATAACATCCTTTGAATGACAATTTTCTCTTCAACTTAACTTTGATTAACTGATTGTTATTCCCACATCTAGGTAATGATGTTACTGTTTCTGATATATTTGATGGTACACATACAACTGGCCCATGCACAGCATTCTGACCTCCATTGGGTAAAGCCATCATTTTCATAAATGCTACATTAATTGCAATCAGATGTTCTTCCAATGTATTCAAACAGCTCAATTCCTCAGGGATCTCTTCCAATACCAAATTGTTTGCACAAGCTTCTGCTGGTATCTTATTCTGAAGCAATTTTCTATGACATGTAAAGCAAATCCACAAACTTGATCTACTTGATTTTGACTCACGACACGTATCACCACAGTTTCTGTTGGCTTCACATGTATGCAAAAACTTACCAGATATGCTATCAACACATTTATATTTGTCTTGATTACACTTTACCACCTGCTTTCGAAAAAGGAGTTTTTGACAAACTGCACATATGTATTCAGGTCCTGATGATACATCTTGCCTCCAATTTCTTATTACATTGCTCATAATACGTTGACTTGATCTCTTTCTATTTGCTCGTTGATTATTCCTTTGCTTCATATTCTCACGATAACGCTAATCCCTGTGATATTTAGCTTTCTGAAAGGATAAATCACTATGGTACTTCTTTTTCATAGATTTAATGAGATCATTTCTATATGATACATCACGGTGGTACTTCTCTTTCATAGATTTAATAGGGCCATTTCTATATGATACATCACTGTGGTACTTCTTTTTCATAGATTTTATAAGACCATTTCTATATGATATATCATTGGTATTTTTGTTTTGCAGTATTAATCTTTTGTTGTTTATACACTTTATTCTCATGGTATTTTTGCCTCATGACTCCAGTAATCTTTGCTGCATTCTCTCTGTATCTTTTTTTGCCATACTAAATAGCACCTTGTCCGTATTCCACACAGTTATGGTATTTTTCTTTCTTTACACACTCATTTTTCTCCCTGCAGTCACTCTTTACTTTGTGTTTTTGTACATGCTCTTTATTTTGTTCATCTTTCTTTCTTTGATATCTTTTTCTCTGACGGTCTCTATCAGATTTTTGCCTCATCCTTAAGTTTGCACGTTTACGTCTCTTTGAAGTTTTCAACACTGGTGTGTTGGATGAATTTCTATCATGCTTCTCATTATTGTCTAGAACCTTTCTTCTGAACCCACGTACACTTGTCACTAAATCGTAATGTATTTGATTCTTGTGATACAAATAAATTCCTGACTTTATATAACTACCGGTATCAGTACTACTGGCTGGACATATATATATCTATTTGAAAATAAATACCACTTATTAACATCATCATACGTATAAATACCGACAACCAACATGTGTGCTGTTACAATGATTTCGACCTCAGTAGCCTATGTACCATGATAACACAATCGCTCCGTCATTACATAGTCTTCCACTGTTGTATAACCTTCACGTAAATATTCCTTGAACAAAGCTGCATTCTCCAACAAATGATGAACAATTGACAATCTCAGTAACATATGATTATCTTCAGTCCCTGATATAGCATAACTAATAGCTCTGTAGAAACAGTTACCATCACCTTGGATTGTCTTTATACAATCAGGTTTACTCAACTGCTCACATCTCACGGGAATTTCATGAGCATCTAGACAAAGTGTTGTCAGACAATATTTTTGACACCATGCAATCTTATGGTCATAATCTAATGGAACAAATTTCAAATTGACTGGTTGATAAGATTGTATAATTTCTACATCACGTTCACTCTGTTCTTTTCTTTGTACATTACTACAAGATGGTTCACTGCTTCCACTGACAGTTTCACCATCATTACAGATACTGACATCATCTACCCAAACAGTAACACCTGTAATTTTAAACTGTTCATTGTCACTGACATTCATAGACTTTCCAAGTTCAGTACAATACCTGCACACACCTTGCCATAATGACACACATTTGAGCAAGCTTCTGCATTCACTGTGCTGATGTCCATGCTGAATTCTAGAATGTGAATCAAAAATGTAATACATTCCATCTTTAGCAATTATTGCAAATGTGTTGCCTTTGAAACAAATGAAACAGGCACAGTATTTCTGAATTGTCTGCTCTACTGCCCATATTGAATCATATTAAACTCAGTCAGATGTCCTTCTTCTGCAAAAGTGCCAGAAACAGATTCAGCAATCTTCATGTGGAAACATTTACCAAATGCATCTATCTTATTAGGCAACTCACTGATTAACAAATATTCATTCATCATTGTAGAGTTCCGAGACAAACAACTGTACAATTCATTCCGAGTATTCAACACAAAATCCACGTCTTTCCAACTCCACATATTTAACGGCTTAATTCGGCTATAGAGGATTCCACACAGGCTCATACAAACACATTGTCTTCCAGCCCGTTCCGCAAATCTGAGATCACCTTGATGGAAGCTACCTTGAACTTGCTTTTGACATCCTCTTTGTATCTTTGATATACTCTACAACACAATCCAATACCTGATGTCTACTGCAGCATGTTTGCCCACTGGCCTTCAACCTTCGCACTGCTTTCTGCTGTTTCAATCTCGTTTTGGTCATTTTGTTGATTCTCCACTTCTTCCATCGATTGACATGTCTTTCAACATCTGCCACAGGAACAAACATGTACACAGGTTCTGATTCACACACATGTTCAGCATTAGACTCAAGCAAGCCTGTACGTTATTTTATGAACTCAATGATACACAATGGGATTGCACACTTTGATTTTTGTTGGAAATTTGGTTTCCACACATCCCCTGATATAAATCTTGAGTTTACCTTGAAAACATTAACTGATTTCAACTTTGTCATCTTTGGCTACAAATTGACAATCAACTTCAGTTTTGTAATCTTTAGCTCAGAATTGACATTCAGCTTCAGAAAGTAATCGTTGCCTTTGAATTGGCAATCAACTTCAGCAAGTAATCTTTGCCTTTGAATTCGCAATCAACTTCAGCAAGTAATCTTTGCCTTTGAATTGGCAATCAAGTTCTATCAGCAAGTTATCTTTGCCTTTGAATTGGCAATCAACTTCAGCAAGTAATCTTTGCCTTTGATCTGGCAATCAACTTCAGCAAGTAATCTTTGCCTTAGAATTGGCAATCAACTTCAGTTTTGTAATCTTTAGCTCAGAATTGACAATCAGCTTCAGAAAGTAATCGTTGCCTTTGAATTGGAAATTAACTTCAGCAAGTAATCTTTGTCTTTGAATTGGCAATCAACTTCAGCAAGTAATCTTTGTCTTTGAATTGGCAATCAACTTCTATCAGCAAGTAATCTTTGCCTTTAAATTGGCAATCAACTTCAGCCAGTAATCTTTGCCTTTGATCTGGCAATCAACTTCAGCAAGTAATCTTTGCCTCAGAATTGGCAATCAACTTCAGCAAGTAATCTTTGCCTTTGAATTGACAATCAACTTCAGCAAGTAATCTTTGCCTTTGAATTGGCAATCAACTTCAGCATGTAATCTTTGCCTTGAATTGGCAATCAACTTCAGCTTTGTAACTTGAGAACAAAATAGCTTTAACACAGAACACGTTTAGCTCACAAAAACAACTTCAGCTCACATATAACAACTTCAGCTCACATATAACAACTTCAGCTCACATATAACAACTTCAGCTCACATGTAACAACTTTTATTCATATGATATTTAGGAGATGAAATGTTGGAGTGAATGTGGAATGAACTGAACACACTAAGGAATGAAATGAGATGACAGGGCAAGGATAATGGGACAGACACACTGGACGAATTGCACAAAACCAGACCAGAAGGAACTTGATGTCTTGGATGGTGTCACGACACTCTTCATTTCTGGAAAACAAAATAAGAGGAAAAAATACATTTGTAAATGAAGTATGCATACAGTTAGGGTAACAACTAGTGTGTAATAACCGCAATACAATTCTTCACAAAATTGCCTTTTGTCTTGCACAACATGCAGATTTGTGTAATACTCAAGATTTTAAAAGACACATGATCAACTAGATTCAAAAGACATTTGCCTTTTTCAAGTGACTTAACTACATTATGTACAGTCACACTCTTGGGGGAGGGGGGAGGGCGATGTGTGCTTCAGGAGTATGTACATTTTGAAAAGGAGGGGAAAGAACTGAAGACAAACCATATATGTATTGTTCAACAATTTTGTACCAGAACATACTCAGGACTCGTGAACATCTGTCTGTGGAAGGCATACACACCCCTCCCCCACCATAGTTATGTAATTGATGTTATCTTCCACATGATCACATGCACTCGCAAGCAAATATCACATGCAAACATGTGTCGAACACAAAGGTCAAGCAGGTTGAAAAATGCATACAGCATACGCATCTGAATCCGTACGTGATCATGCCACACTTTACACAACATACAGATCTTCAGACTTTTGGCATCATGCTAAAGGAGGTTAGATTGTAAATACTTTATTGTATTTGTAAAGGGCACTTTTATTTTGTCAATCCTGAGTTTGTGAAAAATACCATTGCAGTAGTAGCACTTAAGTTGTCATCCTATTTCTAAATGTTGAATGTCAATAAGCATAAGGGTCTGACGTCTGACAAATGATGTACCAAAGAATTTAATACACCACTTTGTAATTTGATCACCTAATGCAACACATCATATATGTATAAATTGACCACAGCAACCCACAAAATTAATAATTAACATAGACTGCTTTAACAATACTGCCTACTTTGTAGTCACCTAATACTCTTTGGGGCATTTCAATACAGTTGTATGCCGCTGTAACCATATTGAGTCAACTGAAATGCTACAAAAGACAAGGGCCTACCAAGTAACCACATTCCTCAAAGATAACACAATACGATCAAACCATCTGGAGAAAAGATGTTCAACAAAATCACTTCCATGAAATTTCAATTAATACATTTTCACTGACTACATCATCCAATTCGAAATAGATCATGTCAGTTCATAGCAAACATGCATGCAACATGGAGGTAGGAAACATAGATCATTATGCAGGAAATGTAAGTCAGTCAGTTCATCCAAAAGATGGCACTAACAACAGCCATGACAGCCTCAGGTCATATACTCCGAACAATTTCACTTGTATAGCTCCATGCCTACACTAGTACTCCGATTTCTTTTCAGTCACTATTTTTTTGACCTACGAAACACCACTCTGTGAGTCTGTGACTCTGTGAGTCTGTGATTCTATTCCCGCCGATGTTTGCCGATCCAAAGCTGTTCAATGAGATGAACGCGTGGCGGTGTATACCGCCACGTTCGCGGGTCTATAACCATGCCATAGAGCAAGAGATGATCATACTCAGCATAAGGAAAACACAATTGTATTTTTATTCTCTTTCATTTGATTGAAAATATTCCCAAGAGTCAGAATATCAAGTAATATTTTAAAAAAAAATGTTTCAGATTAAAGGCAAATCACGTATTTAAAGGTGCAGTTTTTCTGCTGTGGGATTTTTAACCCATTGACTTTGTACACGTTTTCAAGCCACCATTTTTATAACTTGGCGATCTGGAATCGTCATCAAAGTTACAGCCAAGGAAGACACTCATACAAAAAATTATGCCAAGACTATGACGTCACGATGACGTCATCACCTAATTTTTTTATTGATTTTTGAAAATTTACGTGCATATTGTGAAGTCTTATATCTGCAGAAATGTAAGTCCGATTGGGTTGAAACTTGGTATGTGGCTATACCAGGATGTGTTATAGATTAAAAATTAGGTGACGTCATGATGACGTCATCCTGAGATTTTAAATGAATATTTGATTTTTTTGACCTTTTAGCCACATCTCCCGAATGAAACATGCAAAATGCAAAATTCTTTTTTGCATTTGGTCTGTTAGGTAATAGGTATTCGCACAAAAGTTGAAAAATGTGAGACGTCATCATGACGTCATCAAAATGCGATTTTTCAAAACTCATATAAGGAAAGATCCAATTGTCATGAAACTTGGTGGGTTGGTAGATAATCGTAATAGTATGCAAAGTCCGAAGTGACGCCACGATGACGTCATCAAAATTTTTTTAAAAATGCCGATTTTCAAAGGGCATTTCGACTCTTTGCCAGTAATTCATTTACACCAATCTTTGTTCAAGCAAAGATCCTAATTCAAACAACATTGTGTAATGATGACGTCATGATGACGTCATCCGGTGTTTATTTATGGGCAATTGAATTGTGACACTTTTAATATTTAAAAATGCATAAGAAATCACCCGTACGCGTCCGCAGCATTCTGTTGCCGGCCAGTGGTAGAGTAGGTTGAGGTCTTTAATTCATTCAGTGTGCGTGAAATCACGTGACCCTTGCTTCCGGTCGAAAAAGGCCGAAACCGGAAGTGGCTTATTATTTAAAAGTGGTAATAGATATGAACTTGCTTTCAACGGTTGATAGTATTCTTCAAATCATCTACCGATGACGTCATGCAATCTTCGAGCGCCCTCTAGCGACAGATTGAACTTTTTCAAAAATGTATTTTGAATAGATGTCTGTGGCGAAGTTTGTCGGAATCGCCTAAATATTAGTGTATATGATGACCTTGACCCTCTTAAGACAGGTGCGCAGTTTTAGGCTTATGACAAATCAATCCGTACAGATATAATCTTGAATTGCCCATTAAATGATAGCGTAAACATATGCCCCAACAGTATCAAGTTCCCAGCTTGTCAAATTGTTCACACAGTTGACGCGACGTCGGCAAAAAATACCCTTGCGCAAGTTGCGGTGGAGAGCTGTAAAACATGCACAGGACTTCCACAATGTGTATAGCACATGCACGTACGTTGTACATACACAAATACATCGCATGTAATATTCAGCCCGCAGCGCACGTGTTGCTGAGGTCAAATCCTGTCCACAGTGACCGTTTTAGCCGATTTTCGGCTAACTTTGACAGATTTTATGTTCATGCATAGTCAGGGACGTATTATTGATACCAAAGAAATCATAACTCGGAAAATCCCTATGTTCTGTTGCAAACAGACATAGATCTCTAGTTTTTCTTCTTTTTGATCTTTTTGGGTCCACCCCAAATCCCATTAACTTTGTACACGTTTTTGGTACACGCCACTTTTGACCTAGAACAAAGTCCTTTTCCAATGAAACTTATCTCATAGGGTCCAAAACATAAGTTCCGTGACCATTCTCTGGCTAGGATGGTTTGACGATGGATTTGACTTCTATGGACCATTTATAAAGAAATTAGCCCCCCGGTCCCTCCCAAAAATCCCGGCATTTTTCGCTAGGGGGCCAAATCCAAGATGGCCGCCGGCGCCATCTTGAAAAATTAACTTTTGAACCAGAGCACTTAGAATCATGTATAAAGACACTTTTTCAGGTAAGTCGACCATGAGGATTCCGATTCCGACATCAGTTTGACGCTATGGCATCATTTTGACCCAGAAATCCAAGATAACCCCATTTGATAGAGCAAAAACATAACTTTTGAACGGGAGAACCTAGGATCATGAATGAACACATTTTTGGGGCAAAATCGTTGGCTGATGCAATTTAAGAAGGTCCTGGACCCATCCAACATAAGATGCAAGGTCCTAATGGGATCGAGGGCCATATCGGCTGGATTTTGTATAAACTTGTTTAGCACAACGATCGACGTTCTGAGTTGTTTTAACAAAGCACACCTCCTTTTTAGGTTGTGTCCCTAATGAGGCTACGGCAATCGATAATCATCATCATCATCATCATAATCACTACATATATGTTGTCACCAAATTATTCTTTTCTTATATATTTTATATCACAAAACACTTCCGATACTTCTTACTGTTATACGTTTCCTGGAATTGGTATTTGTACTGCGCTGATGCTGTGGTTTCGGTGGTTTGAGATGAATTGGGAACATGCATGTATCTTACGACAATGTCCATCGTTCCATGTGTCCTCCAGTGTGGTAGGCTTTGCGACAAGGTCACCGATTCTATGACCTCAAATGAGAGGTTGGACAATCCCAAGAAAAAGGCCCTGTAATGGAGCGGTCTGGACAAGTTTGGAGATGTCCACGCAACTGACAATTCGGATAAAAGCCCTGTCGGACAATATATGTGTCCGTGATGCATGTAGCTTGACCTTATGAAATACCAAGAAACTTGAACAGGCTAACAAAAGACAAGAAAAACAAGAGGTTGATGAATGCCAATTTCAGTCTTTGTCTATGGCAGTTGTCTAGTTCTGTTGCCCAGCTGCGGCTTCAGCTGCCAAGGAGCTGCAATCGAGTTTGGGGCAATACATCATAAAACAAAGTGCTAATGGTGCTGTAAGACAGATTCAGCAAAGAACCCAGAATCAAAGCCAATCCTGATTTTGTACGATCACGCCAGCTTTCAAGAGACAGAGTGGCCTTGGAAGATCAGAGCCTGCAAGACAGAATCAACTGTCTGATCGATCCTGCAGCTGATCAGCCCTACGCGCTTGAAATCAGATATCACCTCAAATGTCGTTTGAAATAATGCGTAGCTATCAGAAAATAAGTGAAGATGACAGACTCCCACGCATGCTCAATGTAACTCTCTATAAGGTTCAGACCATCTTCTTTGGTTATATAAGAACAGTAACCATAACCCTAACCCTAATCCCAACATCCAGGGTCAAGTCATCCTATATAAAAGATATCCTAACCCAGGAGTTTGAGGGCAAGATCGGCTTCCGCTCCAAGCCTCGGAGGAACCAGAGTGATCTAATCCATGACACGTCTGGGGGGGGGGTCTTTTAGAGGCAGGTCTGTCCTCTATCGGTGTCAGCATAGTAGTAAGCAATTGGTGCGCAATGTGGCTGAGCGGCGCAAAGATGTCATCAGTTCAATCCAACTCGTCCCAGAGCTAGAAAAGGGGGAGCAACTCTCGCTTCTCATGGTGCAGCAGATATCTGCTTTGCGCGGGAAGAGGGGGTAGATCTGTCCCCAAGCACACTCTCTCTCACCTCTCTCATCAAACAGTACGTCATAAAGCGACCAACCACATCCGCCATCAATGCCACCGTCACCCCTCGCGGGATGACTTACATGCAGCAATAAGCTTGTCGGCTCTTAGTAGAAGCTGGTCATGGGGTTCAGCTACCCAAGCGTGCTTCTCCTGCAAGACATCTGAGCCATGCATGACCTGGAGCAGTGCTCGGTCTGTCCCAAGGAAATCGCTGATGAAGAACCAATCATCAGTGACATTGACACTGATGACTTTCTCAACAACAACTTTATAGGAGGAGGAAACGCACCGCTGTAACTTGATGTTTCTGCAGCGTCTAGAACCTCTTGTACATGAGAAAAAGGCAAATATTCAGGATGAGCTTACGCGTATCAAAGACGCAAAGACTGTCTTACAAATACTGACTTATGAGGAGGCTGAGATGAAAGCAGGTACGTCATAAAGGACCACACGGCGCTGTGAGCCGCCCATCCACCCTTATCATGCAACGTACAGAGCCATGCGCTTAGTGCCGATGATTAAAACAGATTGTCTTTGACATGATTCACAACTGACTTGTTGGGCAGTCAGTGTAAGCCTTGCGCTTCCCTGCTCCATATTCAAGCCATCATGACACCGAATAGTTTGCTCCGCTGCATCAGATTGCCATTCACTGATGCTTGGTTCTCCTTCAGCGATCTCCTCAGGAGAGACCAAGCACCGCTCCTGGTCATGCATGGTCTAAAGGCCGCGGAGGAGAAGCACATTTAGGTAGCTGATCCCCATGCCCAGCTTGTAGTAAGAGTCAATAAGCTCCTTGCTGTAAGTCATCCCGAGAAGGGTGACGGTGGCATTTCTGGCAGATGTGGTTGGTCGCTTTATGACATACTGTGTGATGAGAGAGGTGAGAGGGGGAGTGCTCGGGTACAGATCTACCCCCTCTTCCCACGCAAAGCAGATTGCAAGCAGAACTCCTTCTCCTCCTGCTCTAGCTCCTTGACCCTCGGTGCCTACGGAACGAGTTTGATTATTCATTCCTAAGCCAATCAGCCACATTGTGCACCAGTTGCTATCTGCTATGCTGACACAGCTATGGAGGACAGTGCTGCTTTGACATAAGAACCACCCTCCCCCCACAGACGGGTCACAGTCTAGGTCGCTCTGTCTCCTTGGAGGATGGGAGTGGAAGGCAATCTTGCCCTCGCATGAATAGGGTGACTTGACCCCGGATGTTGGGAAGCCATACACACAGAGAAGGTTTATCCTGTCATCTCTGAGGAGGCTCTAAAGTGCCCTTAGCTTATGTTCCTCAAAGATAACTGTTCTGATGTGGTCAAAGAAGATCGTTTGATCCTCATGGAGAAAGACTTAATGCATTCGCGAGAGTTTGTCATCTTCACTTATTTTCTGATAGCTACGCATATAATTTCAAACGACATTTGAGGGTGATATCTGATCTCAAGCGCATGGGGGTGATCATAATGCAGGGTCGATCAGACAGTCGATTATGTCTTGCAGGCTCTGATCTTCCACGTTAATGTGTGTCTCTTGAAATCTTGCCATGCGTGATCATACGAAATCAGGATTGGCTTTGATTCTGGGTGCTTTGCTTAATTCATGTTACAGCTCCATTAACATTTTGTTTTGCATGATGCATTGCCCCCAGACTCGATTGCAGCTCCTTGGCAGCTGAAGCCGCAACTGGGCAACAGAACTAGACAGCAGACATACACAAAGACTGAGATTGGCATTCCTCAACCTCTCTTTTCTTTTTTTTGTAGGTCTGTTTCAAGTTTCTTGTCTAGTTTCTTTGTGTTTCAAAAGGTCAACCTAAATGTATCACAGACACACTGTCCAACAGGACATTTATTGCAAATGACAGTTTTGTGGACATCTCAAAACTTGTTCTGACCGCTCCATTACAGGGCCTTTTTCTTGATTTTCCCACATCTCAATTGAGGTAATGGGATCGCGATATCGGTGGCCTTGTCGCAAAGCCTACCACACTGGAGGACACATGGAACGGTGGACATTGTCGTAAGCTATGTTCTCAATTCACATCACAAACCAGGGAAACCACAGCACCATTACAGTGCGCGTACCAATCCGAGGTAACAATAACAGTAAAAAGTAGCAGAAGTGTTTGTGATATAAAATATATAAAAAGCGATTAATTTGGTGCCAACATAATATGCAGTGTGATGATTATGATGATTGCCGTAGTCAGTGGAGACAAAACCTGAAAATGAAGTGTGCTTTGTTAAAACAAGACAGAACTTCATTGTGCTAATCATTTTTAAAACCAGCTGATATGGCCCTCGATCCCATTCGGACCTCACTCCTTAAGAACCATTGACCATCATCTCTGGCTGCGGGTTCTCGCTCCATTTATGCTGGAAGGGTCCAGGACCTTCTTAAATTGCATCAGCGCAACGATTTTGCCAAAATAATGTGTTCGTTCATGATTCTAGGTGCTCCCGTTTGAAATTTATGTTTTTGCTCTATCGAATGGGGGTCATCTTGGATTTCTGGGTCGAAATGACGTCATAGCGTCAAACTGATGTCAGAATCGGAATCCTCATAGTCGACTTACCTGAAAAAGTGTCTTCATACATGATTCTAAGTGCTCTGGTTCAAAAGTTAATTTTTCAAGATGGCGCCGGCGGCCATCTTGGATTTGGCCCCCTAGCGAAAAATGCCGGGATTTTTGGGAGGGACCAGGGGGCTCATTTCTTTATAAATGGTCCATAGAAGTCAAATCCATCGTCAAACCATCCTAGCCAGAGAATGGTCACGGAACTTATGTCTTAGACCCAACTACTATAGTGAAGTTGTGTCTCGAAGAGTGACGTCATGATTACGTCTTAATGTGTCACGTGACGTCATCACAAACATGCATATTTGGAAGGCCTATTTCTACAGAACAGTACGTCCGATTGGGTTGAAACTCGGTATGTTGGTAAACCGGGATGTGTTATAGGAAAAATTGAGATGACGTCACGATGACGTCATCATGCGATTTAATATAATTTTTTGAACTTTTTGAGCTTTAAGCCATATCTCACGAACGCAACATGCAAAATTGAAAACTCTTGTTGTATTATGTTTGTTAGGTAATACGTGTTTGCCCAAAATTTGGAAAAAAGTGTGACGTCACGATGACGTCATCAAAAATGCCATTTTTGAAAACACATATAAGGAAAGGCCCAATCGTCATGAAACTTGGTGGATAGGTAGATGGTGTTACAAGTATGCAAAATCTGAAATGACGCCACCATGACGTCATAGGTTTATTTTTTATGATTTTTTTAATATATCAAATTTCATTGCATTTACACAATTTTACACTTTGTTTCATTGGATAAACGTCAAACTTGGTGCACATCAAGACTACAATAGACAATATGCGGACTGACAGGTATTGTTAGATGACGTCATCATGGGACACGTGGCGTCATCACAAACGTGCATATTTTGAAGTCCTATATCTACAGAACAGTAAGTCCGATTGGGTTGAAACTCGATGTGTCGGTAGACTGCGATGTGTTATAGATAAACATGAGATGACGTCATGATGACGTCATCGTGCGATTTGATATGAATGTTTGAATTTTTGGACCTTTAAGCCGTATCTCACGAACGCAGCATATAAGGTAAAAGGTATATATACAATTTTTTTTGAGAATTTGAGAATATTGGCTATTAAAGAGCCGCGCTGGCCACTCCAATTTCCTTCAACATATCTGCAACTTCTTCGTACGTCTTACGACACTGTAACTTTTCTGAAATATCCTCCATGAAATTTTCCAGCGCCATTTTTGTTTGCAACTCTTCAAGCCCAACCAACTGAATCGCAGTAGATGGAGGTCAAGGTCACGCGAGGAATCACACCACGTATTAATTATGCCGAGGTAACACTTCTTCGTGCACGGCATGGTCCCCTCCACCCTCCTCCCCCTTGCCCACAAAATGCACCACGGACTGTTACTGACCGTTTTGCTGTTTATCAAACTTATTTGTGTAAAACTGTAAAACAAAAATCATTGATCGTTATGCTGTAATGAAATTTACTAAACTGATAAAACAGAATAACCGTATTTATCTTAAAAACGGTCATCAGTTCGTTTACTGTTTTTGTTTTTGAGGAAATCCAAACGGTAAAACGAAATAACGGTATGTCCCGGGATTACTTTTGCCAAAACAGCCTTTGTTTTCGTTACGATTTTTTTTTTTTTTTTTACACGTTTTTACAGTGGAAGGCAATTTGGGCACTAAAATCAATCCGATTGACTTTATACTCGGCACACACTTAGACCAGCATCTGAAGATGTGCCCTGAACATTGACGTCATCATGACGTCACAGGAGTCACGTGTCGTCACATTATATGCGATTTTTCTATTGTGACCATTTTCTAGCAGAATTCGGCTAGATCTGACAGATTGGGCTATATCTCCAGAACTACAGGTCCGACTGGGTTGAAAGTTGGTATGTACGTAAACCGGGATGTCTTATAGATGAAAACTAACTTTACGCCATGTTGACGTCATCATGTGAGATATGACGTCATATAAAAAAAATATTGTGAAGGCGTATATCTCCAGAACTGCAAGTCCGATTGGGTTGAAACTTGGTATGTACCTAAACCGGGAAGTTTTATAGAGTAAAAATGAAGTAATAACTCGATGACGTAATCGCGTGACATGTGACGTCATATTAAATGTGGATATTTTAAAGGCCAATATCTACAGAACTACAGGTCTGATTGGGTTGAAACTTGGTATGTACGTATTAGGTTCGATAGGCCATAGATATATGCACAAAATTTTGATAAATGTGTAACGTCATAATGACGTCATAAAAAGTCCTTCATGACATTTCTCGATAAAACTGTTGCCGAAACAGCTATTCGATTGTCGACAATCACATTTCTAGTTTGTTTTCTTCTTTTCAGCCATCCCCATAGCATTTGTACACGTTTTCAAAGTGGAAGGCACTTTGGGCACTAAAATCAATCCGATTGACTTTATACTTGACACACACTTAGACCAGCATCTGAAATTGTGTGCCGAACATTGACGTTATCATGACGTCATCACGAGTCACATGACGTCTCATTATATGCAATGTTTCTATTGTGACCATTTTCTAGCAGAATTTGGCTAGATCTAGTATATAAACATACTTTGAAGGCCTATATTTCCAGAAGTGTAAGTCCAATTGGCTTGAAACTTGGTATGTGCCTAAACCGGCAAAAGAGTTGAAGATGAAAAATAAAGTGACGTCTTGATGACGTCATCACGTGACATGTGACGTCATATTAAACGTGCAGATGAAAAATAAAGTGACGTCACGATGACGTCATCACGTGACATGTGACATTAAACGTGCATATTTTGAAGGCCGATATCTATAGAACTGCATGTCCGATTGGGTTGAAACTTGGTATGTACCTCAGCCGGGATGTGTTATAGATGAAAATTGGAGTGACGTTACGATGACGTCATCATGAGTCACATGACGTCACGTTAAAGTTGATTAGATTTAATCTTTGAAAATCACTATAAAATCAACCGTGAGCAACCTGAACTTAACGTTTGAAGGAATGGATAGAATAATCCAGGGTCTTCATTGTTTATATTATGTGCAAAATCATGTGACCCTTCCTTCCGGTTGAAACCGGAAGTGCCTTGTAATTTAAAATTGGTGAAAGAAGTGAATTTGCTCTCAATAATGTATGCTCTGGATAAGTTGTTCTTTACCATAAAATTATAGTTATACATAACATTGATGTGACGTCATCATGACGTCATCAAGTGACATGTGACGTCATAATTCAAAGCCCTCTGAGAATGTAATTACATAGTATATGCCACCATTTATTATAAACAGAACTACACATCCTTCCTTGATGAAACTTATACTTGAAACTTTACGTGTCACACGTCACAAAAAAATTACCGAAACAGCCCTGTGTTTGTCCACAAACATAAACTAGTTTATATTTTAATTTGCTTGATCAGAGCAATTAAACGGAACATTTTGGTCAATGAAGTAATACTTGTGTTTACCAATACCGATGATGTTCCCCGAAATCCTTAGGAATAGGGCTAGGGTTAGGGTAAGGGTTAATAGGGTAAGGGTTCTGGTAAGGATTTCGGGGAACATATGCATTGTGGAACATAGGTGTGCACCCAATGAAATGAATGGTACAACGGCCAAACGGTGAATGTTCAATTTGAGCACTGTACATGTACGGTGCAATACATTATAGCAGCGAAAGCGCTGTTATTTTCAAAACGGGGGAGAATTTCATACAGTTCTCAGTTATTGATATAGAGCAAAATAACTTATTTTATATCTTGTTCTCAGTCGCGAGTGCACGGGCATATTATACACGCGCGTAACGGGCATATTAATTTCTCTTTACGTATTGTGCATACGTATTGTATTATATAACTTGGTACATTAATATTTATCTCCACGAGACATGTGCAGGTTGTGCGATCAAGAATGCCTGAAAGTTCCTCAATAATTTGTAGTATGTTCTACTGGCATAGTAGGGGTGATATAAAACGCAAGGATGCAATATGAATACTTGCAAGTGCAGACACACCTTTTGTTTTATTTAACATCAACATTAATACTAGTCTGAGTATCACACGTTGCCATGGGAACCCCCATTTTCTCCAGTCTGACGCCTGATATATCTAAGAATACACTCCCATTTTTACGTTACATACCCAGTGTGGACATTCTTTGTTTACGTTTAATTACGAAAAGCCTGTGATAAAAAGCCTTATTTTACTCACACTCTGAAAACCTTTTCAACCCAAATTGTTTTCTATGATTTCTTTTAGTGTTTCTCTTCAGTTTTCCACGAATAAACCTAATCCAAAAATGCCTCTTAACCTGTTTTCCAGAGAGGGGTAAACATTGTGTGGACGTGGGCAAGTCCACACAACGTCGCTGCTACCTATTTTATGTGGACCTCTTTTGTTTGGAAGTCCACACAGTGAATGCAATACTTGTGCGTTTCTGCCAGCCAAATCGGGGTCTACTTTACACAATGTTGACGTCATTTCATTTCAAAAGGTAGACTAATTAGCTGTTAACTGGTCAATTTGTATGTCTTGTTTGTGAAGTACAGCAACGGGCATATAGATCTAAATATAACCTAGACACGACATTGGCTATGAAAATTGTTTAAACAATGATGCGCGTATTGAAAAGCGGGAGCTTATCGCGGATGTGACGTGACATTCAATAGGGCTTTCGTATTAACCTAGAGGGCTTTCGTATTAACCTTAACGCGGTACAATCGCGTCAACGCAGCTTGTGAAATATTGTCCAATTGCATGACATACAAATGGACGCGGAACGCGCAACATCTGAGACGAACAAAAGTGAACGTGCAATATTCCATAGAGTTGTCTTAGGTGCGTGGCTAACTTGCCAATAATCAATTACGGGCGTTATTTTAAAATATAATGTGTGTAACAAGATCCCCCTCAATCAGGAGGACCCCGGAATGGTATTTTTAGATCAAACTCTGATGGTAGAGACACAACTCAGACAAAATGAAAGAAGGACAGATCTGTATATAATTTCAAGATTAATGTAATTCACAATTTCACCAATATTAACATACACTTAAATTTCATCCTACAAAGAAACTAAATAAATACATCATTATTAATACATTACAAAACAATCAACGAAAGTGGGCCCAAATCAACGGTTCGTGTGAAGTGGTGTGGTTGTGGTTGTGGTTGTGGTGCACCGGTGCCTGCCCTGGTAGTACCGTCTGTGTCCGTAGAGTCCTCTGCCCACGTGTGACCTTGCTGACAATCCTGCTGGTATGGTCGACTTGAGCTCGGCCCGCCGAGGATGTCTATCTCACTGTGCGGAGTTCCAAAAACCAGATGTTACGTCCCAAAAACCCTGGTTTAGAATTAAGTACAAGTTGTCACAATGCATCTCTCTTACACAAGATTATTACATGCAACATCCATAGCAGTTTAAGTTCATTTAACATAGCATAACATGCAATGTACCTTTTATACACAAAACCCAAATAATGTGTTATTGCTAAGGCACATTTCCAATGTTTTACAACAGTTATACAAATACAAATTTTCACTTTTTAAATTCAGATTACAAATTGCAATGCAATAATACTTACAGGTTATGGCGAATAACCTGGTTTACATTTTATTGACTTTGACGAGGAGACGAGGACGGCCGCAGCCTACCGACTTTGTGGGACTCATTCCCAACGGCGCAAATAATTGCAGACTCAGTTCACTAGGAACCTACAACTCCCCAATGTGGGTACACATGAGCATAACATGCCCTGATGTAGTGTCGGTCCTGGTCTCGCCTCCAAGTGCCTAACCATCGCCCCAATCTGGATTTTATACCATAGACTGATGGTCTAAAAGTATTTCAAAACCTCAGAACATGTTAAGTTAATCTACTAACAGGCACGGACTGCTCAGTTAAATTCCACCATTGTTAAATACTTATAGGATTAACAGCTTATACATTGTAGTGCAAAAGTGTTCAACTGGAGTCAAGTCATGATAAGATTACCCCAATTCCAACTTCGTGGACTTCTAATACATCCAACAATTTAGGTTGGGTCTCTCCCTTAATACAATCACACACAAAAGTTTCAGGGTATGTGAATTAGGTTGAGGTCTCTCCCGTAATACAATCACAAAAAGTTTCACAGTATATATATATATATATCAATTAGGATGGGGTCGCTTCCCCATAATACAATCACAAAAAGAAAAAGCTATACAGTATAAGTCTGGAAATTAAATATTCACATGACCTTTTAAAATCAACTTGTGACAATGTGATGATCATTAATTCGAAGCCTCAGGCCGCGTGACACGTGACGCTAGCCTTTTTGCTCAATATCACTCCCCAATAATGACATCAATTTTTCTCCTTGTCATACGCGCGCAAAACCCAAATGTCAAACAAACTTTCGAACAATCACGCGCGCGAGTGCGTGCACACGTTGCCACATATTCGCATAGAAACTGTCTTGCAAGCACGCGTAATCTTCCCACAAGAAATTCGTTAAGGACGTTTACAACCAAAGAGGATGCATCTGTGATTTTTTTTTCGGTAACCACGTCGCAGGCCTGCGGCCATAATCATTTCTTAACCTGGTGTATGCATAATACGGACATAAGGAGTATGTAAACAAAATTTCAGGTTCTATTTTAGCATTAGTACGGAGTGCTATTCACCACATACAAGCATGTCTAGCTTTATTTATAGATGTCTATGACAACGGTATAACTGAAAACTCGATATAAAAAGCGCCAGCTGAATGGTCAGAAACTCGAGGTCAAGACGCAGTCTATTTGCATAATTAACCCCCAAATCTAGTGGTATAGACGCTTGCTGTGCAAAAAAATATTCCATAACGTTTTCACGAAATGACACCACACAGCGCGTGCCTGTCTGTTGACAATAATCACGCATTTTGCTTCAACTTTCCGCAGAGAATCGACCTTCATTTTAAAACTCGAACGAAAATAATCGGCCTGAGGATCCCCGAGTTACGATCATTTAGAGACCACATTGCATACTTTGCAAAGGGCAAACACTGACGTCTGCACAGTGACATTTTCATAACCGACCATCTTCTTCTAGCCTGGTACGGAACTTTAAAATAACCATCTAATACGATTTAATCACTGTTAAAAAGCGGAGTACATACTTTTTGTTGGGGCAAGCGCAAAAGAACGACATTTAGAACGAAATACGTTGAGTAAAAGTTGAGATATGAAGAAAGAAAGACAAAAAGACAATGCTTATTGACATTTCCTGAGACTATTTCCGGCGTGTTTGTTCTTGGTATAGCATACTGTACCAAGAATATATATACATTGTATACGAGCCATTGTATAGTAACATTAATGATTATTATTTTTACCATTGTATAATCATGCCTTGGTAACCATCATATAATTTTGCATTTTTACCTAGAGGACATGTGCCCAATCTCGAGAAATGGAATTACAGTGTCCAAGTCAACGATATAACAAAACCAAATGAGATTGATGCCAGTCCAGAAGGAGCGACTAAATGTAAGGTTGTGGAACTGGTTATAAACAACATAAAGAACACAGTGTGTATGTTGGTTTTTTTACTTTATAGTGCTCTTGTCCGGTGTGCATGTTGAATGCAAGGCGAGGGTTTGTTACTTCGGTCCCCCACCGGAGCCTGATCCTAATAATCCGGATGACTGGATGAAGCAAGTCATGCAAGAGATACGGGAGCGTTGCCCTAGAACCTCCTCTGATGCAGTGGTAACTACCCCAGGTGGTAAGTCTTCCTACATTATACCAGACCATAAGTTGTGGCATAACCACGTGGATCAGGGGCGGAGCTAGTTTCAAAGAGGGGGGTTCGTTGAAATCTTCAATATCAAATGTTCATTATAAACTTGAACTTGAGAATATGTTATGATTACTATTATATAATGCTGTCTAGGCTTGGGAATCCATTGATTATTTTTGGACCCATGTTACAATTACATTACTCAGGTTAAAACGCCCCAGTGACCTCCTCCATCAGCCAAAATTTAGTGGTTGCATCTTTGACAAGATGAACATAATATAATCAGCGCGAATCTTTTGTTTTCAACATAATTAAGCCATCGAGAACATAGCAACGACATAAACCTAACCCATATATCAGCGAATGTGTTCACGAACAACGCTGCGTCCGCTTAACTGTACGTTGTTTCTAAATATTGGGGTCAGACATCATTAACTGTCATATCATAAATGTATTATTCCTTTTCTTTCCAATTTAATTTTGAAACAGCTGAGTGTCTAAGTCCAGCTCCACTCGGCATGGCGAATCGGGCAATCCCTGATAGTAACATCACGGCGTCAAGCAGTTGGCCCGCTAACCCTCCCAATTATGGCCGCCTCAACTATGCCGGTGCGTGGGGAACCGGAAGGTATGTGTCATAGAGAAATAAGACAAGTATCTATTATACGTGCTTGCATTTAACACACATCAGTACGGATTTCAGGGGAGCGCAGGCTCAAGGTAAAAAAGCAAATGTTCACAATTTGTGTACTCACAAAAATGGCGATTTCGTGACAAGCCTGGTTGAATGATGCTGGGCAACATCTGACCATTGGGGACGCTATTTAAACAAACTTGCATGTAATGCTGGCTCCTCTATATCCACTACTTGTCGAAGATACGCTCATAAGGCTCAGCTAATTATTGGCGTTCAGATTTGAGCCGGTCTAAAACATAGTATTTAATACCGGCCAAGCACATATTTTATACTTGTTTGCACCCGGTCCCAATCCTTGCAAGAGTAACATTAATTCGTTCCTTTGAAAAAGATTCTTAGTGTGTTGCCAAAGTTTCTCTGTATATAAGGGGAAATTTGGCAGCATATCGGGATTCAATGAAATTGTTCACAAAATCCGTGCTATTATATGAAAGGAATTATTCCTTTTCTTAGAGATGACTTTTAAAGAATTGATTCCTAGTAGCACAGCGCAATAATAGTGCAGTAGATGGTAAGGCTTCGACAAAAGTTACCCAGCGTGCCAAGGTTAATCCAGTTTATGACATTACAGGACACCGGGGACATTTTCTATTTTAAACCCCCAACATTCGGGCCCTCTGTATCTTGCAATGCGTGATTGAAATTTGTCATTTGAAATAATTGCAAAACATACAGAAATCTGCATCGAAAAACAGTTCAAAATTGTGCTTCTTTCAAATATCTCATTGTCCGGTGTATACGGTTATTTGATTGATTCTAATTCTCTATTTACTCTGTGCCCAGAGGGGATACAAGTCCCTGGATCCAGGTTGAACTCGGTGAGGGTACAGTGGTGACGGGCCTCATCACACAAGGATGGTTTGGATACTATGTGAAGCAGTACAAGGTGGCGTATAAAGAGCAGCCCTCGACCCCCTTTCAAGACGTGACGGATGAAAACGGAAACACCAAGGTAATTTACTTGAATTCGGCCAATTGGAGCTTTTAAAGCAAGTTTCGTCACTTTTGTTTTGAATGCAACATTTTCATTTTATACAACACCTGCGCAGCGCACAGTGCAATGGAAGTTCTATTGCACTGTGAAAAGAGCTTCCATTGCACGGTGTCGCTGCTGCTGGTGGTGGCGCTGTTTTAAATCGAGATAAATTGAATAATGATTCCTCTTAACCTGCTGAACAGTTTGCATTAATATAGATATGATGAACTTGTCGCATTTTTAAACAGTTTTTAATCTGAATAAATTGGCTATTAAAAGTCAACCAATCAGATGACAAAGATTTATTCATGTGTTATATAAAACAAATAATGAATGTTTCATGTTCGTGCATTGGAAAGAATAATTTCATTCGGTTACAGTTGAAATGTTCCATTCCATGAGGCGAAGAACATTTCATCTGTCACCTCATACAATTATTCTTACCATTGCACTCACAACCATTCATTGTTTGTGTTATATACGTCTTCGGGTTGGTCTTTTGTAATGCAAATCGAATGTAAAACCGTACTGAAATTGTTGGCCTCGGTCATACAGCAAGAAAGCCACTTTGGATTAGTTTTGCTGTGTTATCTTCTAGAAACGGTTAAAAACAAGACAATTGTCTTTGTCCAAACGAAAATTTTTGATTAAACAGCCAAAAGTCGTTTTCATCTGAAACAGAATGTCAAGGTTCCCAAATAACTTAAGCCATTTGTGGCATAAAGTTGAAGTCAAAAACCCCTACCCCCACCTTCATCCTAGACACTCGTATAGATCAAATGTTTTGTATACACATTCTGTACCAGAGAAAACCTCGTCTGTTCATGTTTCTTGCTTTTCGGATATCTTGGTCCAGGATGTTACCATAATTTGCCTATACATCATGCCGTTTTCACATGTGGTTTGATTGTATACGATTTCGTTTAAGGTGTTTATCGGGAACTCTGATGACAGCACTCCAGTCACTAACTTGTTTGATGAGAGTGTGGTGGCCACCATAGTGCGCATTAAGCCTAAGCAATGGACAGATTATGTTTTTCTGAGATTGGAGCTGCTGGGATGTCGCCGTGAGTAACTCAACTGAACTAAATGCGACATGTTGGTAATATTAAGATTGGAGGTGAATGCTAAAGTTCTGATTAGTTTTTGTGGCGCCTATCTTAACGTACATTCGATGTAAATATAAACTGTTGTTAATACACATAGTTAGGAGTGTTGTTATCATTAATCTTCAATATACGCTATACACGATTAACTAAAATAAAATCACTCAACGAAAATCGGGAGTGCAATTCAGAGCTACAACCTAATGAGTAAAGGCTGGCTCATGTTTCAAAGGAACGCGCCAAATTGCATTTGGCGCCAGGAAACTTTTGAGAAAATATTCTTTGGAGTTGCTTCAATTGAAATGAATTCAACTTTTGGGAAATCGAAACACTACGAAAGCCCGTTAGTGCCAACATTTTTTTTTTCTTTTTTGAAACTTAAAGAAACGAAGGTTTGGTACGCGGGCATTGCCATACTAAATGTCCATAATGTGCAAGTGCGATTTCAGGCCATAGTGGAAGTGCCGTTTCTTGGTCCAGGGTTTCATAAAAGCCGCGCAGTCTATTTTTTAGTAACTTTTTGAATGTTTTTTTTTGGAGGGGGGGAATATGGGGGGTTTTGTTATTTGGGTTTTTTTTAATATTATTATTATTATTATTTTTATTTATTTTTTATGTTTGTTTTTTAATTTTTTTTTACCTTCCTACCGTCAGCGGCGCCCTTCCCCTGATTAGATTAGTTCCCAGACCAAAGGATTCTGACTTTTCCTGTTGAATCTAAGATTCTGACTATTCCTGATGAATCTGGAGCCAGACTACTCTAGGAAAGGGTGCCGCAGACAGCAGGTAGGTAAAAAAAATAGACTGCGCGGCCTTTATGAAAACATGGACCAAGAAACGGCACTTCCGCAAAGGCCTGAAATCGTTCTTTTACATTATGGACATGAAGTACGGCAATGCCCGCGTACCAAACCTTCGTTTCGTAAAATGTCCAAAAAAAATTCCCCTCCTCCAAAAAAAATCCCCCCCCCAAAAAAAACACAAAAAGAAGAAAATAATAGCACTAACGGGCTTTCGTCAAACACAAACAGTTGAGTTGATGACACTAATTCGCGTTCGCGTTAGCACTTGCGTCGAAAGGAGCCCGAGTTAAATGTGGCCATTGCTTTAAATGTATGAGCATTTTATTCAGTGTGATAGTTTGCTGTAGGCCTCAGCATAACGGAAATTTCATTCACGATATCAAATAATCAGTGTTGTGTTGTGTTAGGTGTTGGAGATAATTTCATGTTTATTCCATAGTGTGTATATTTATGTGTAATCATGCTAGTAAAGTGTTTGAAAATCATTTTAACACTGCCATGCTGTTTTTCGCTTTTTTGATGATGTTTGTGCCTGTGAAATGAAACAAATGCCAATAAATAAAAACATACCTATTTAATTTTGCTGGTTAGTTTCTTATGCGTTGCGATAAGATGAAATAGGCCAGTCGACTTACTGTCAGTGCAAATTGATTGTAAACAGTACAAAGTATTTCAAATTTTGTAACAAAAATATATTTGTTTTGTTCCACTTGAAGAATGTTTTGTTCCACTTAAAAGACGGAATGTTTCATTTGAAATATGAAATGTGCCATTCAATGCGGCTTCGCCTCTTTGAATAACATCATCTGTACTCTGACTTATATATGCTTCAGCCGGTTTTCCTGATTTTTGTACTATGTCCGCATTTGGTTGCATTGCCTACCCTCTTTTTTCTGAATGCCACATGTATATATATATTAATACGGTCGTGTCAATGCAAAAACATCGTTAATGATCATTATGTCAAAATGCAGTTTTTCGTGTACTTTTTTATTAACATTAATTCATTGATTATTACAGAGCGGTTTCGTTGACAAAATGTACCTGAATAATGTCACAAGGTCGTATCTCGATTACAAGCCTGAAAGTACAAGCAAAGCGTCGTATCTCAGTGCGTTTATATTCGAAATGCCGTACAGTCGTGAATGTGGGAAAAGGTCATCAAAATTCATTTTCTAATGGTGCCGATGTGACTTTTTTTTCATTTTCTTGGCGAGCTGCGTGGTAGATTGGGTACTTGTTGGTGTATACGATCAACCTGACAGATTCTCGACCATTGCGTCAGGCACAGTTATAGGTAAATTCATGATCGTCTGTCAAAAATGCATGCATAGCTCACTGCTATCAGGTCGTGTTGTTGTAGTTTGTTAATCCTTGCACTAACCAGACAAAGTTTCGAGCAAGTGTTCGAGTTTAGCCTCTTTCCTTATAATTGTTCTGTGGTCCTCGTGTCATTGAAGCTACGAATTTTTCCAAAGCTTTTGACCGTGTCAGTTATATTATTCTAAGCTACCAAATTCCGTAAGTGTAAAGCTTTTTGAGCAATCGTACTTAAGGTGTTCGCTATCAAAACCTAGGCACATTTGAAATTGTTAGTTTTTCTGGTCAGTAATTTCGTATTGCGTATGATTCGAGTATATGTTTGCCCTTTTCTTTTCTTTTTATCAATATGGTGTTCTTTGTAAAGGCGGCTGAACGCTGTGACCCAGTCTATAAAAAAAATAGCTGAAGTTGTCTACTGACATTCGTTCAAATGGGCCATGTTTTGTGAAACGTAAACTTGAAAATGGACTCGCTACGGCAAACTATTGGTGGCGCACTTCATTGCGAATCACCCGAATTGCCTGACTTGTGTATCCGCCCCAAGTTTCTACCCACTTGTTTTCCCCCACGGTTCGTGGGTAAAAGTGATTCATCTTGACATGATGACGTGCAAATGTAAAATGCAATCCCCGAAATAAAATTATCACAATCTCTCTATTTTTCAATGAAGATTTGTCTATTTCCAGACGTGTCAAATTGCCGTAGCATACATGTTCGAAGAACAGATACATGTATTACAAATGATGTACAGTTGAAACGGCATCGGAGACCAGAAAAAAAGAAGAAAAAAACCTCTATTTGTGAGATAGAGACATCTCTTTCAGAATATAAGACAAACAAATATCTCTATTGACATAGTGTTCTAGCCCTCTGTGTTTCATGATAACTTGTATTTTTGGCGTGCCGTAGGCCCTTGTTGTGGTTTTAATTGTCAATTTATTTGGTTTTCACTGCCAACGCTAACGGTACATTTGTATCGTCTTTTCTGTTAAACCGTATTACCTTTTGTTAATCGCTTGATTTATAGTTTGAGTAAATATCAAACCGGTATATGATACAGCGATGGTAATGTCGATGTTGATATGGTGATATTGATAGTGGAATTTTTGTATATTTTACTCGTGATCTTATTTGTAAGGATTAAAAAAAAAAACCGATTCAATTAAAATTGTGTCGATTGCGTTTAATTATTACTGTTATCAATATTCAAAACACAATTACTACTGTTATCAATATTCAGAATACCCAAAGTCGTCAGAGGCTTTAATATTTTAGTAGAACTGTTCACGTTAATTTTGGGTCATAAGGTTGCCCCGAAGTAGCTATCAGAAGGGCAAAAATAGCCCAAAGGGTCGACGTGTACCTACACATCTTTACCACCATTATACACTATTGAAGCGATATAACATTCATAGATACTTGTTTGCCTTTAAGAAACAAAAGTCTTCCAACCACATTTCCCAACTACAAAAGAAAAATGCCCTACATTACCTACTAAAAACCTACTAAAGGGAACAAATTAAACAAAGATTGAATGAAAAGAAAAGCAATGACAGACCATGTAGTATCAACTAGACTACATCAGTGACTCCTTCCACTTAGTTTTTTTTTAATTCACTGTATTATTTCATGTACATCTATTGCGCCATACGCTGCAATTATCCATGTAGGTCCGACTTTGTGGTATAGCAAAAGCTCGTCTCTGGTCAATGCAGTCCTCGGCACGCCCTGGGGATAGGGCGCCCTCATTCGGGCGGTGCTTCACTTGATTACCCTTTTTTTTTCACTTTTACCCACAGCCCTATAACATTAACAGAGTTCTGATTCAGATAAGTGTTGCAATTGCACTCAGTGAGGCAATTGCGCTCTATGGAGAGATTCCTTCATAGAGTGCAAAGAACATAATAAGGACATTGAAAAGTCACATGTGAGAGTATTTACAGTTCAATATAGAGGATGAAAAAACTCGGATTTCATAGGACGCCCAAATATTATGACAATAAGCTTTCAAAGTATACCGGACAAAATTGGGTCAGGTACAATCGGATTCCTGGTTTCCAATTCTGTTCAAATCCAATCTTACTTTTATGAGTGAGTGCTTCTAAATAGTCTTCCACAGATTGTGCTTCTAGATTGTCTTCCACATTATCTGCAATGTAGACCTCCATGCAAATTAAACAAAATCCTCGATCGGCCGTCGGACAAAATGGGTCGGACATAATCGGCAGTAGGACATAATTGGTCGGACATAATCGGCCGTTGGACACAATCTGTCGGACATAATCGGACGTCGGACACAATGGGTCGGACATAATCGGCCGTCGGACACAATGGGTCGGACACAATCGGCCGTCCGACATAATGGGTCGGACATAATCGCTGTCGGACATAATGGGTTTGACATAATCGGTCGTCGGACAAAATGGGTCGGACATAATCGGACGTCGGATATAATGGGTCGGACATAATCGCTGTCGGACATAATGGGTCGGACATAATCGGCAGTAGGACATAATGGGTCGGACATAATCGGCCGTTGGACACAATCTGTCGGACATAATCGCTGTCGGACATAATGGGTTTGACATAATCGGCCGTCGGACAAAATGGGTCGGACATAATCGGACGTCGGATATAATGGGTCGGACATATTCGCTGTCGGACATAATGGGTCGGACATAATCGGCTGTCAGACACAATGGGTCGGACATAATAGGCCGTCGGACATAATGGGTCGGACATAATCGCTTTCGGACATAATGGGTTTGACACAATCGGCCGTCGGACATAATGGGTCGTACATAATCGGCCGTCGGACTTAATGGGTCGGACATAATCGGCCGTCGGACAAAATGTAGCTTAGACATGATCGGAAGTCGGATATAATGGGTCTGCCATAATCACTGCCGGACATAATGAGTCGGACATAATCGGTTGTCGGACACAATGGGTCGGACATAATAGGCTGTCGGACACAATGGGTCGGACATAATTGCTGTCGGACATAATGGGTTGCACATAATAGGCTGTCGAACATAATGGGTCGGACATAATCGGTCGTCCGTGAAAATGGGTCGGCCATAATCGTATCTTTTTGGATAGCAAAATCAGCTATTCGATTGTGTACCCAATTTACATATTTCAGAAGATTAGCACAAATGACGTTTTAATTCTGTACAAACATTTGCGGGTTCCAGTCAGCACAAGAGGGCAGGAAACCTTTTTTTCCGAGGCAAAATCATCTATTGGATTGTGTGTCTTTCAGTTAGCGCTACTTATAATTTTGATGACCTTTGTGTTAACCTGCATGATTTCCACACAAATAAAACTAGTCTGGCGACTATCGAAAGCAAAAAAAGGTTAAATACACTGACAATGTATAATGATAGACAGCTATCTACGATAAAAACCCAAATAAAAAAATAAAACCGAATTTCGCAATTCTAACGGCTGTTAAAACCTATAGTCCATAGGCTGGATGCCCCCCCCCCCCCCATGCATCCCCCGGCTCTCAAAATCCTCCGTGAGTGGTATCGTTTTGTTTGGATGTCCCATCTGAATGAGATTTTACACGTTTTCAAGGAAACTGTTGGGATGTTCTTGCCTGGCAGCCATTTAAAAAAAATGGCCACCACGCAAATCTACTTTTACTTTTTGAGAGCCGCAGAGGCATGATTCTGGTGTCTATACCCATGTTTTCAGGGCCAAAGAATCCAATAAGAATTGTGGTAACACATTTGAATCGTTTAGTAATGGATTGCTATCTTGAATTTCAAAATGGCCGCCAAAATTTCAAAATGGCCGCCAAGCATTTTTTCTGCCCATACCCTGGGCTCTGATATTTGACTCCAATAAGAACAATGATAAAAAGCTACTTGTTTTCTCAGCCATATTAAATTTTACAATGGCCATAATTGTTATTAAAACGACTTTCAAAAATGTTATTTCATTGTACGGACTACGGAAAGATGTGCACACACCATTAAGATACAACTCTATAGCGCATACATTTGTTGGGGTGTTCTGTAGATGGATAGTATCTTTAGCGATGGGCAGCCGCCCCGTGTTCATGGGGGCTCTATCCTGTGGTTCCACCAGTGCACCCTAGCTCATGTATTGCTCCACAGAACTGCTCATGAACGGCAGTGGCCACAACCATACTGACCTCGACTGGTCAGCTAACCTGCATGAGTGAACCTGTACGCAGTTGAGGGACTTCTCCCCTCTAGTACATATGTCAGCTCGCTTCGGAGTCAACGGTTGCTGGTTATCAGGCCTAGTTACTCTCTGAATTCCAAAGAGTGCAATTTGGGACTAGACTTTTTAGATTGAAAATCACTCTCATTATCGATTGAAATAGTCTGAAAAAAAAGAACCAATTCAGTCGAAGCTCGAGTGAAAACTCGATCTTTACGATTGAAGGAATTTCAATCTAAAACATCTAGTCTTTATTTTCCGACTGAGGGAGTGAATCTGCACTCGAATGGAGTGAATTTTCACTCTTCTGAGAGTAGTTCGCCACTGCGGGGCAGCCTTCTTACATCCCAGCCGCCATGCCATGCGTTCCGCTGGTTCAGATGAATGCAAGGTCCAGAGGCCGCGTTTGTCCTGGGCAAGCATTTGCTCTTGATAACCTTTTTTTCTCGGCGCATGGCGCCTCACAGTCATGATTGTACGTCCAAATCAGAATAAGCAACTGGCAAATCGGGGATCATTCTTTTGGGGACTTTCGATGCCCGGCAAGGATGCCCATCAATCCAACAACCTGCTTCCCACTTTCCCCGACTCATCTCCATGCGGATTCACCTCAGTAGCGACCTTGTCACTGTCATCTCTACATACGTACGCTCCTACTCTGGTGGCTGATTCTGTGGAAAAGGACGCATTCTATCAACTGCTTGACAATATTTTGCGTAGCATACCACCTGGGGACAACATTGTGCTTGCCGGAGACATCAACGCACGCATCGGATCTGATTTCAGGTCTTGGAGTGGTGTCACCGGTCCTCACGGCCTAGGCAAAATGAACGATCATGGGCAACGTCTCCTTGAGTGCTGTGCTGGCAATGTCATGTGTCTAACAAGCACATTCTTCGCATGTTCACCTCGCTTTAAGACTACCTAGATGCATCCTCGCTCACACCGATGGCATCAACTCAACCACATCATCGTCAGGAACAGGCATTGCAAGATGTTAAACAACGCCGTAGCATGCACACTGAAGACTGCAACACTGACCACGCCCTTGTCCGCTGCAAGCGCAACCCAAAAAGTTTCATTATGCTCATCTGCAGCCGACCCCTGCAGTTGATACCTCTGCTACTCAGGACATCTGCCGCGTCACCAAGTTCCAAGAGCTCATCACCGATCATTTCAGTTCATCTCCTACACCCAACAATCCTGGTCCCGCATGGTCGATGCTTCGGTCTACAGTCATGGACTGCGCTCTCAACGCCTTTGGTCGGCGTACTCGAACACATTTCGACTGGGTTCGTGATAGTGTTGACATTCTGCTCCCAGCTCTTGAGGCCAAACGTGCAGCTTGAACTAAAGTAACCATGCTTTATACCCGCACTCTGTGCTGCTAAGAGTAACGTCCAACGCCTTACCGACGAACACCTGAAACGAAAAATGAATTACGATCCACGGTTTTTATATCTTAAGAGGGGTTGGGATTGGGTTGAGTAGAGACAGCTAGAGATCTGCCGAAGTTGACAAATACTGATAGTAAAAAGAAAAACAAAAATATACCGATTAGCAATTTGAAAATGATACTTTGAGTTGTCAGTATCAGTTCCAAATTTAGAAATAAATAGCTTAATTTGTCCATTTCTATCGGTCATGTGTTTGATGTCAGTTGAGGGTTGTATCTTATACGCCACCTTGTACTAATTCACATACCAACTACTGTAGCCTCGTTTGGTGACGCCAGTCACCACAGTATTGTGTGCGAGGTCTACCTCGAACCAGGAATCCATATTGTTGTGAAAGACTAAGAGTGAAGGACAATCAGGAACAGTGAAATGAAATAACCGTACTACGCAAAACAAAACCGCTAGTGGAAGGAAAATCAATCATGGTTACACTTTAAAACAAACGTTTTTTTCACGAAATAATTATGCATGCAAATGCAATTAGTTGTGATTATGGTATAATGTATTATATCATTCACGCGAGTCTGGGATTCCCGAGTGTGGACTCTTAGGTAAAATGCCTTCCTTTGTTACTTACATTGTGGCTTGCCATGCTTTGTCACCGTTGAGACGTCCCTCCGCAGGGCAACATTCTTCACTACTGGACGCCTTGATGCGATCATCCGTGATTGTCTTGTCATCATCCACACCAAAGGGCTCAGGACTCCAACACTCAGCTGTTGGTTTCGAAAAGGAAATACAATGAATCGTCCCATTAATAGTCACTTGCCAATTGTCCTGAAACAGAGCCATTTTCCCCGAATTGTTATTGAAAAGGACAAGATCAAGATTAAAAACTGTATGTATGTAGTCCGCACAGCAACCATCTTCGGGGTGTTTGGCTTTGCTCAACAGGCATGCGCATTAATATACATATTGTGAATTCCTTGATGAAAGGCGGCCGCAGAATGCAATTGATCTAGTCTTTATGACCATAAAACAAATAATCTGATGGGACTTACGAAAGATACAAAAACACCGCAGTTACAGTAAACAGATGGACTCGCTGTAGGCTTACGTGTGGGAAACGTTGTTAGATGACCACATTATTTTGAAGTAGACTTGAATTCCGTCAGAATCCTTGCCTAGAAAAAAGCGTATCCAGGTAATAGGGCGCCCCCTGCGAAGAGAATGAAGTAGGGATGCCCATCCCACCGAGATGTATAGGTAATAGGGCGCCCCATGCAGGTAAAACGAAGTAGGGATGCCCATCCTCCCGAGACGTATAGCTGAAATGCACAGCTATACGGATCTTTGTACAGTAAGAACCAACGGGATGGGATACCAGATTGTGGGATGTACTCCGATCCGATGAAGCAGACTTGATCGCAGGAGACCATCACAATACAATGTAAACAACAAAACGTAAATTCATAAGGGCCCTGTCACACTTCTGCGTATCCCGATTCCTTATGAGTTGCGCATTGACATTTTTTTCATACGCAGTCGTACGCACAATATGCACCTTATATGCATCTCTATCGTTTTGTGTAAGTTTTTGTACGCAGGCATACGCATGGTACGGCCCAGTACGCAGGATAGTTTTGGGCATGCACAAAACTACGCTGCTTACGCTGTTACGCCGGTCATACGTTATAAATACGCAGCGCATCGGTCCTGCATCGGTCGAGCGCGGTACGAGTACGCTATGTGTTCGTTGTGGATAAGCGATTTATACGCGGTAATACTCTGATCTCCCGGCATGCAACCCGTCAGCATTATGAGCCGCCTATATTGGACGTATACATAGCGTACTTGCAGCGCAGATACAACGCACGCTGAACGAACTCGTAGCGAATGCTGACGTATGGCACGAATTAGTATCGCTCGTCCTGCGAGCGGGCAGCGAATTGTACTTATTCGTAACTTATGAGAAACGCACAGATAGCGTACTATTTAATTACTTGCAAAATGGTAGGAAACTAAAATTCAAACTCCAGCCTTCAGAGGTGGCAGCAAGTCATTTTTTGCAAGTCCAAGTCAAGTCACAAGTCATTGTTTGCAAGTCCAAGTCAAGTCACAAGTCATTAGGTCCAGTCACAAGTCAAGTCACAAGTCATTAGGTCCAGTCACAAGTCAAGTCACAAGTCATTTGGTCTAAAAACAAGTCAAGTCACAAGTATCTTTGTCCAAGAACATGTCAAGTTGCACATTATTTTGTCCAGCTGTAAAAGCTAAAAGAATTAACCTGGCGTCAACTTACGAGTTATTTTGAACATGCCTCCTTAATTCCCCCTTTTCAATGTGTTGCGATTACTATTCTTGTAGTTCATCACATACATGTATCTGTCGGATATTAGCCCTTTGTATTACTTGAATAAATTTACTTTAAATTGTAGAAATAAATGTTAAGATGACCGTGAAAAAAAGACTCCACTCCCTCGATTACATGTAGTATACTAACACTTTATTGTTCACTTTTCATGTATGCCAAACGCCTACCAATGGGTTAGGCTATCCGGTATTTTACATGCAATTGACAAAGGCCTGCTTTCTTTTCATGAAAGGTTCCTTTCAAAGTTTATTCAACCAATACTTTAAGCAAGAGACAATTGGTTATTGAAAACTGTAGTTTGTTGTGACAGTCTTATTGAAAACTTTTGAAACTAGTGGGAACTATTTATTTTACTGGATTCAGTCACTGAGGTCTATTTTCTGGATTGAAAAAAAGCCAATTAAAAGTATAATAGCTTAATTAAAGTGTATTGGGTCGCTCGAGTAGCGTCTGACTTGGGTTGGTAACAAGTCATTTTTTGCAACCCCAAGTCAAGTCACAAGTCATTGTTTGCAAGTCCAAGTCAAGTCACTAGTCAGAGCTGGTATTTACAAGTCAAGTCACAAGTCACAAAAATAGCGACTCGAGTCCGACTCGAGTCCAAGTCACATGACTCGAGTCAGTAACTCTGGGAACTTTGCATAAGCAAAAAAAGGAGAAGGTACCAAAAACACCCTTCAAAATGGAAAAATAAAACGAGAATATAAGATTAAATGTGACACAAAGATTTGCATTGAAAAATTACTTTGCATGGGCCCCTGAAATAAGTGTTCGGTCAGATATACGTAAGAAAACATTTAAGAAATGACCCGAGAGAAGTGTTCCCGATGGTACAACCATGACCAAACATACATGCCCCGATGTCTTGCTCGTCAAGAAATCCTAAAGATGCCCCTTGCTCAAACGTTTAAACAAGTAGAACAGATCAACAGTGAAAAAGATTATCTTAGCCCTTTTCATTTCATTATTTCGTTGCATCTTGTATCCCTCATATCAGTTAATTTGTTACATCGTAAATTTTACAGTCGCCACGACTTTTCGAGAAAAATGAACCTCTGAGGAAAAAAGGAAAATATATCAACCAAAAAAATCTTATTAATTTGAACGACCAAACGATGAAAGTGATTGCCCATAAACGAATAAGAAACAAAAAGCACGTGATAAGCGCACCGAAGTTCGCTCATTTAAATGCGTCAACCGTCAAAAGGTTGAAAGGACTTAATTTAAGAATGCTACAAATTTAGTCTTGAATGCACCAAAACGAAATAGGATGCCCAAAAACGAAAACGAACATTCTGAGTAATGTCTTAACTGCCTAAAAGTGAAATTGAATGCCACCAAAATGAAAAAGAAACCCTAATGTCATCACATGTGTATATATATCACGCAAAATTGAATGGCTGATGATGAAAATAATTGGAAAATTTCGGAAATTGGCCGGGAAAATCTATAGTTTTGTTTTAAGGGGGGAGAGTACGGTAATTTGGGCACATTTTAGGTACGATTTTTTAACCCTCCCAACTGCCACACATCCTTATTAGGAATTTTCACTTCGTAGTCAGGGACAGTATTGAGCTTTCGTGCTTGACTTGATCGTATTTTTTTTTTACTATTTTAGTCTTTTTAGAGATTATGGACACAATAGGAGGGCGCAGTTCGTATTTTATACCTAAATGTACCCACTCCAAATGGCTCTCTCATATTGTGTCTGTCATGTTATTGGATAGACCTTGGACTATATGGGATCCTTTCTAAGTCAGAAGAAGCCGTTGGGTCTGTCTGCTGACGACTTGGAGGAATGGTGCAATGACAACCTGCAGGAAAAGACGGGCTCCTTCATTGCTCAATGCAACATGGCTGTTTATGATGTCGCCACATCCATTCACAGGATCTGCTTTTTCAACCTTGTCTCATTTGATGTGGACAGGGTGGTCAAGGTTAGCAAGACTGGTTTGTTGTTGGGGAGGGGGACGCAGGCAGTTGAATAGGCATGTCTCCTTCAAGATCGTTTATCGGCGCAACCTATAGGCGACAGAGGTGGAGACAACGGAACATTTAATTAATGTTTCTCATCAATTATAAACTCTGACCCCAATATTCGCACAGACATTTTACTTTTCGCACAGGCATTACCCGCCCGATAGTCTGTAGGTTCGATAATCCGAAGGTTCTTTAGTCCGAAGGCTCGATAATCCGAATGCACAACATTTCGATAAGAGGGCTTTCGTTGGTCTGAGCATTTAAAGCAATAGTCCGAAGGTTCATTAGTCCGAGGGTTCATTAGTCCGAAGGTTCGTTAGTCCAAAGGTTCATTAGTCCCAAGGTTCACTATAGTCCGAAGCTTTACTAAAATGTTAACTTTATTAAGACTTCATCTTAGCGCTCTCCCTATTCACTCCATTATCTAGGTCTATCTCAAGAGGATGACGAGCATATTGGGACACATTTTCAATAAGCTCATGTTTTTTAGACAGGCAGGTTGAGGCTGGGATTTTATGTCTTTGCAGAGTGGGTCGCTTGGGAAGGGCACAGCAGTAAAGGACTTGTCGGACGTGGATCTCGTGGCCTTTGTCAACCCGCCCCACTTGCAGCCCATCATCGATATTCCACCTGATAAATACAAGGAACAGCTTGGAAACATTCTGGAAGACATGGAGAGGGCTCTCGGGCAGTTAAGTAATGTGACAGCTATTAATAGGAAGAATAGATGCCAGATTAACTTCAAGCTCATCAATATCGGTCCCGACCGGGGCTCTGTTTGCATTGACCTCATGACCACGGCTGACTGTCATCTGGATGATAAAGGTTTGATCATATTATTTTTGCATCGAAGTGTAACGCAATGCATTACGTATTTGGAAATCGTCCATCATCGTGAATGTAGGTAAAAGGTAAAGGTAAAGGTCCCATAGCCATTACTGGCCGTAGGGGCAGTGGGATGTTAGAGGTCCACTGTGTCTTGGGCGTGGCATATGAGTGGCGGTGCCCAGTCCTCTCCTCTTGTCGTCTTACCTTCCCTGAACGAGTCGGGTACCCATTTTTCTGTTGGGTCGTCAGAGAGAGTTTTCCAGTTTTTGGTCCGAGTGAAATTCGAACCGCCAACCTTCCACTCCGTAGCTCCACGCTCTAACCGCTCGGCTACGAGGCCCCTCTGAATTTGGTGGATGTAATTACCACTGCAATAATTATTCAGATATTCGATCCGGGGTATTCTTTGACACAAGTTTTATCAACCAGTATGCAAACTCCTTTCTATTCCCTCCAGCCAATGTGAAGAAGTTGTTTGACGCTATGCTGAGACAGCAGCCAAGCGACCGGCTGTACTACTCCCCGGCCGTGATCGAGAACCAGTTGGCATTTGTCAAGAGGCAGCCGCCCGCGGTGAAGGTGCTTATCCGCCTGGTCAAGTATTGGTCGAAGGTGTTTCTACCAAACAATCTCCAGAAGTCCTACCATCTGGAGCTGATCACTATCCACTGCTGAGAGAACGCTGGCAGGCCTGAGCACTTCGTCATGGCCCAGGGGCTGAAAGACGTCATGTTTACGCTCAGCGATTTGTCGCAGTTGCAATTGTACTGGATACTGCACTACGACGTCAAGAGGGCAGAGGATGTGATCGCTCGATTTCAAATGCGAAAGTACAAAGCAATTAAACGCACTTTTCTTAAAACAAAACAAACGCAATTGCAACTACATTACCTTTGATGAGTTGCTTTTAGGTATCAATTAGCAACAGACCTTATGCGGCATAAACTTTTATTTTTTGGTCTGGGTTCATGAGAACAGGGAGAGAAAGTCTGATCTGTCCATGTTTATGCATAGGCATTATTGATCCGGTTGTATCTTTTGTGTTCCAGAAAAAAAATCTTCCATCGCATTGCCTGACAGAAGCCCTCAGTCATATTCTTCCTTTCCTCCTTGATATTTCTCATCCTTGTGAAGTTTCTTTCTGCTTTTGTAATGCCGTCACCTGGAGTTGCTCTTTGTGATTGCCGATTTTTTTTAATTTGTGTTTAATATCTGTATATTTTCGTAAGACAAGGCATTTTTAAAACGAGCATTGACCTAATGTTATTGTCAACTTACGCCACAATATTACGTTGTGTCTGTCCTCCAGACCTATTGTGTTGGACCCCTCCGAACCAACTGACAACGTCTGCAGTTTCTACAATGAAGGGGACAACATGCGTCTGATGCATTCTTTCGCTCAGTCGGCAATTCAATCCTGGCTCCTGCGAAGCGTGCGGGTTCGTCACGGCTGGAACTAGTGACAAGTCTTCCCTAACGACACACCGGAAGCCACGTAACCCTACTCCTGACCTAATACCACAGCTTTACCCCAATCCCCACAGCTACCCCCAACCCCGAAAAATGACCCCTGCGGGCCCTGCCTTAAGATTAAATCAAATCAATAATGGTATTTCTTTACAAATATTATGAAGAAAAGCAAATACTGAAAGAACTACAAGCGACAACAGCAATATCAATTTTTTTCAGGCGGGAGGGGGACAAGGGGGATTTCTACCTTCTATATTTTAACGTTAACAGAGACGGATGTAGCTTTCAGGAAACACGGGGGGTGGTATGAAAAGGGTTTAAATGAAAGCGTGCCAAAGGCACACCCTGCTATGGGAGGGGGTCTGGGTCATGTCCCCAAGATATTTTCAAATCAACGAAGATTTCTTCTGCATTCTAAGGCAATTTGACGATACATTTAGGAACTTTAGCATTCCATTTATTATTTTTGGTCCAATTTTACTAGTTTCATAACATGAAACAGCGGCTGAACAGGTTGGGGTGGGGTTGGGGGAGGGTGGGGTGGGGAACGGGGAGGGAGGGGGTTGCCCCCCTCCTCTTGATCTGCCACTGTTTAAACAACGCGAATAAAACCCCACAACATGACCCCACAACCTACTCATTATGAACCAGACCTAATACAACAGAACGATTTATTTTATGGGCTGCAAATTGGGAAAAAAACTCTATGGGCCTTTACAAAATTAATTAAACCGAATAATTCTTTAAATAAATAACATCGTAAGCCCAAGATATAACTGCTTAGGGGAATTTGCTCATATATCCAGAAACAATAACTTTTTAATTGGAAATTATAGGCGCTCAATTTTAAGCGAGGAATTTCTTTTTCAAAGTAACTTCCTTCATGGAATCACATACCATTCAATGTCACATTGTTGGGCCAAAAAAATGTTTGTCAGCCTTAAAGTTCAAATATTCGTAATGCAATTTAGAAACAAATATTGTTACACATGTAGTCAATGTGTAAATAAACTCGGTTGATATTACTGAGCAACACAAACCTTTACTCGCCTTGGGCGCCGCCAGGCGGACGCCCATATATTGTTAAATGTGCATAAAAGGAACAGCAATAATTATGATTTCGCATCTGGTCTTTTTCCCCTTCCCCCCCCCCTTTTTTTTAAGGGGGGGGATTGCCCCCCTCGCGACGCCCATGAGTGAGACGGCACTTTGACGGCATAACATAAGTGCTACACGTCGTATCAAATTAGAATTCCCTGACCTTCCACTGACGAAATTCAAATAGACACTGAAACTAAGGGCCCCGGTGCTCTCTCTTGTAGTGAGGATTAAAAACAAGAACTTAATGGTCATCAATTCACACCATGTCTTAAGCCCGGTTCATACTCGGCGCGAAAGCAAAAGAAAATGCAAATATGTGACGTCATGCCAAGTATTCGCGCTGCGAATTCGTAAAACTTAAAAAATTTTAATGAAGTCAAATTCCATTCGCATTTGCATTCGCACGAAGTATGAACCGGACTTTCCGCAATGGGAGCGTCGGTTTCAATACTAATTTGGAATTCGTCTATTCTAGTGAGCAAAACCGTTCGCTCCTCCTCCCCAGTTCAGGCTCACTTCCTCGTCAACAGTTTTCGCGCGTCCCATAACGACAAGTTTCACGTACGCCACACAATAACAGGCAGCAAGTATAAGGCATCCTATTTTTATGGAACATGTTACAAATTTAGTGCAACAGGTACAGTTTTTTGCAGAATATTGTCACTATACCAGTAATAACCAATAATTTTATCGTTACTATTTATATTGTTAATGATATATATCGTCACCGTTTTCACGAAGGGGCGAATTTCCAGAAAATCGTCTGTTTTTCGAGAAAAAAAAAATTGGTGAATTTGAACAGATATATCAATACCTACAACCTGGTCAGGCTATACTTTAAAAAAAAAATAATTAAAATCTTAATTGACCTAATTAATGAATGGGCGAATTTGCCAAAAGTGCCGTTTTGCGTTTTCACGAAGGGGCGAATTTCTGCACTCTATGTAATTTATAAATGTTCAGCAAATAAATACATTGTAATACATTGTAATACAATAGCGCGTATATCATGGAAGGGCGAATATCAGGCGCGTGCAATAAAACGTTTTCGCGAAGGGGCGAATTTCAAGGCGCACGCGCAGTGGGGCTGAATCTGCGCGTACTGTACAAAAAATGCATTGACTCAGCCCGCAGAAGGGCGAATTCTGCGCGTAGCCACTTTAGCGTTTTCACGGAGGGGCGAATTTACTAATTGGTCTTTTTTGCGTTTTCACGAACCGCCACTTCACTTATTTGATTAATCGTGCAAAACTAATCTCCTATTTTTCTTACAGTTTGCCATATTTAGGAAGATTAGGATCTTTTCTTTCCCCTGATACCTCAATCTTGCATATTTTATGCATCTTTAAGTTTCAAGTTGTCAAATGAAAAAAGGACCAACTTTAAACGGGATTAAACGAAATCTCGGATGTTTGTTCAGACAGTGAACCACTAAATTCGCCTATTCGTGAAAACGGGTGACGATATATTAAATTGTTAATGTGATATATATTATGTTTCTTATTTTGTTTTAATTCAATTTCTTATACTGTTTTTATTTAGATGGGCTTGACACAATGGAAGACTTTTGAGACGCTGGTGGCAGCTAACATACCTGTCCTTTTTACGTTCATATTGAGAATGCGCGCTTTAGCTTAAACATTACATAAACATTATTGAAAAAGGACCGGTATATGTTTGCTGCCACCAACGTCTCAAAAGCCTTCCATTGGCGGTGAGTGCAAGTGATAGACAATAGACATGCACTTCACGACTCAAATGTTATTCACCTGGCTATATATGTTTTTCTCATCGAGGGAATATCCGGAAGATGTTTCCCCGTTAACTAGTCCGCCAAAATATATGTTTGTTGTTATGTTTTTAATTCAATTTCTGATAATGTTTGTATTTAATAAAATTATATGTATGTAGTTTGAACCAGGGCCCTTATATGGAAAGCAGTTTTCTTTTAACTGATAAGGTCACATTTTCAGGTATAAATAAGACAGCAAATAAATAACTTAAATAATTAACCACAGAATCGGTCCTACATGGATAATTGCAGCGTATCATGATGACGCAATACATGTACATGCAATAATATAATGAATACAACAACTTAGTGGAAGGAGTCACTGATGTAGTCTAGTGGATACTACATTGACTGTCATTGCTTTTCTTTTCATTCATTATTTGTTTAATTTAGTTCCCTTAAATAGGTTTTTTTAACAGTTATTTAGGGCATTTTTCTTTTGTAGTTTGGAAATGTGGTTAGGAGAATTTGGACAATGATCGATAAATGTAATATCGTTTCAATTGTGAATAATAGTGGTAAAGAGCTGGCAATTTTTCGATGAAACGGAGGTGCACCATTTTCAAAGTGAGAGACCTAAAATTAGAGATAATATTGGAGAAAGGTTTAATAAAAAAAAGTCACGTATTGTAAGGTTGTGCGTTTACTTTTTTTTTAATGAATATTAACTTATATCAAGAGTGTGGTTTCGTTTTAGAATATACAGAGGTGAATCAATAACTTTAGTGGCAAAAATGTGTAGGTACACGTTGACCTTTGTGCTATTTTTCCCCTTCTGGTAGCTACTTCGGGGCAACCTTAAACCAAAATTAACGTGGACAGTTCCACTTACACTATTAAAGCCACTGACGACTTTGGGTATTCTGAAAATTGATAACAGTGGTAACTGTATTTTGAATTTTGATAACAGTAATAATTTAACGCAGTCGACACAATTTCAATTTAATCGGTATAAGATAATAATAATAATAATAATTTGGGAGGCTAATCATTTTTACTCGCAGCTGGTATGCTAAATTGCAAAGGACGCAGCTACAACGTGGTCGGGCCGCTGGCACGTAAAGGCGCCTATGGCTGCCGGCCACATCAACCCATATACCACGGAGCACAGCCCGAGATCGAAAGTGATTGATTTTTCCGGAGGAAGGTAAACCGCAGGGCCCGGAGAAAAACCCTCGTGGCACAGGAGAGAACCAACGCACAACTCTACTCACAAGCGATCCGCGGCCGGGATTCGAACCGTGGTCACCTTGGTGAGAGGCGAGCGCTTAACGCACAAGCCACCCATGCCACCATCAAGAGTAAATATACAAATCATCCACTGTCAACATTATTATCATCAACATCGACATTATCATACCGGTTTGATATTTACTCAAAATATAAATCAAGTGATTAACAAAAGGTTTACCAGTTTTACAGAAAAGCTGATACAAATGTACCGTTAACGCTGGCAGAGGAAAATCAAAGAAAAACCAAAGAATTTGACAATTAAAACCACAACAATGGCCGAACTTATTTCTTTAGATACTTCTTACTGTTAAATCCAATGTAATGCAAATCATAACTGTGGTTTTATATGACCCATCTCCTTTCACTAAATGATATTATTTTCATTAATAAAAAGAACTGATTAAACCAGATTTGTCCTACAGTGCCCAGAATTTTTTGTTTAGACGGTTACGAGAAAAAGTGATAACAAGGGCCATGATGATGTTGATGACGATGAAGTAAACAAAGAATGTCGCCAACTACAATAAGTATTGAAAGACTTAAATACATTTTTACCACATAATACGTTTTAACTACATAACAAGAACTACATAGTAATCATGTAAATAACCAGAGTTTGAAGTATTAAAACGAAACGTCAAGTAAAGACGTGAATACACTTCAATATTAAAATGGGAGCAGTGATGCAATTGTTCATTTGATGATATAAGCAGGGAAATTGGCACACAGTCAGGCATGTCTTGAGAAAGATATTTGGCTATAGGGCCATTGCAGATTTGTCCTTCGAAAAAAAAATATGGGTATAATAACAAGCCATAAACACCCATTTTAAAAAAACAGAAATTCCTATTCTACCTATAGTTTTTCAAATTACAAATCTGCGATGGCGCTATAGCCAAACATCTGCAGTTACAATCCAAAGATAATTTAATAATGTCAGTACACAACCGAACGAATCCGGCGTAAATGGACCATCTGAATACAATAGGTTGACGTATCCTGTCGTCGGGCACAATGGGTCGGACATAATCGGCCGTCGGACATAATGGGTTGGGTATAATCGGCCGTTGGACAAAAGGGTCGGACATAATGAGTCGGACATAATCGGCCGTCGGACACAATGGGTCGGACATAATCGGCCGTCGGACATAATGGGTCGGACATAATCGGCCATTGTTCGTCAAAATCTGTTGTCGGACGTAATCGACCAAACAGTCATAATGGTCGGGAACATACGTGAAACGCCAACGTGTTCCTCAAAATTGTCGTTCGATTAACAAGTAACTTAGAAATACAAGTAATCGTACTCGTACTCGGAAGTACAAGTAATTGTGCTCGGAGACCAGTTTGGTACTTGTACTTGGTTAGCAAAGTACTCGGACTTGAATGGTACTCGGCAATCTAAGTACTCGGCAGTACTAAGGGATAAAGCTTGACTCGACTGCAGCCGAACGTGAGACGAAGCCGAGATTTCGTAAACTCTATGAATCAGGAGAGTTCAGAATGATGGTTCAGGGGCTATTAGCTCTTTTCGCTTTCCGCCATTGGGCATGCAGAGCCTCGATCTGGCAACTTTACACAACAAAAATAGCCGGTTTAGTGATCTGAGCTCCGACACGGGAATCACTGAACCGGCTATAGTAATTGTGTAAAGTTGCCAGATCGAGACTGTGCATGCCCATGGCGGAAGTGTGAAAAAGAGCAAATAGGGTGCACTTAATTATGTTGTTTTCAATCGCTTTGGTTGGGGGAATAAAAAATACAATTCAAATTGATATCACGTTATCTCCCTTTGAAAACCAAAACACAATGGAATACACATTATACATGTACATAAAATACAAAATCCGAAGTTATTGCCACCACTAGTTCAAAAATGATAAACGGCAGAAAATGGAGTGCGATAATTTTCATGGGAGTCGGTAGGGCCCTGTAATGGTGTTCATAAAAGGAGGCTCCTGTTTTGCAACTCTATGATAATGCACGTCAGCGTATTTTAAAGTATTTGTTACAAAAGTGTTCAAGATATTTAACCTCTCAGTATCACCCAACCATTCAAATCCAATCCCTATTTACCAAGTCACAAAAACTCAAACATAATCAGAAAAGAGGGTTCAACAAGTTGCTTGATAGTTGCTTGTGTTGTGGGTTGTACATTATTTTACATCACCCTCAATACAAACGCGTAGCAATACTCCGTTTTACCATTGCATTTGCACTGCATGTACATTTGTCGCTTCTTCTCCAGATATTCAAACTTTCTTTTGGCGGCCATCTTGTGAATGACGTCATCCAGCCGGCCGTTCTTGAGAACGTCGTCAATGGTGAGGTTTTCTCCACGCACATTGAAAAAAATGTATCCTCCTGTATAGACAAAAGAAAGAAAATTCGTGATTATATTCATGATTATGATAGTTTCTTAAGAAAAAAAAACAAGTGACATGAACATATTAAGTAACCGATATATTAAGCTCCGCCCACTATGTGCGTGAGTAGTGCTATTCGCTAATGCAACGCTACATGTTCCAGCTGCGCGCGTCACGCATCCACACGCATGCGCATTGGACCGTTTGCAGCCGCAATCATGGTCGTGATTGGTCATGTTATCACGGGCGGGGCTTAAATAATGAATGTCTTATCGCCTGGGCAAACCATACGATCTCAATGATCAGCGCGTGAAGCTGTTTCTTTGCAAACACTAACCTGGTTTAGTGATGCGAACCAGTTCTGGGAAACAGTCGGGACGGACGTGGGCTTTCCCCATAGCAGCACACATGCAGATTCCGTCAAAGGTATCTACATCAAGAATCGGGAAGGATACAAAGGTTATTAAAACAAACACAGAATGAGAGAACAAAAAAAGGCAGACACCGATGATCCATAATGGCTCGGATCGAACATACTATAATGTACTTACTTTTTACTTACCATCGTCAATGGCCAGGCGATTGGGTCCCAGATACTCACAGAAGTAATTGGTGTATACATGTTTCTCCCGGCTGTAATCTAGAGATTCCTTAGATGCGTCAAGAGCATCAATGCGAAGGAAACCGCGTTTCTTAAGCTGCGATTGAACACAAAATGGCGACGTTTAGAACCTGAGACATTAGTTACGTATGGTTGAGTGATGGACTTTGACTGGTGATTGGCTTGTGATTGGCTTGTGATTGAGTCGTTATTGACTATAGTGATTGATATGAGATTGACTTGTGATTGAGATGTACTTTTGATTGACTTGTGACTAACTTAATTGTGAATGATTTGTTCACAAACCGGTACAAACTTATCATTTATACCTTAATTGAAGTGCCCTATACAACATTGATCTATCGCCAACCCCCACAAACAGACCTCTTGCCCAAGGAGACCGGTTCCAGATGCACAGTCCAACAGTCGACTGGTCCTATCTGGGATGAAATGTGACACAGTCTCTGCTAATTCAATGTGGGCGGTGAAACCAAGGACTTCCATATCCTGCAAAACAATGCCGGACATTCAAAGGTAAAGAATCCGCACAGAGAGCTTGCAAAGAGCGCCCTCAATGCGGACTGGTTTTGTGATTAAATTTCAGTGACAATGAAAGTTCAAACTGTGTACTTGACTCATGCGCATCAAAGAGGGGTGCAGGCCAATAAATAACTCCGAAATTGTCTACGCCGGCCAAATCACGAAGTGCGCGTAATTATCACTGAGGTATACTTACTGGCCTGCAAACAGAGAAAGAAAGACAGTCCTGTCCGCAGTGTGCCTTTTATAACTTGTAAAAAAAATGGCTCTTGAAAAGTTGGCAAAAACAGACAACTTAAATTAACTAATGATCGTGGAAAAATTATTTACAGTTTTTTTCTTTTCTCAAAAGTGGTGTGATTTAACTGGTACCTTCTTTTTCTAAGAACTTTTTTGCTCTTACCGATTTTTCAATTTATATCGAATTTTTCTCTGGCAGCCAACAATTTTGTGAAGACATTAAACGTCGGTGGATTTTCTGTTCGTTATCTCATTCAAAAGTGCAATCTAAAAAAACAAATCTAGTTTTCGAGGTGAAACTCGAAAACAGCACGGAAATGCACTTTTAACAACTTCCGACAATACTTGACAACAAAATATCTGCATTAATTTGATCATTGCAATGTCCAAACAAACCTACACCCATACTGCTTTAACAATGCGTTATTTATTTATATATTTATTTCTGATAATGAAACCAAGGATTCCTCAAAAGCACCCTACGGACACTGTAGCCCGAAAGCATTAAGAAAACCTGCAGAGAGAAGACAATGAGAAGATATTATAGTTTCAGAGGTGGGAGGGAAAACAACAGAAGAATATTTCGGGTGAAACCCACGGGATTAGGTAGGGACTGAAAACCCAATCCACATGGACCAGGACAGGAATCGAACCCGGGTGACAGCGGTAGAAGGCGAGGACAGTAACCACTGCGCCAACCTGAATCCTAATGGCGAAGTTAGATGGCATGGTATTGTGTTGCTATAGGCAGGAGTAAAATAATCTTTATCACAGGGGGGGGGTAAGAATCATTGTTACTTAATCAAAATAACAAAATAAGTACAGTTTTGGGTTTTTTTTGTTTCTGTCAGAGGGTCTTTTTGTGAACACACCTTTTCATAGCCGTCATTTTTGATCCAGTCTGCGTACATTTCCTGCAGCAAAGCTTTTAAATCCTCTCTGGAGGCCGCCTCGTGAACTCTCCTCCTGCAGAATGTTCGCCTCTCTTCTAACTCCCCCTCGATCCTCTGTAGATCTCCGTCGGTCATTGTTGAAGTTGTTTTAATTTTCTCCGACGGTGACGAGGATGATGATGTTTTTGTTGATTAGTGGGGGAATGATCTGAACTTCAAATGGGAACTTACTACAGGGTGAGTCAAACAGAAAGTGACCGAATTTGAAAAAAAAATATTTGTTAAATAGTTGCTTGCTCCATTTCATTAAAAAACAATGGAGACAAAGTACATCTTATTGACTTGAAACTGTGAAATGTTCACGTAATTTGCATACGCTATTTTTAAATTATGTCTATTTTGATGAAAAAGATTACAAAACTCGGCTGCCCACCACTGATCATTTAGCGTGCTACGAACTGATGAATACCTATTGAGTACATTGAAAAATGGACGTTTCTCATATCTCAATGAATGGGGGAGGACTTGCAAAGGAAAACATACCAACATCGCTATTTATAGTTTAGAAAAAAAATTGATGACTTGTTCCTCAGAATCCAAACTCAAAATCTTGTCATGTCTTAAACTTTCTCTGAGACAGGACAAGATATGGCTTCCCACATGACCTGCAGGTAGAATAATTCGTTTAGAAGATGTTGAGCAATATAACATTATACCGTGCACGTACACAGAATGAAAAGGTACAGCCAACGTAAAACTAGTCAAATTGTAACTAGGACCCGTACATTGCAGTTAGCCGTGACAGCTTTAATTTGTATAGCTGAATGCATTTTTACTGTCACTGTGTTAGATTAGCTGCACCCATGGGCGTCGCCAGGATTTTTTCGAAGGGGGGAACAAAGCAAATTTTCCGCAAAATTCCTTAATTTTTCCATTATATTCTCAATTTATCATTTTTCCGAGTGTGTGCAGGGGAGCATTTGCCCTAACCCCCATCAAATTAATATTGCTTCGCACCTGTTTTTCCTCTTTTCTTTTCTTTTTCTTTTTTCGTTTTCCAGGGGGGGGGGAAGTGCCCCCCTTGCCCCCTCCCCCGCGACGCCCATGGCTGCAGCAAACTGCTCATAAACTATAAAATGACCGTGCAGGTTTTCTAGGTCAGAATGATTCTCAAAGACAACTATACAATGCTGCTACATGTACAGGATAGAAACAAAAAGCCTTACGAAATAATTATATGATAATGTAGGCCTAATATTAATTATATATATTTATACGCACCGTCCCCTCCTCAAACACTAAGCAGTTTCAATTCCGTATCCTGTGACATCGACACTGCAATGGCGTCGGCCAACAAATGTGTATTTCCTCGGAACCATTCGACTAGAGTTTTCTTTCTGTTGCTCAATCTACTGTACACACTATAGGCTTCATGATTTGTGTTTCGATAGCGCTTGCAAAATTGACGGCGTGTTCATTTCCCCGATGTCATGAGACGAAGTTCACAGGTTGCCCTTGCATGGCGTGCAAACCTTGCAGTACTTGCAAAATATTGCACACATCGCATTTTATGATGTACAGAAAGCATTTTTCAATGTTTAACACACAACTTTGTACTCCTAATGTGTGATTGTATTGCATTTAGCTAGTGCACTGACCCGTCACCCATGCACTGTACTACTGCACATCGACTCGGTCGTTGGATCCCAATAGAAAAAACACCATCGGCCTTGTTCGGAATTTGGTGTCTGGACAGCAGAAAGGCGACCAATATTGTATACTGTGCTTTGTCAACTTGAGTCAAGAGATGAAGCTTGACTGCAGCCGAACGTGAGACGAAGCCAATATTTCGTAGTAAATATATCAGGAGAGTTTAGAATAATGGTTCAGGGACTATAGGGTGCACTTATTTTGTTTTAAATCGCTTCTGTCGGAGGAATAAAAACTACAATTTAATTTCATAGCACATTATTTATCTCCATTGACAAATGACTACACATTATCTACAAATACAATACATTACAAATACAATACAGCACAATGAAATAAAATAAAAGCATATGGGATTACTGCACGATTGTAAAGCAACTATACTAAATATTGTACAACTATTACATATACAGTTTAACCTCTCATTCATAACTACCTAATACAGTTTACCCATTCCTATTGGTCGAGATCCCGTCACGTGGCCACTCTTAAACAGATGATAAAGACATGACTGGCTGGTTTTAGACACTTTTCCAGTGTCACATGAGATGTGGACTCCCATGAAATCCGGTGCCCTTTAACGTTTCATTGGTTGAACGTTCACATTTCTCACGTAAGCATGATCAATACTATACCAAGAAATCACTCAACTTTGTCACTTTAGTAAATCAGATCGACTTCAGTCTTGGTACATACTTAGATTACCATCCACAGATGGTCCTAGAAGAAATTCGTGATCATGACGTCATCAGGTGTTAGGTTACGTCACATTAAAGATGCATTTTTCTCCCATAGGTTTTGTACACGTTTTTCTTCAAAACATACACTTTGGCACTTTCATGTCTGATTGACTTCACACTTGGCAGACACTTAGGCCAAAACCCAAAGATGGTGCCGATGATTTTCGTAGCGATGACGTCATCATGTGTCATGTGACGTCATATTAAATGTGCATTTGTTCAAATCGCTATAACTTCTGAAGTACAAGTCCAATTGGGTGGAAACTTGGTATTATGTTGCAGATGAAAATTGTGACGTCACTATGGCGTCATCACATTAAATGTGACCGTACGTCACATTTAAAGGGCAATTTTATAAGGCCTATGGTTCTAGAGAACCATCCGATTGCATTTTAACTTGATATGTACCCACACCGGGATGTGTTATAGATGAAAATTCAAGTGATGGCATCATCAAATGTAATTAGACATCAATTGAAGGGGCATTTTTATATTAAAGGCTTATATCTACAGAACTACATGCTCAATTTGGTTGTAACTTGATATGTACGTATAATGTGTTGTGTTGCGACATTTGAAGTGACATCACCAATTGTTCATAACGTGCACAGAGTATTTCAAATATCCGAAACAGCTTGTGTTTGTCCACAAACACATTTCTAGTTATTATTAATAGTCTATTTAAGTTTATTAACAAAGGACATTGCTAATACATGGGATCAAAAAATCAAATCCCTTGCTAAACAAGGCTGTCTCCTAGAACTCATGGAAACGGAAAAATCCAACATCACTTGGAAATCAATAATGTATAATTTACCTCGGAAAATTCTTCGCTTTGGACTCAGTGCAATCATAGATACTCTACCAGTCAATACGCACTCCTACTAATCTCTAGTCAGTTGACGCCATGTGCGATCCAAGAAACATACAAACACATTCACATACCGCCCAGTAATGCTCAATCAATCCCGTTACACCTAATCCTAACAATGTTTTACTGGAAATCTGTAAATCCCTGACAAAATGTACAATGTATGTTTCACGCAAACTCTTACAACATCTCGACGGTAACAATGCTCCTGGCGGCAATCGATGGCTGCCATCCATACTACCAATACCACCAACCACTCCACATTGTCATAAACACTTAACATAACAATTGTCATAACAGACAGTTGAATTAACGGTAACACCATAAACCAATATACGGTAATATGCCAAAACTAACAAAACTAAAAACATGCCACTACAACACGAGATTTGCGTGAGATAGGCTTCAACTCCAAACTCATCGCCTTGGAAATAGGAAGTAAAGGCTTCATAGACAAAAAAAAACCAAAAAACACAAATCCGCTCCCTATTCAATCTGATGACAAAAACCGAAATACGACAACTCACCACTCACCTGTCAAAAACAGCACTGGTCTCATCCTTCGTTATCTTCTACTCAAAATACAGCCCCGTGTGGATTGATTCTCAAGATTAAGGTATTCTTTCATATCGCCCATCCCACTCATCAATATTCCATTGACCTAGCCAAGCAATCGTTATTCCCTGGTTTATGCTTTTCTTGTTATGCTTTTCTTGTTATGCTAAATTGTTAATTATTTAATTTGTCAATTCTGCAGACCATTTTTTTTCCTCTTACGTCTACATTAAATTCTAGTTCCTTGCTTCATTGACATTTAGACTGTTTCTTTTGATTCGTCTTTCATGTTCATGATGTTCTAGGTTTTCTCCATGTCTTTTGGTTGTTGTCGATTTATGATTAATGAATAAAAGACATGAATTAATAAAAGACTCTCGCAGCCATATGCTCAATTATACTCAATTTACATGAAAATTCAGAATTAAAATACTTAGCATAACAATAACATTAGCATAAAATACATAAAAATTGCCAGCCGACGGAGAATCCACTGGCACTAAACCTACACAAGGACACAAAAAACAGTATACATTATTCAAAGACATAAACAAGAATCTATAAATATCACGAGAGTTTGGGGAATCTACCAGGCCGTATTATCATGAGCTGTGTATAGAATAAGCAAGATAAAAAAATATGATACAATTAATATGCTTGGTAATCTACCAACCTATAATCAAGCCAAACACCAAGGGCGTCAATCGCTTCTCAAAATTGGGGGGACCATACATTTGATCAGAACTAATGCGAGCGCGAAGCCATGAATGCTGGGTTCGGGGCAAGCTTCAGGGCCCTGAAAAATGTTGGATTCTAAACGATCTGTGTTGCGATCTGAGACAATTTCTGACATCTATACCCATTTTATTAACAAATATCATTATTTAAACATCAAATTCGAGTTTGGAGTCGTTGTATTCTGAGCTATAGAATCAAACGTAGGCTGCAAATTTTATTGGGGACGAAAAAAGTGTGGGGGGAAACGATACATGGTATCCCCAATTTTAAAAAGTGCCCCCCTCCCTCCCGTCCCCCACCTATCGAGCCCATGTTAATCACAGGCCAATCACAAGTCAGATAAAAGAGGGCAAATCACAAGTCCATCACAGGCCCAGTCCACAAGTCGCACGGGACCAAAAATTACCAAAAATGCACAACTTGTGTCCACTGTCCTGAAAGCCCGCCACATGGCCGGAGTCCAGAGTAACGAAATGCCCGCAGTGAGAATCGAGACGACCAATGATGACATGTGATGGTTTGATAAACAACTCTGATTATTCGAGAGTGACGTTTGTTCACGACCATTATTTCCGTTTATCCGAATGCAATTGAATTTCAAGGTTTTTTTTTTAATGCAAACAGCGAATTTATTTTATCAACTATTTTTTTTCCAAAGCATGGCAAGTACCAAAAAAAGTGTATACCCGGAATACCCAGTTGCTATCCATAGTGTCGACAAATTGCATTCTACAAACTTCGGGCATTTTCGGAAACGGGAGGCATTCCTCCCGCTTTGGTCACTTGCCATGGTGGCTACCTGACCTAAAATTTATCAGAAAAAGTCAGTTTTCTTTTTGGTCTGGGAACCAGACTATAGATCACATGTGTTGTCCAGCTAGTGTTAATACATGTAGGAGCTGATAATGTTAGTATGTATTGCTGCACTCAGGACACGAGACACACACATGTATGGGTACATTTAAGGATTATCATTTATTTACTTCCTTGTTACCTCATGTGGAGCAACGAAATATTAAAACACGGGAACCGGGTGGAACGGTTGGCAGGAAAAGACCCACTTTAATCACACCGGACGTTAAACAATACGGCCTGGTAATGTAAGGGACTCCCCTTACATTACCATTAGAGGGGAAAGGCCCCTCTAGCTCGCAGTTGGACAACATTGGGGGAAAGGAGCATCTTGTTGTTTCTCAATAACCGAAGGGGAAAGGTCCCTCCTGCTGACCGTTAAAAGAAGAGGACATGCCCCTGTGTAGCTTCTTGGTAAGCAGTATAGAAAATGTGAACAACGAAGAACAAAAATAAAAGTAATAATAACTAGAGGTTTGCGTTTGTTGAGTTACAAACGCAGAGTGGTCGGGCAGGTTTTCATTAAACACTGCTGAGATAAGTTATGAATATGTACGTTTATGAAAAGTACAAAAGATCACGAAATTAAATCCTTTCCAGTACAATCAATTAAATTGCATTTTTAAAGGTGGGATAAATTTCAGTAAACATTCCACGTACACATGCAAGTTATTTCTTGCTTGATGACGTCAGTATTCAAAAACGGGAATCTATACTGATTTGTGGATAAATATTCATTGTGAAGTTGAATAACGCATGAAAATCTGGAAAATATAAGTGTATGTATTAATAACACTTAACTTCCGGTTTGATGACGTCACAGTATTTGGAAGTAAAAGGTGAACATTGTAATGGATATCGTTATTTGGGCTTTGAAGATATACAATATTGATCAAATAATAGAATTTAATTGATGATATGATCATTTTCAAATTCTCATAGAAGTAACTTCCGGTCTGATTACGTCATGAATTTGAAACCTTGCTAAGTTATTTGTGGTTAATCAGAGAATATCAAGAGGCCATTTGGTAAAATTTGAACGGATGGTTTTCAAATTAAAGAAAGCAAACAATATTGTATGTGCCGCTAGGGGGCGCACTTTTAAATGAGACGTCATCACCGTTTTTTGTGACTGGCATTTCTCACTAAACACGTTCATAATTTATATGTATGTAGTAAAATGCTTCCGCTTTTGAGTTATATTCGGTTTTTATTGCACTTCCGGTAGGTCAAGCGGTTTTGTGTCTGGGACAAGAAATGTTACTCACGGCATATAGTAGTCTACAACCTCACGAAAAAAACAAAAACGATACTCTTTTAGTTCATAAGATATAGTGCAAACTTTTTTGTCAAAATTTGCTCTGAAATCGCTTGTAATTTGATATCTGATGGCGTCATGATGACATAACAAAATTTAAAACATCTTTGTAACATGGTACAAGTTCACACTATGTTTTATGATCAGACTGTGAACCGTTCGGAAGAAATTTTGCTTTGTTTTGATTTCAGGCTAATGTCTTCATTTTGAATTCGCCTAATTCGCGAATGAGTAAACGTACACGGCAAAAAATGTTTATCAACTAATGGTCTTTCTGATTACAGAGTTGGAACATAATTGATTTTTTTGTTTAAGAGTTATAGGTAAAAGTAATTGGCAAATTTTTACTCTAAAATCGCTTGTAATTTGACATCTGATGACGTCATCGTGACTACGTCAGAGTAATATGCACTACTAGGGATGAGGTTCGATATATGTTGAAAGTTGAAAGTTGAAAGTTCGTACCGTATACCGTTTAGGAGAAAACCCGCGGAGAAGTATTGTCCGGAATAAAAACAAAGAAAGAAAGCAAAAAGAAAGAAGATTTATGAGAACAAATCCAGAGAGTGGTCAGGTTGTGCCCGACCACTCAATAAATAATAGTGATAAAATATTGGTAACTATCTAGTGCCACAGCCCATCCCCATCTCGTACCCTGGTACAATAGGATTGGGTCCTCTTTTGCAGCTTAGTGGTTAAAGGGGGATGTTTAAGCTTTTAAATGGAGACAATTCTCTTGATTTCTTTCGCCATCTAACTTTGCTTAATTCACACTGAAAGACATATTAAGTTTCAACATCTCGTGCAATAATTGACCGGTTTGTTGACATTTACGGAGGCGTTTACTTTTGAATCATCAAAATTTGTCTCCAGGCAATATGACTACAAATGTCCAATGCTGACTCACGCGAGAATTAATAACTGCCTTGCGGAGATTCCCATCTCGACAAAGACTACAAGTTTTGAACGTTTGCAGTCACTCGGGATACGCTTTCTGTCCTTGTCGAAAAGACTAGATTTCAACGTTTTTCAGTGTTTGGCTCTGTCAAAGGTGATTTGCCATAGAAACGGCAAATCGCATTATAATAATGTAATGAGCTATCTCCCATAGTCGCAATATAACCGTTAGCTTTAGCGGGATCGATAGTCAGTGGTGTGGACGAGGAAAAGCTTGTCGTATTAAGACACAAACTGTATTCCCCGTCATTTATTGCGTCGCGGACTCGTCGTCTATACTGCTTAGAGCCGGAAAAACTTCATCTGGAAATGCCGCCGTTTGCTCGTAATGTCCTCCTGGTGACGTGCATTGTGATCCTGCTGATTGTAAAGCTTCGCGGAATTCAAGGTAGGCCCATCGATTTAGTTTGGAAAATAAAAATGCCGGTTTATGTTCACATTTCTTCACCTCACCAACAATGTAAAGACAATTCAAATAAAAGCGCTGTTTTTAATTCCCCTTATATTATTATTTGTTTAGTTTGGGGTATTACATAAAAAAAAACGATGCAAAACAAATTAATACATTTTATTAAACTTTCTTAAATTCCGTTAGGAGGTTTATTATAACCATCTATTGTGGGAAACAAATGTGTTCTGAATCTGATGGGGCTGCTTTATTTCTTACTTTGATGCTGCAATTATTGTTCAACATTGTTTTTATCACTGGACGCCGGGGTCAAAGTCGAGTTTTGAAGTCAAGATGCTAAAGGCATTTAATTCAAAACTTGCTAAATTTTACGAAAAATTTAATCCATTTTGTTCATATATTTTTTTATAAAATGGTTACCATGCCCAACGAGGAATTTCACAAAAATTAATTTGGGTTTCATACTGACTTATTAAACCAAGATGCCAATGATCGCCCTATTTCTTGCAAATTTGCCCAAACCTTCCGTGGAAATATAAATAAATCAATGAACGGCATTCAGCATTTTTGTCACCAAAACAAGGTTCTCCTTTCACGACGGGGGCTGGTATAAGACAGAAAGGCCCGTTTTCATTAGCAAACGCTCTACAACCTGAAGTCTAATATGGCATTCATTACACAAAAAGCCATTTTTTATTGGATCAGAAAATTAAAACTAGTAGCAGATAGCATGATCTTATCATTTATTTACATGAGTATAATTTTGTTTAACATAATTCCAATCTTTTCGACAAATTTAAACAAATTGATGCTCAAACAAAAAGTCAAACCGCCCTGCAGCGTCGATCTTATGAAAAGAAAAATCTGGCTAATTGTATATATAATTATTTAAGAAAAAAATGTGTGCAACATTTTAAACCAAAAAAATGTATAGATCTAAAAGTGTTTGCATAAAATTTTAGAAAACTGAATCACTAAAAACATGTGTCAAAGGCACAATGTACGCAAGAAGCTCCAGAATACGTCATTGGTACATTTTTTTCGTTTGAAGCAACAAAAGTGCTCAACATATAATTTAACAACTAACCCGTTAGCTCTGTGAATGCTGTATATTTCGAGAAAGCACAATATTCTCGAAAAAAATATTTCAATTCAAAAGTTACTGAGTAATGACCATTGGGTCTATAAAAATTGAATAGCGTATTCCCGTACGCCGTACATTTACTTATTTTTGCTTTTTGACCAGTTCCCCTGGTCTTCCAAAAATGGCCACCGATAAGTCATACGCGTACAAACAGTGCGCGCTGTATCCATAGATATGAATTTTAAAAAAATCCCGTCGTTAATACATTCCAAATTCGCAAAGAGTGCGTTCGAATACTTCCCCCAGCTTACTCGCGCCTGACTCCTCGCGTAATGACAGACATGCGCAGTGGAGCTAAATAAACGAACGGTTTGGGGTTAAGTTTCGTGCAAGAGCTGTAAACATGGGCGTCGCCAGGATTTTTTTCTCAGTAGGGGGGCAAAACATACTTCCAAAAAAAATCCTGTTGTTCTCAATTATTCTCGATTTATCAGTTTTAGAGGGGGTAGCTACATTTTGCCCCTCCCCCACCCATTAAATTTACACCAATATGACTTCTCGCCTCTTTTCTCTTCTTTTTTCTCTTTTTTCTTCTTCCTTTTTTTCCTTTTCCGGGGGAGGAATGTTGCAACCTGACACCACTTTTTTTCTACATATATCATCTCAATGTAGATCATTCATTGCAAAAATGATGATAAGACATGAATCTGGGACTGAGAAATATTTCCATTTTTGTTAGGAAAAAATGGCTTGACTCTCCATAGACTTTGTATACAGTCGTGGAGTGGCGTCAGGTTGCAACATTTTTCCGATTCCGAACTCCCAGGCTGCATCCGAATCAATTATGTCTAGAGCACGTCCACGCCCAGTGAAAATACGCGGGGACGCGCTGACAATAATTCGTAGCCGTAGCTCCGTGCATAGAGCTATATAGGGTTTGTAGCTCGATCTATGCTTCGTGGAAGCCCGTTTCGGATTCGGCCTGAGGCGCCCGCCGGACGTTGCATGGCCTTATGGGATACTTACCCAAGTAACCGGCTCGGCGAGTTGGTCACTTGGGCCAGGCTTAAGTAAGCGCGAGAAGTCACAGAGAGGTAAATCGAACGCTGACGCGCTTGTACGAGTAAGCGCGGGGGAAGTAATCGAACGCACTGCTTGAGAACTGCGGCATTCAACAAGTGAACAACGACGTTTAAAAAACTGCGAACCGTGGTCAGTGGTAGACAAAAGATTAACCAGGTAAACCACGATGTTACAAAAGTGAATCACAACTGAAGATTGCAACTTGTCCAACCGGACCTCCCCATCGCGGCTTTAAATGGCATTCTTCTGTGGTTCTCTGTATGCTAGGCCAAAAAAGTCTCCGGTTTCAGGTATGCGCGCGCGTCGCCGTAGCCATTCGCGACGGCAAAATAAAATTAAAAAAAACTATTCCAATGAAGATGATGTCTCAACACTGCTAAAACTCTCTGGTTTGACTGGAATCTTGCTGCTGCACAATTTTAACGTGTTTTTAGATGGGTTTACGATCGAGTATAAGCTTTATGTGGCCTCTCTGGACTCCCATATATTTTGCACTAAATGTAGTCGGGCACCATTGGCAGTCATCAGCCGACATCTGAAGGAAAAAAAGTTAAAAAAATTTAAAAAAAAAGGCGCGTCGTCGCACCACTTTTGGGGCAAGCTCTACACCAGAAACCGGAGACTTTTTTTGGCCATATCTATTCTTTATACTATATCTTCTGAAAATGACATTTTTGGTTCAAAGCAATACTTTTGGCATAATTCATGCACATTTCGGTCAAATACTTATAATGTGGCACAACGTTCTTAGGCCAATTTTCATTCAATAAGTTAATATTCGGCATCCTTTGTCTCTGTTTAAGAGTGCTATACTCATTTGGGAGGGGGGCAAAATCATGATTTTTCAGGATTTTGTCCCCAAATCCCAACAAATGATGTATTTATGGTTACACAAAAAAGGATGTGCGTAATGGTACCATAAGTTTATCGTTTGTGGGGATTGGTAGACAAAATCATTCCAAAACAATGATGATTTTCTTTATCCCAAAAAGATGGTATAGGGGCTTTGGCAGTGGCATATGCTATTGAATGCAAATTAATTGCAAGAAACTGATCCTAAGAACGAAATCATTTGTATAGAAAGTAAGAGATATGCCAAAAATACAGTTTTTTGACAAAACGTGGGCAAAAATGACTTTCCTGTCATTCACAGCAAATCGCCAAAAATGTCCATGACTGTCAAAATGTACTTTGATGTTCCTCTGGTCTCATTGGTCCATCTAAGGTGGTGGTTTGCTTTATTTCATCACCAAAGTCTCATGGGGTTCAGATTTGGTACACATGCTGACTAAATGTTTGAAATTCGCATGTCCCTGCATTGCTGAGAAATTCAACTTAAAATACAATAGAACCGGGTGCTCTCATTCAAATTGTGGAGCTTATATACTTTGTATGTACAGAAGAGTCATCTGATTTGATGCATTGTTTTCCATCATGTGTTCCTTCTTTTCAGTGAACCCAGAATTAGCTCCATATCATGCCTCATGATGAGCCCTTTCTAATTAGTCTTGCTAATGAGCAACGCGCGCGGCCTTGTAACGATAATTGGTATCATGAGCACGCCAGCAATAAAGCTAACTGCACCTTCTCTTATAATTTGCGCTTAATCCTCTTTTAAACTTACAATATGTGTGCACAATGAGTTATAAAAACAAAAGACACTCACGGGCATTGATGAAGCAGCTTAATTTCATCTTTGCAAATTTAAAGGAGTAATTAGTTAGCTGATGACCACGACTGCGTTAACGACCAATTAAAGCTGGCCATCGACACGATTCAGTGAACATGTGTTTTCTGGTGTAAACGCTTAATTTTCACAATGATTATTATCCTTCACGAAGGACACTACTCTGCAGCAATGAAACTTAAAGGGAATATACATCACTGGCTTTTGCTGTAATTTTCAGAAATGAACTATTTTAGAGGTTAGTATAATAGATCAAATATTGTTACACTGAAATTGTTAAGTTCTGTGTTCGAAAAGGTTGGGAAAAAAACAAGAAAAACAAAAATGTTCAAGTGGTCTGGTTCCCTGACTCCACAAAAGATAAAATGGATCAATTTATAGATGATGGAAAATTGTAAGGCAAGGGAACCAGTCTAGCTGGCCTGCACCCGTTCATGAACATGTAACCAATAGCAAACAAAATTTGGACTGAAAAAATGGTAAATTTGGAGCAATAGTTGAAAAATAGTTAGGTTTTTCCAACGCTGGTCGGCCGACAACCGTTGGAAATGTTTACAAAAATACCATTTTCTTGAAAATGACTTCACACCAGGTGCCATAATTTTACAAGATGCTTGAGACTGTCATTAACCAACATCCTAGTAAGGTATTTCGTAAAAACTTGGTAGTTTTATTTTTCGATGTTTGCAAATGTTGTATATTCCCTTTAACAAAAGCGGACGTTTCGGCTTTGTTAAGTCCAAACGGGGGTGCATGCTGTGCTCTATTGTGTATACCCAATCCATTAGTGACAATTTTCTCATAATAGCTTCACATAGTGGTGCGATGGTTAACTCTGTAATTTCACGGAATATTTCTGGCAGCAGCGTCGCCAAATATTTGCAGTTTTTATATCTTTTTTGTAAAGTTATCTTACACCAAGGTTGATAAAAATACGCTTTCATCTGTAATTGTTCTTATTTGCAGTTTAATGTTTGTCTTACCCTTTATGACATAATATTGTACTTTGTAGAAACAAAATCCCCGTAAATTCTATGTCAATCAGGTTTTAAAAATACATTTAAATTTACAGTCACACTTGGGCTCCAAAAAATTAACGAGTATCACTCTCCAATTTGCCGTATACTTTAATGAAACGAATGGTTGCAGCTAAGAGGCAGTTGAAAAAACGTGGTTAGAGGTTTCGAGAAAGTGAAGTGTTGGCAAGGTTAATTACGTCCATAAGCGCTGTACTTATGCAATTACAGCTTTATGACTGCGAAGGCCGATTTGTAAAGGTTACGTAATACTTTATTTTGAAAGAATCATTATCAAATTACCGTTGCCCCCCCCCTCCCCCGGATCCGCCTTTGCTTGCAGCCAGATTGGCGTGATGCGGATGTGATCAAAACCAATGGATATAACAAATGATGTGAATCCTGCACTCTGAAATGTGGACAGTTGTGTTTGCGAACAAACTGTGGGCAGTGCGAGGTTGCGAAGATTTTGTCAAGCTTGGGGATGACAATTTTGCAGAGGTGGAGCTTGTGATTTCAATATCAGGATAACGACTGTAGTCGTCGATCACGACAAGCAGGTAGTCACCTGTTGGCAGTTGTTTGAAGTCGAAACTGAGATGTGTCCACGGTGCACCAGGTAGATCATGTGAAGCGGTTCTCTAGTGGCTTTTTCCACGGTTGAGGCTTGGCATGGTAGGCATTCCGCTACGGTGTTTTCAACTCGTGTGTCAAGTCCGCGGAACGAGTTTTACTAGAGGGAGAAACATCTGCAGAAACACCAGTGACTTCAGGTGTACCTCAAGGGACTGTTTTGGGCCCCTTACTCTTTATGCTGTACATGCCGATGCCGCCGAACTGACGTTCTAGAGTTCGAGTTCGCGCAGACGATGCAATAATCTAATCGGACAGGGAGATTAAATCTCAGCTTGTCTTTGCAGAAAGATTTGGACGTCGAACTGATGGGGCAGATTGCAAAGGTCCTTCAATGCAGCTAAGTGCTATACTATATGTTCATGTCAAGATCAAACCACAAGATCAAACCACTCATCTCAGACAACATGGGCAGTCGCATTGACCATCACCCATTGACATCACCCATATACAAGTGTCGAAATAAGCAAACATTATTAACCTGGGCAACACATATAAATCAGTGAACCCCTCGGCCTTCTTAAAAGAAATTCTCACGCGCTTTCAATCATGCAGCAAGAGAACAAAAAGAAGTCATAGCAAAGACCAAGTCTGGATTAACTGGGATTGTATGGGGACCCTTCAAGGGACCCCATAAGATCAACAACAAGGATCAACCTAGAGGTCAGGTTTATTTATTTCAGGTTTATTTATTTCCAAATTTTAATCAAAGAAAAAAATAAATAAATAATAAATAAATAAAATAATAAATAAATAAAAATAAAGAAGAGTACAGCCGTATGTAATGATTACATGCGGAGATGATGATGCAACAGCATGCGGTCTTCTCAAATGGGACTCCCCTGAACTCCGCTCAATCGAACTACGACTGGACCGACATCTACAAACAACAAAGACAACAATAGTTCACAAACCTGCACCCCGTCAACCCAACAATCATGCAACAAGACAAGACTCACAACAACATATATCATTGTTGGTCCTCATATCATTGTCCAATTGTCATCAATAATACAATAAATCAATATTCACTCTACCCAAAATGGAATAAGGAGATGACACACAAAACATTCGCTCTGCTCCCAATGTCAAAGCTTTCAAAGAGGGAATTGAGCACCTAGATCTCCTCAGCTTAGTTAATAAGGCCCACTTTAAAATTTAGTTCACTGCGCCAACCACTCCGACCTGTGCGAGATAACCACTTAAGAGGTGTTTGCACAGTAACAACCAGAACCAGAACCAGAAGAACCAAACTTTTTGTCGGAGAAATTGTTTGGTTTTGACCATGCCTTAATGGCCTTCGTGTGCAATGTCGATTACGCGTTGCTGAAGCGTGGTAGGAATGACAATGTGACGATTGCGAGGTGCAATGTTATCAGTGTTGCTTATCATAGTTCCGTCGGCTGTCTTGGTAACCTGTTCCCATGCGTTGGTAAGTTCCAAGCACCCTAATAAAACAGGCAGACCAAGGCTAGTCGTGATTACTATCCACTCTATCCAATAGGCCTACTGAGAGGAGTCAGCGAGGGCTGACAAATAGCAGTCTGCAGAAGCCGTCTGTATCGCAAAATTAATGTCCACGGCCAATTAGTGTGAGCTATCATTTAAATTAACTACTGCCCCATGCCTTTGCAAACAGTGACACTGAATGGAGTTATCTGTCAAGGACAGACGCTTTGACATATTGTCTGAAGATCTTTTTTTGTCCTGTAGTCAGAGTGCCCCTTTCGGCTTCACTAGGTGGCCCAAAGGACAGAGCAATACATTGGACACACGCGGAACGGGTGTAGAGTCGAGCCTCAGACCGCCCTGGAAGGCGCCTCTTTGTAATTTTGACAAATTTACTCCCTAGCGTTACCCTTTCCCGAGAAACTTACAAGACATATACATTGAGGATTGTAATGAATGTTTTGCTTCCTGGCCGACTGCCATTCCAAAATATCGAGTTTTGGAACAGAGTTATCTTTAGATGCCCTTAAATGCTTAGATGTTTAGTTACAGGGGGAGTTGTTCCACTCCTCATTGCATCTCAGCACTTTATTAGCCAATCTGCCCCCTTTTCAAATGGGGGCTGCCCGATAGTCCGAAGGTCCAATAGTCCGAAGGTTCGATATTCCGTATGCACAAAATTTCCATAAGATGGGGTTCGTTAGTCCGAAAATGAAATAAGGTTCGTTAATTCGAACATTTGATGCAATAGTCCGAAGGTTCATTAATCCGAAGGTTCATTAGTCCGAAGGTTCATTTATCCGAAGGTTCGATAGTCCGAATTCAGAATCAGGTTAATCAGTCCGAAGGTTCAATAGTCCAAAACGAAAATAAGGTTCATTAGTCCGAAGGTTTATTATTCCGAATTGACAATAAGGTTCGATAGTCCGAAAAGACTATAAGGTCCGATAGTCCGAATCGACAATAAGGTCCGATAGGCCGAATCGACAATAAGGTCCAAGAGTCCGAATCAACAGTAAGGTCTGATAGTCCGAAGTGTCATACTGACGAACCGTATTGCCCATTCGGACTATAGAACCTTATCATCAATTCGGACTATCGAACCTTATTGTCAATTCGGACGATCGAACCCTACCGTACATTCAGACTATCGAACCTTATCATCTATTCGGACTGTCGAACCTTATTGTCGATTCGGACTATTGAACCCTATCGTCTATTCGGACTATCGAACCTTCGGATTAATTAACCTTATTCTTTTTTCGGACTAATGGGCCCTTCGGACTACCGAACCTTCGGATTATCGAACCTTCGCACTATTGAACCTTCGGACTAACGAACCTTCGGACTAACGAACCTTTGGACTAATGACCCTTCAGACTAAAGAACCTTCGGACTATCGAACCTTCGGACTATCGGGCTGTTACCTTTCAAATTACCGTGGCAAAATGCATGGTCATTCCTCACAAATAAATTGGAAATAATAGCAGTTGCTGGTCATTATTTCCAACGTTCCGGCGGCGCCTCCTTGTTCTGGTAAATTGAATACAATTTTTTTTTTTTATGTATTCGTTTATTAAGTGTTTCTGAACAAAAGTACACACAGGCAGAAAAAACAGATGTCTGAAAAATTAGCAAATATTTCATGGTCTTAAACAGAACAAGGAGGTGAACAAAATATTACCCAAAAAAGACTGTCAATTTGATGTATGGGAAATCAATGTAAGAGACCAGGCCCTCAATGGTTAGAGGCTCTTGAATTTTTAACTTTTTAAAAACTACCCCAGTATTACGGGATGTATTACTTTAATCATGTAAACTACCTCAAAATTACCTGATGTATTATACAGGGTGAGTAAAAAAAAAGTGAAAAACCCAAATGGCAGGACCATTTTCTGAATTGAATTCTGCATGTAGCACTTGTAAAAGAAAGCCCAATTATTATTAAGCTTTCTTTTAGTACAAGAATCATTTAAATCACTCATGTACTTTTCAAGTTACTGAAATTTAAACACAACCACCGTTTTAAAGTTTTGTCCACGGATCGCAAAACAAGGTGTGTGTTATGTCTGCAAAACGAAAACAATTCACACACATCCCTATGTAAATGAATTCGTTTCAATATTGAAACATACGAAAGCCCGTTACTGCCATCGAATGTATAAATTGCTCTTTTGCAAGTATATGTTTGGTGAATGTTGTTTTTTGGATGTGTATGTTTGGTGAATCTTGTTTTGTGGATGTATAATTATGTTAAGCCATTGTTGTTTTTTGGATGTATATTTGGCGAGTCTTGTTTTTTTGGAAGTATATGTTTCGCAAGTGTTGTTTTTTGGATGTATATATTTGGCGAGTCTTGTTTTTTATGTATACGTTTAGCAAGTCTTGCTTTTTGGATGTATATGTTTGGCGAGTTTTGTTTTTTGCAAGTATATGTTTGGCGAATCTTGTTTTTTGGATGTATATGTTTGGCGAATCTTGGGGGTTTTTTTGCAAGTATATGTTTGGCAAATCTAGTTTTTTGCAAGTATAAATTTGGCAAGTCTTGTTTTTTGCAAGTATATGTTTGGCGAATCTTGTTTTTTGGATGTATATGTTTGGCGAATCTTGTTTTTTGCAAGTATATGTTTGGCGAATCTTGTTTTTTGCAAGTATATGTTTGGCGAATCTTGTTTTTTGCACGTATAAATTTGGCAAGTCTTGTTTTTTGCAAGCATAAATTTGGCAAGTATTTTTTTTGTAAGTATATGTTTTCCGAGTCTTGTTGTTTGCAAGTATAATATGTTTGGCGAGTCTTGGTTTTTTTTAAGTATATATTTGGCGAATCTTGTTTTGTGCAAGTATATGGTTGGCGAGTCTTGTTTTGTGCAAGTATACGTTTGGCAAGTCTTGTTTTGTGCAAGTATATGTTTGGCAAATCCTGTTTCCTGAGGAGTTGATGATCCTGATAAGTTCCACCGCACGATGGAAGATACTATTCTCAACTGTCAGGGTTTTGGGAGAGTATAACCATCTGCCCTTTTATAGAAATTAGTTGTTCTTTTTCACTGTCTCACATCCTATTTCATTACAATTACAACTTACTCACTACTTAATCATTCAATATTTAGTTACCAAATATCCGGTCCGAGTATTTACGATCTAAAGGTTTTAAATTATGTGATTTTCAATTGTTAGAGATGATAGAGATGCACTGATTTTGAATTGTGCTAAAGTCAGAGTACAAAAACATTGTGAAGAGAAATATCTTGCGTGAACTGATGTATTAGATGTTGCTACAGCCCTGATTTTTTATGACCCATACAAGTTCATCATATGTCCAACACTACCCCCTACATGATGATTGGTAAAAGTAGACTTGTTTGTTTGGCTCGTTCTTGTCCTATGTTTAATTACGTATGGTATTAAACTTGTTACTCATTTTGAAGATAAAAGTTAGCGGTGCATTGTCTCTTTATGAATAGTAACAGTATACTTAGCTTAATGGATAAGACATGTTTTTCTGAAGGTATAGAATTGTGGAGACTACTTGTAACTCTCTCAACTGGGAAAAATGATTGGAGTATGTTTAAGAAAATTAACAATGCCACCAGTGATCAGACAAATTTAAATGACAATTTCTTTTGTCTCTCTCTCTCTTTCTCTCTCCCCCTCTTTTATTACCAGACCCCCCATGAAACCTTGTCGCCCCTCCCCCCGTCGCCCCCCCCCTGAGATTTTGAGTTTCTAAAAAATTATCATTGATCTACATGACGCCCCCATGAAATGTTCCCGCCCCCAGCGCCCTCCCCCTATGGAAAAAATTCCTGGCTACGCCACTGACTGATACCACTCTGAACGCATCGCAAGTGCATCCATCTATAGCCATGCAGTTGCCCAGACGTTTGCAACTCTCGTTCAATAGTATTGAAGGAGAGTAAGGTGGCGACGTCTACAATATCGGGTGTGATTTTTTCGCCGGAAAAGACCTAGAGCTCGCAGTTTCCGGATAAGATGCCGTTTGCTGATAATAATATTGTTGTTTGTGAGAAGTAATGCAATTATTTCGTCGTGATTAAGGCCTTAATTAAAGTAATAACGAGTTATTTGCTTGCTTTCTGCTATCGGCATGGCTACTTTCATCACAAATAACAGCGCCCTCATGCACATCGCCTAACAGATTTAAAAACAACAAGATTTGCCAAACATATAATTGCAAAAAACGAGACTCGGGAAACATATACATCCAAAAAACAAGATTCGCTAAATTTATACTTGCAAAAAACAAGACTTGCCGAACATATAGGCCTACTTGCACAAAACAAGACTCGCCAAACATATACTTGCAAAAAACAAGACCGTTACTAAAAATAGACTTCACAAAAACTGGACTCGGCAAACATACTTGCAAAAAAACAAGACTCGGGAAACACATACATCCAAAAAACAAAGACTGTTACTAAAAATAGACTTCACAAAAACGAGACTCGCCAAACATACTTGCAAAAAACAAGACTCGCCAAACATATACTTGCAAAAAACAAGATTCTCCAAACATATACTTGCAAAAAACAAGACTCGGGAAACATTATACTTGCAAAAAAAGAGTCTTGCCAAATTTATACTTTCAAAAAACAAGATTTGCCAAACATGTACTTGCAAAAAACAAGACTCACCAAATTTATACTTGCAAAAAAGAAGATTCGCCAAACATAGTACTTGCACAAAACAAGATTCGCCAAACATTATACTTGCAAAAAACAAGATTCGCCAAACATATACATCCAAAAAAACAAGATTCGCCAAACATATACTTGCACAAAACTAGACTCGCCAAACATATACATCAAAAAACAAGACTTTTACTAAAAATAGACTTCACAAAAACTGGACTCGCCAAACATTCTTGCAAAAGACAAGACTCGGGAAACATATACTTCCAAAAACAAGACTGTTACTAAAAATAGACTTCACAAAAAAACAAGACTTGCCAAACATACTTGCAAAAGACAAGACTCGGGAAACATATACTTGCAAAAAACAAGATTTTCCAAACATAAACTTGCAAAAAACAAGATTCGCTAAACATATACTTGCAAAAAACAAGATTCACCAAACATATACTTGCAAAAGAGCAATTTATACATTCGATGGCACTAACGTGCTTTCGTAGAAACAACACTTACGGTACCTTTTTTGTGATCCGCGGACAGAACTTTAAAACGGTGGTTGTGTTTAAAATTCCGTAACTTAAAAATTATATAAGTGACTTGAATGATTCTAGTACTAAAAGAAATCTTTTTAATTGGGCTTTCATATGAAAGATATTTATAGTGCTACATGCAGAAAGTATTGAGTTCGCCCTTTCGGGTTTCCTTTTTTTTGACTCACCCCAATTAACTTCATTCATGAAATATGTCTCATACACGCATGCGCGCTATGAGGTCAGCGTTTACATCCGATATTATGGGGGGAAATGCGGACCAGAGCTTCTAATCGATTTGAATAACCTTTGTATTATGTTGTATTATCTTGTTGATATAGCGATGTACTGCGAAATAGGCCAGGAGCCGGACCCCGCCTCCCAAAACAGGTACCGTTGGGTTATCCCGGTAAAGGATCCCTGTCAGTGCACTGAGGTCCGTGTCGGCTCACTCAACACTCGGGCCCCCTGCAGACCGTTCGATATCAAGTATTATGACACCTTTCTGCACAGCAACAACCAAACAGAGATTCGAAAATGGCTGAATTGTTCCGGTGAGTTCAACTTCAAAGTTACAGTGTTTCAGAAATGTGAGTTGTTGCTGGACCCAAAGGGCCGGCGTACTGTCGATCCTATGAGTCACTGACGAGACTGAGTAATTGACTGAGACGCTGACTGACTGAGCAAATGTCTGACTGATTCATTGACTGACTCATTGACCGACTGAGTAACTAACTGTTGCCATAAACTGCCTCAAACTGAACATTAACGATTTTGTCTTGGTCTAGGTATGCCAAAAGCAATACGACATATAGCAGAAGCCTGGAGCCTAAACCGTGAAGTCTAAACCTTGCAATCTAAGCTTGAAGCCAAATGCTTCAAGTCTTGCTCACAACCGATTACAGTTTGATTGAGGTCAAGTAAACATGTAACAATATGAGGCCCCTATGACATGTCATGTCCACTATCACATTTACCACAAATCACAGTTATGATTGCTGTGGAGTCAACATACGGCAAAATTAGGAAGCCTCTCTAATTTGTTTGGCTGAGACTGTCCAACTAAAAGACTGACTAACTAAAGCTGTCCAGCTGAGACTGACCGCTGACTGCGGTCGAACTGTCCAATCCAAATCGACTATTATGGTGCAGTAGTGTGCTTTTTGTTGTATGTTCTTGTGTTGTAATGTGTTGAAAAAAACGTTTGATTTTGTTGTGTTAATTGTTGATTTAGTTGTGTTGTGATGTTTTGTAACGAGTTGTAACGGGTTAGCTGTGATGTGTTTTGGTGTAACGTTGTATTATTTTGAACAGTGTCGTGTTTAAACATGTTATTTGTTGTGTTACTACGAATTGTGATACGCGTTGTGTCGTAACCTGACATGTTGTGTTTGGTTAGGTTCTCTTCTGCTATGTCTTATACCAACGTCTGAAACAACGCATTGATTTGTGGCTTCCATAATCTTTGACAGAGCCACCAACTCCGTGTGCAAATGGCACCGAGCAGAACCCAGCGACCTCATGCAGTGAGATACTGGAGGTCTGTGAACAGCCACCCAGCGGTGTGTACTACCTCCTCGGTGCTGGAAATAAACAGGTGAAGTAGAAAGCGATGTAGTTTTAGGGTGAGGGGTAGGGTTGGGGTTAGGAGTAGAGATAGGGATAGGGATAAGAATATGTGCAGTCGGAATATAAGGGTGTGAGAACATATAGGGGTGTCGGAACATAGGTTGAGTAGTCGGAACGTAGGGGTGTCGGAACATAGGGGTGTAACCAATTGACACTACAGCAACGCCACCTTACTTGAAAAAGATACGTAAATTGTAACAAAAAAAAGTCCAAACATTTTACAATCATTATTTCATACGGTATACAGAAATGCATTTTTGCACAGTATTCAGAGTAACATTCATTTAGGGACCTTTATTATACCCCTAAACCTAAACCTAACCCTAACCCTCACTGGGAGTAACACAATCTTATGTGCAGATTGTCGGAACATAATGTTGTCATTGAACATAGGGGTGTCGGAACATAGGTTGAGTAGTCGGAACATAGGGTTGTCGAAACGTAGAGGTGTCGGAACATAGAGCAGTCAACGTGTCAATTCAGGAAAACACTCTACAGGGGGATAATCTGTGAATAAAAATGAACTCGAAATAAGGCTCATTTGGGTTGTTATAAGATGGAATTTTGCGTCGGGGTGATATAAATCAAATTAGGTTTTGCCCTTCACCGACGTTTAAACACTGTATAAACAGTGTGTTACATCCCGAGTGAAAGTTGGGAAAAAACGCTGCTATGTACATCAGATTCGAACCAGCCAACCGATCCCGTTAGCTCGGTGGTCGAGTGGTAAGACATCATTCTGCACTAGAAAGCAGGAGATCGTGGGTTCGAGTCCCACCCGAGTGATTTTTTTCCAACTTTCACTCGGGAGGTAACACACTGAGTATACAGTGTTTAAACGTCGGTGAAGGGCAAAACCTAATTCGACTCACTTGGGTTGTTTGTGCATATTTTTTGCATGTTTACTGTCTTTCATGAACTAAATTAACAAAGAAATAACACACAGCAGAAAGTTTACCACAGCAAAAAAACTCACATCTGGCAACTTTTGGTTATTCGAATAGCTGTGATCATGAACATATAATTTTATTAGCATAAACAAAAACAAAACAACAACAAAAAAGGGGGAGTCCAAAACACCTTTGAGATGGCAATGCGAAGTCAAAAAAATGAGGGTTAATTGGACCGAAACGTGCATTTTTAAGATTATATATATATAAATATATATATATTGGCAGAATAAATAGTACACTATTTTGTTGGACAATCTTTAAATCTTTACAAAAACATTAGTCCGTGGGACGAGGCCTTTTTTCGCTCGCCACGCGGTCTGGTTCGCCGAATTTTATAAAACTTCACATACATGTAGATTATGGTGTACCATATCGAACAAACTTTGTTCCCCGATCCACAGTTTGTTTGAGAATGAGAAAATCTGGGATAAAAACGCCAAAAATTTTACATGAGAAAAAAAACCATAAAAAACAGCGCCCTCTATTGACAAAGTCAGAAACCTTTTCTCACGCAATGGCCGTCCGAGTTGGGGCGGTCTGTTCTTGACGCGGGTTTTTCCATTGTTCTCGCGCTCGATCACGGCGGGAACACGACCTACGAACACTGCACTCGGAACATAATCCCACACCACCTATCAGTCGGGGTTTGCACGAATGATATACCCGTGTCAAGATCAAGACCCGCCCATAGCAAGCTCGGCCAATGAGTGCTTGCTCAAGTTGCTAGATGATATACTTCTTTCATATCATATTCTAGATTTTTTTTGTTTCTCATCGGGATGCCAAAATATCATCGTTACAGTTTTGTCGAACATGAAATGATCAAGTTTTAAATTTAAGATCGAATGTATTAGCTACATAAACATCGATTGGTATGATTTAACGTCAAATCAGAATAATTTTGAACTCTTATCCCAGGGTAACATGTTTTCAATAATAATAGAAGTGTGTGGCATCTGGTGGAGCATCTGAACTTTTGATATGAATTTTTCTTTTCTTTTATAAATGTTATGCCTGAAGTTTAAAAAAAACCGGAATACAAATTTGATGCAGCCTAAAAATGGAAGCGGTTGGGCCGTTGGGGTTTGTTGGTGGTTCTCACGGAATGGATGGAGCAACAACAAAACATGAATCGGTTCTTAAAACAATTATTCAAAATAATAAAAAAGGTTTCAGCTGAAACAAATTGCAGTTATAATGCTGCCACTCAAAGCTTCCAAATAGGGGACTATAAATTATTGTTCTCTTCTTCAAAAAGTGTGCAAACAAGGATTGGGTCCTTCAATTTGATGAGACTTTTGATGCATGTTACAACAATTTTGTAATCGGCCTGGGATGTGTATACAGGTGCTTACATAGCTCGTTTTGTCAGTCGAAAATAAACTAGTAACTACAGTCAGTACAGATTGAACAAACTTGTCATCTAAATACCATTCTTCTTGTGTGGGGAAAAAACTGTGAAGGTTCAAATTGCCTCCACCCCCCCCCCCGAACAAATAAAAATAAATGAAATACAATTAGATTATATTAAATAAATGTGTATTTCTTTTTGTGATTACTTAAACCACATTGCTCCTGGAATATAAGAAAATACCGAAACAGTATTTGCAGTTATTGCCGTCTTTAATATTTTGGAATCATTTTTTTTAAGTGTAATCAAAACTAAAATCAACCTAAGTACATGTATGACAACTTGAGATGACACTTTTGAGTGGCTTTGTAATAAGACGCTTCAACTTATGTGATACATGTATATAAAATTCCTTATCCAAATTCTGCGTCACTACTATTGAAAGGGGGAGGTCTGTTTAAAAAAAACTTCAATATTGACAATTTTTCTTTAAGACAAACTAAAAGATGTTACCATGAGATTCTCATCTGGGGTACGGTTTAACTATATTTTAATGTAGTTAATACATAACGTTCAATCTTAAAACTTGATCATTTCAAGTTGGACAAACTGTAATGAAAAAGGTTTGGCATCCTGATGAGAAATAATAACAAAAATCTAGAATATGCATGTAATATGAAACTTGAAAGAAGTATCATCTGACAAGCACTCATTGCGTTCCATCCTGTTTGCAGGGCGGGGGTACGAGCGAATCATTGCGTGCAAAAAGGTTTTTGACTGTGTCAATAGAGGGTGCAGAATTTTTGGAGTTTGTTATTCCAGATTTTCTCATTCCCAAACAAACTGTGGATCGGCAAACAAAGTTTTTTTCGACATGGTACATCATAATCTACATGTCTGAAAAGTTTTATAAAATTCGGCGGACCAGATCGCCTATCTCGAAACTAAAGCGTATTCGGCCTCTCGTCCCACGGACTGCATGCACAAAGCTTGTTAACCGGAAAGACGGTTACTCTAAGCATACATTTCACCTCCTCTTGGAAACGCATTCAAACTATACCGAGGTCACCCTCCAGCCAACACTTGGTTCACTCATACCAGGGTAAGGTAATGTAGACTACCGGACAACTACATGTATACTACCTCCAGATGATTTAGTTGCCAAAACCTGACAGGCGCACTATAATCTTATTTCCTTGGCCGCAGTATCCCGTGTACTGTGAGATGCCTGATGGCTGGGCACGCTTCGGGAAAGGCAACATGCAGTCGGTCTGGAACTACACAGACGAAGATGAGGCAGAAATCAATCTCGATATCATCTCGGATGATGAGATTGAAGCTATCAAGACCTTATCCTTCAGTGACTTCATGATCCGCACCGATGTGACTTTTTCTGTACAAGCCGACGACTCCACGAACCCATCTACCGTGCACGCCCTCTATCTGCCCTCGCTCCAGACTGTTTCTATCAACATACCGATGGATACATACAACGATAACACTGAGCTACGGTTTAATGAAGAAGGTAACCATTTCATTGTATTAAAAAAAAGAGTAAATTTGACTGCAATGCCTGGCGTTTTAATTTATTTTTATTTGACGTTGACAAACGTTCCATAATTGGCTGTCAGGCCTTGGAATTTTGTTAATAGCGTGTTTCATTTATTATCTGTTTTATTTGTTGCTGTTGAAAGATGTACCGCGTCGACCATCTTAATTTTATCGGCCGTCATGCATTGCTTATCCCAGCGTGTTATGGGACAAATTACTTTTTCTGCAACCATTGCTAATGAATATAATGCGCATGCGTCAGTTGGTAACGGAATTCTTGGACTTTGCTTCCTTTAAAAAAAAATCCTCCAGAGTCACGAATCAGAAAATATCTATTACTTGATTAAAACAATAAAAAAAGAACTGTTACTTTTTGAGAAAAGTGAGAAATATATACTTAGAATTTCAGGGATTCAACCCGCAAGCCCTGCAGCATTGTTACCACGCGATCTAACGCATTAGGCCAGAGTTTTACGCCGTATATTAACTATGTAACATTGACTTTACTCCACGATATTGTTCAATCACGTGACATGTTTCACGCATGCGTATTAACATGAATTACTTTACTAGCCTGCAGAAAATATTTTGCCACCTGGGAGAAATTATTATATACAGTTGATGGAATTGTATGCATTTTTGTATCATGAACAGTGCACCAAGTGTCACGTAGTGCCCCCCCCCCCCACCCGCTTTTCTAATTTCAACGGCCGGGCAAATTGTTTGATTTAACTGTATGGTCATCCCCCAGCCCTGCCCGCCCACAGACACGGCTTTACGCCACTCACCCGGGATATTGCATGAAGTTTGGACAAAACCAACTTCACTCATACTTTTTGGTCTTCACTTTTCGCCTCCTCAGGAGATCGGGTGATGTGTTTGAGTGCCTATGATACCAGCTTATGCGGACAGGACGGCTTGCCTCGCAGAAACGAAGCCACAGAGCGTCTGGTTGTCACCAATGTCTACTTCGGTCCACGAGCCAATGGCGCTAGCGCCTACAACTTGCAGTGGCGTCGCAATCGCTGCACCTGGGATGGGTCTTTCTATTACCTCCTGGCAAAGTAATAAGCCCCTTTGAGGGCACAATTTGGAGTTGGTCTGTTAGAAGAAAAAAAATCGTTTACCAATTACCCTGTATGCATCTGTGAAAAGAAAAACAGAAAAACAAACTTTTTTACCGTTTACCGCTTTTAAATCTGTAAACAGAAAAAAATACCAAAACTATCTTTTACCATTTTTTTTATTTTTGAATAGAAAAAAGAAATAGCAATTCCTTTACCAATTTTTGTTTTGGAATTTTTTAAAAGGAAAAGGAAAAAGCACACCCCTGTGCCGTTTTGAAATTTATAAAAAGGAGGAAGGAAAAAAATATTACCTACTGGGAAAGTAATTATCCCCTTTGAGGGCACGATTTGGAGTTGGTCTTTAGAAAAAAGCAAATCGTTAACTAATTATCGTTTATGCATCTGTGAAAAGAAAAACAGAAAAACAAACTTTTACCGTTTACCGTTTTTAAATCTGTAAACAGAAACACGCAAAGGAAATCCTTTATCAATTATCATTTTTGACTTTTTGAAAAGAAAAAAGAAATAGCAATCCCTTCACCAATTTCTGTTGTTATTTTGAGAAAATCCTAATGCAAACTAACTGAATAATCTGGTGAAACAAGACACAGTGGCGTGATGTGTCCACAGGTATCAAATTAAAGGGGGGGGGGTAGAGGAGGGGGCACTTAATATGTATCTAATTTGAAATGCTCATTGGCTTTCTCTCAGATTGAGAACGGGGGAGGAAGAGAAGGGCGTAGACCACTAGCCATGGTCCCCCTTAGATCAACGAATTCGACTCTCCTCTCCTAACAGATTTTCAACTTCAAATAAGTGTTTTCCCTTCACCGACGTATAATATACTCAGTGTGTTATTTCAAGATTTTCCGCTTATTTTAAAGAAAGAACAACTCGCATGGGATCTACCTTGTGAGTACTCTCGTCCTTACATAAACAATTCTAATACAGGGCGGGAAAAACAGTGAGTGAATCGAGTTATCGTCTGGCGGATAGTATTAGCAACCATTGTTTATTATTACAGATGGTACGTATAAGGAATACGTATGCGGCTCGGACAAATACGTCGCTTGTAATATTTTCGCGGCTATTGTATGTGGCATACTACAATACATTTGACTTTTATGTACTAATGTTAAGATGTACATGTTTATGTATGTGTGGGTTTGGTTGAATAACCGCTAATGATGATCGATACATGATATCAACAGCTAGCTTTTCCCCTGGGCCAACTATAAACGTGGGTAATTTTTTAATTGAAAATGTATTGTTAGAAAATAGCTATCAAAAAAACACATTTGATAAACTTGAATCGTCTTATAGTATTGGATGTTACATGTGTGCCTTTTCAAAACACTTTTGTTTTATTCATGTATTTACGTTATATGTATATTGCATTTACATTTTTCAATTCATTCACATTAATTTCCATTATAAATTTCATAAAATACAAGTAAATGTAGATTAACACTCGGCGTATAACAAGTGGACATGTAATAAGTTACTTGAAACAAAAGGTGAAAATGGAGGCATGTCCCGGTAAGCGGTTGCTTGAGCTGGGGATGCCATACAAAACAAAACGGACGGACGGACAGCTAGGCAGAACATGCGGACAAACAAAAGAATACCAAATCACACACAAAAAAAACAGAAAACCTTTCATTAATACGAGCCTAAATAGGGTACTATACAATAATATTATAAGGATTAAACAAAATCAGTAACTAAATACAGTTAAGTATTTTACAAAGAGCAGTTGTTGTACTGGTAGTCCTACATCTTAATTTTAGTTTCATATATGTAAAGTGTAGTTGAGTTTCTCCTGTCATTAGGAAGTTTGTTCCAGTTGATTGCGCCAGTATATCAAATTGTGTCTTAAAAAATTGTGTCCTGTGTTTTGGAAGATGAATGTTAGTAGACGTTCTTGTGTTGTAGTAAGGGATGTTGAAATTAAATTAAAAACGAGTGTTTGGAAGTGGGCGGGCAGTTAATTGTTTATTGAAGGATTTGTAAATAAAGATGTTCTGATGATATAGGGTCTGTATTAATATTTCCAAGGTTGAGTAGTTTGAGTTGTTTGAAAATAGATCCGTGTGAACAATGAAATGAGATTTGGAGACTAAGCGAATGTTTTTTTTTTAAAGAATGAACAGTTTGTAAATGTGTGTGTGAAATGTGTTTTCCCAGACTATGCCCCCTATATCACAATAATTTAGGTAGGGGGAATAACAGAGCAATTCAGGGTGAGTCAAAAAAAAGCGAAACCCAAATATCGGGACTATTGTTTTAGTAAAGTTCTTTCAAAATCTAGGATATAAAAGCCCAATTCATAAGCTATCTGTTAGTAAAAGAATCATTCAAATCACACATGTCCTTTTTAAGTTACGGAATTTTAAACACAGCCACCGTTTTAAAGGTTTGTCCACGGATTACAAGAAAAAGGTGTGCGTTCTTTCAGCGGAACGATAACAATTCACGCACATCCCTATGTGATTTGTTTTCGTTTTGCTGAAAGGACACTTACCTTCTTGTGATCCGATCGTGGACAGAACTTTGAGACGGTGGTTGTGTTTAAAATTCCGTAACTTGAAAAAGTAAATAAGAGATTTGAATTATAAGTGATTTGAATTATTTTTGTACTAAAAGACACCTTATGAATTGGGCTGTCATATCCTAGATTTTGCAAGTGCTACATGCAGAACTTCACTAAAACAATGGTCCCAACATTTGGGTTTCGTGGGTTTCTTTTTTTTTTGACTCGCCCTGTAGAGTGTACAGAGAATTTTAGTTGGGAAAATGTGCTTGAGTCTATGTATACTACCAATGGATTTTGAAATCTTACTAGCAATATCACTGATGTGATGAATCCAAGTCAACTTGCTGTCAAGTATCACACCAAAGAACTTAGTTTTGTCAACACGTTATTGTTTTGTTTAACAACTGAATAGTAAGATTGGAAATATTGCTTTGAATTTTCTTTTACTGTGGAAAATCATAAAATTGCATTTCTTAATATTTCTTAAAGAGAGAAGTGGTTGGCTTTCAGCCACTCACAAACATTAACCAGATGTAGATTGAGATTATCAAATAAAGTAGGGAGGTGCTTATCAGAAAGAAAAAAATGCTAGTGTCATCTGCATAAAGAATAAATGAAAGTAAATCAGAAGTAGCTCAAATATCAATGATGCACAAAATTAAAAAAAAACCGGGCCTAGGTGTGAGCCCTGGGGGTCACCATGAGTAACTGTTTTGAAATCAGAAATATAATTATTATCATCTTTTGCTAAATAGAAGGTTGACCAATAAATTGAGTAGCGCAGATTTGGATTGGCTTTCTACATACTGATTAATACTTCATATAGGTTTTCCCGGCCAATTTCGCAAAAACAGCATTGAAATTCATCTGGATAGTGGTCAACTTGAAGCAAAGTAGCACCCTGTCGTCATTCCCGTGGTTCGTAATAGATTTCAGGCGTTCAAATTCGTTTTAAGACCTGACATTTTGATGTTTAACACATCCTAAATTGAAGTTATGTCATTTGGTTTAAGTGATCATTCAGTTTAGCAGTCGATTTGGTTTAAGGTTATTTGCATGAGATTCTTGTTTTCGTTTTCATTTCCGCGCATTCTATTTAGCAATTTCTGCATTCAAAATGAAAGCAAACGAAGGTATACGATCCAAGTCTTTTCATTTCTTTGACCTTTTGATTATTTCTGCCTCATGTCGTGGTCCATTTTTGTGTTTTTGGCCCCTCCGCTTGTTCCCGTCTGCCAGATCTCAGACCTACAATTGACCTGCAGCAGTAGATCTGTTTATGCCAAGATTGTCTGCAGGTTCAAGATAGTCTTGGCCATTGCCATCGAAAGCTTCGATCAAATGACCACTGGCTATACATTTGAAATTCTCATGTCACGCCCATGAGCTCGCATATTGATATTTCTATATATAGTACTGTAATCTAACAGTTTGCATGGTGATCAGAGTAGTGGCAGAGTCTTTCAGGAGGTTTTTATATATATTTTTCCGAATTGTAACAAACACACTCCATCTTCATTCTAACAAACAACGGAACGACATGGACCTACTTCGAATTACTTTGCTTACTTTTCACATATGCTTGCTTAATGGTGGATTCGAATGACCAAACTTCCACAGCTTGAAGCTCCGGCAAATGTGGATGCTCGTTTGTGCAATTTTAATTTGAATGCCCTATTTTTGAAATTGCATGATTAAAATGTGAAATCATATGCTTCTAAAGTTACATTGATTGGTGTTTTGAGGCAATTGAATGTTGATCTCAACATGCAAACAAATTCGTGCGAAAATGGGTGGTTGGTCGCCAATTTGGCCGCCAATTCTACTTACTTGGCCGGGAAAATCTATATTTAGTTGACACACTCCCGCCTTGGCAATAAAGCCTTTGCTCATGGAGCAATAGACAGGGGGTAAGAGATGAAAAGGTTTTGAACATTTTGTGAATACGAATAGAGGTTTCACCGCAAATACCTTTGTTGATTTTGTTTCGTTGTAATAGGTTGTGGTATAGACTTGGCAAATTTTTCCTATATTTGCTTTTTTTCCGAGACATACTGGTGTATAAAAAAGGTAATCCAAAAGCAATGGGCTGATATGTAAAAGTAATGAACTTGAACTTTGTCAATGTGTCTCAATCTTAAAGAGCAGTTCATTAGCTTTTCATGGATACATTCAAATAAACACCTGTTTCAATATTGCTGAATTTAAGTGGTGAGTTAAGCTGTCGGACGAACGCGCTGATGCTGTGAACAGTGCGCTAAAAGGGGTATATTAGAGATGTTAGTGGTTCATAATAATGTTGTCCATGAGTAATGGATCATTCCATACATTTTGTTTATCATCACAAGGCCAAACACCTGTCTTTTCCACGTTTGCCTGATTTGGCGGTGAATTTAGTTGTCAAAGAAAGTGCGCAGTCGCAGTGGATTATATGTTGAATATGGGGGGTGGATAATAAGGGATAAAGACATCTGGCGTGGCGAGGTGAATCAGATTTTGGTTTGGACCGCTAGATGATGATGATGATGAAGACGCGTTGAAAGTGTTATAAGCGGGATATCATGTTTCACTATTAAATCAACAATTTCAAAGAATTTTTTGTTTACTCATTAAAATAATAAATACCTAATGCAAAATTGTACTTAAAACAGAGCTTGTGCGTCGGCTTAACTGGGCATGGTTTTGGCTATGCCCATTGCAAGCGATATTTGAGAGATTTCTGCAACTGGATTGCTTTATACTTTGTGATGAAAAACAAAATCTTTGGAATGACTAATTATTTATGGCCAACATGATGTATCATGTTAGTTAACCAACATCTCTAACATAATCCTTTTAACGCACTTTCCACAGCGACAGTGCATTCTTCGTTGTACAGTTTATCTTGCCACTTATTCAACTAACTTGGAAAAAGAGGTTTTTGAACTTTGTTTCGAATTCAACATTGCTTGGTCATCCGTAACTAGAGAGTTGCAAGTAAGATATAATGAGCCACGTACTTTGACGTTTTTCAAGTTTTATACATTTTACATGTTAGCCAATTGTTTTCTGTTTGATTACTTTTTTGATACACCCTGTATATTACCCTTCTTGTAGTTGTAGGTTTTGCACTTTCTGTCATTTATTGTAAGTACTGTAACGAAACCTACTCAGGGATCCGCCAGTTAAGTGAAAGCAATACAAAATAATTTTAGAAGGAACAAGACGTTTCAATTCTGTTAGCCACTGATAATTTTTCTTGTGGCCTTTAATTCAAAAATACTTAAACTATTATCATTATTATTATTTACATCAAATTTGGCAGTATGGATTCAGTGATTATAAATAAATTAAGAATGATTGAATAACGTGAAGTACATGTGGGACAATTGTAAGGACATATACATGTAGTTTAAATGTTGGGCGAACAGCTCAACCACGCCCACCAAAAATGTGTTCTAGTTCCATTTCAAATTGGTAGTTGAACACAACAAGGTGAAAACAAGCGAAAAAAAGAATAACAACTGGTTTACTTGTACTTCCTGTGCATATTGGCCTATAAGATGGCAAATCGCCCTTTAATAAATATTTCCTAGATTACTATCCAAGGGGGACAAATCAACCCCCTGCTGATAAGCAACCAGGCTGTTAGCCAAGGGGGACGAATCAACCCCTCGCCGATAAGCAACCAACCCTGCCAAAAAGCACCCACCAAAACAGGAAAGCCACATGCACAGAAAGCAAATCAGGCAAACAATTATAATTACAGTCTAGCAAATTTAATACAATCATAAGATATAATAAAATGAACGAGCACGGCTGAAATGGGGCACGCGGCACATTACTGCATGTGAAAGAAAACTTACATACGACACCAATAAGTTGGCAACTGAACTTCGGTTACAATTTGAGCCATCTTGGCAGGTCCAAAAGTAAAAGAAATCGGGCTCAGAGAGACATGTCTCTCCTACCACACCCAGTCCTAAATCCTCAGTGGGCAAACATGTGCTCAGGCTTTTTATACTGGCACTGCTAGCTAGCCCAGTACTTTTCCACTGAACTGGAATGCAAGGTAAGTAATTATGCAAATAATCAGAACACTCCTGCCTAATAATACAGTGACCTGGTTTTGGAGCCCACGCTAATCCAAAAATTGTTAAATATGTCAATTGAATAGAGAGCCAGGCTAGTAGAAAAAGGAACAATTGGCTTGGCCAGGTAGTGGAAGCTCTACATATGCGCTCTGGCATGTCTAGTGAATGACTTTTCAGCTGGCACAACTATCAATAGTACTCGACAACAAATTAAAGTGGTTTTCGCTACAGTACATGTACATTGTAATTAGTTTGTGTGCCATTGGAGAACCTAAAAGTAAGCACACAGAATAATATTTAAAGTTGTTATAATTCTTTTATTTCGTACATCCTTCTAATATTTTAAGACAAACTTGTGAGTTCTTTTCCGAAGGTCACTGTATTAGAAAGGAAGATCGTGTATATTCAAGGCACGCTATCATTTGCTCTCATGCTATCATGTATTATAATAATACCGTGTTAGACCAGTCAGGTTGTATGTACTCGTTAATAATTCTCTGCTTAATCAAACTGTAAGTCAAAATTGTTTTTTTTTTCAAATTTCATGTTCGCCTGAGTTTTAGGAGACTGTTTTTTATTTAACAAAAACAATTACTCAATTAGGCGTTCTCTTCATTAAATAAATTATACATCACCTGGTAGCTTGTTTCAAACACATGAAGAAGAATGGTATTTCTTTGTATTTGCAGGTATTTCAGCTGCACAGAAAAATGATGATCAACATGTCAGCTTTCATTTTCTTTTCATTTTTGGTGGGTTGACATTGACTTTTTGAGTCAAAGTCAAACGATCCCGCCACAGCGGAAAAGTAGCCGTCTTGAAAAACGATCCCGCCACAACATGGCCAAATAGCGCCACTTTCGAGCCCAATTGCATCCAAAATGCTCAGAATTTGAAGCCCCAAGTCCGGGCCAGAGCTTCATTGCCATCTGTTTAGTATTCCCCAATTGTATGGCCCTCAGAACTCTCTAATTTAGAATATTTTGAGGGTATAACTTTTATTCATGAGCTCGGCGGATGGGTTTAGGCCTATTTTCCGGTGTGCACCCTACAGTGATCAAGGGAAGCGCCCTCGGATGGTAGGTTATTTGGATCAATGTGTATACGAAAGCCCGCTCGTGCCAAGTTTAAAAAGTGAAGAAAATATTGCACGAGATAACGCAATGGTTTTTCGAAATGAGGCAATAATAGTATTAGGTACAAAATAACATAATTTTTACGATGTAACGTAATAAAATTGCGAAAGACGCAACGGCATTGGAAAATAACGCAATATTATTGCGAAATAACGCTATAGTATTGTGAAATAACGAATCATTAATAAATACTACAGTATTGTGAAATAACGTAATAGTATTGCAAACTAACGCAATAGAATCGCGAAATAACGCATTACTTTTGTGTACAGCTTTGGGCGTTCAGTTTGGGCATACAGCAATAACGCGCGCAGACCGAAAGGAACTCAATGATTCCCGGCAACAAAGTGCTGCAGATTTTGAGCAGTTGAACCAAATAAAGGAATCCAATACCTGTGACAGTAGAATGTGAATAATCACTAGTCTTGTGTAAAGGTTGCATCTCACAGTGTATTGTAACAATGCAGGGAAAGATGTATTGATTGATGTTTTAATGAATACCTAGACGTTCAATATTCGACCTATAAGAAACCTAATAATTTTAAACAAACATATCAAACATTTTTCAACTTGTACAGCCAACTTTTCCCGCAAACCCCCCCCCCCCCGAAAAAAAGGTCATCTATAACGGTCCATTCAACATTAGTTGAAATAAAATGATGTCTTAGATCAAGAATCAATCCAAAACTCTTTTTGGATCTGAATTAGTTATTTTGTTAAACTAAACGAAATTATTTCAGTTTGGCCAAAAAGAAATATACCTTTCACTCTTCATTTATTTCTTAGGAGATGCTTCTATAGTGGCAATAGGCCGGCTGATGGCATTGCTGGTGTGGTTAACAACCCTCTTCTGTCCGAATATCATTTTGTTTAGGAAAAATCCAAATGATTCTTGAGACTCCTGAAATAAAGTTCATCAACAATTTCGATTCATCGCTTTTGGCTTTTGGTCCCTCTTAGTCGTGCCTGTGTTGACTTCAACACCCTCCGCCAACCCCATTTAAATATCCAGGAACCGCCATGCACTCGCGTAGGCTCTTGTACACCCGAGAAACTTGATCTATCATTAAATATGTGGTGGAATTTGTCGGAGCAGGCCAGCAAATGTTCAATACATACTAAGGACACATGCATTCTTTCATTTATTCGCAAAACAATATTTCGTTATTTCAGAAAAAAAATCTTGCACGGTTGGGCTATCGCGGCCACCGTATTGCACAAATCATCATGTACTGCATGGGCTGCAGAACCCTGGGTGAACTTGGGTAGCACATTATCATACACACAGATAGCTTGCTCATTTCATTTGTAACAGTTAACATAAAATAGCTGCTGGAATTTTACTGGATTAGCAGTCCGAATATATTGACATTCAGCATTATTTTATCTTCGCGAGGCCTATATTGACAATCAGTTAAATCAAATACCTGCAACTGGCTGAGGAACGAATACTTCCTAAACGAGGCAATCTTCATCGAAGGGACCTGACATAATCAAACTACCCATTGGGAGTGTAACCGAGCTGGGAAGGTTACGCAGAAAATTTGAAAGTGACACTGGGTATATATTTCACTTAATTGATCAAAATTGTATCACTACAAAAAAAAACCGACAGTCATTCTTCAGCAGTCTGTAATAACAGAAAACAGAAGAATAGAAATTAATTTAATTACAAATATACAATGACTATGAATCCAATATTCAATTATTTAATTATTTGAAATAACCATCTCTCCTTATCCTTGGTTATATCTCGTCAGTAGAAATTGAATTAGCGGTTATATAAACCTTAATTTCCATTTATTTGTTCCATAGAAATGTTTGTGGTGCGAATTTACAAGTGCATTTCTTAAGACAGGCATAAAAAATATTAAAGATATGAAAATTTAATCAAGGAGAAATAATCTCCACAAGCACCTGTTATGCAATAATTTTACAAAACATTAATCTCAAAATCTCCAATTCCCCAATTTCTTAGGCACATTTCAAGCAATAATGTTTTATACACGTACCCAAATATTATGGATGCTGGATAGGATTCACTGGTCTACTCGAGAAGGCTTCTCTATTTGTGACCATCAGGAACCATCAGAACCACAAGCAGTAGCTGTAATAAAATTACTGTACATATTAAGTAATCTCATAAATATTAATAAATGTTTCGATGAAAGAATTTTAAATAATCATCAGTGCCATCAAAATGTTTCATCTCAACAGTACATGTGTACACATCCGTAGTTATTCTATTTTAATGAATTTACAATGCATTTTATACAGTACATCTATTTATTAACATTTGTTTGTTTAAATAGCAATGCTCATAAAAAGAGTATTCAATATTCTGTATTCGTACATCCATCTATAAGTCTCATGTGTTTATTTCAGGCTAAAACATTCTCTTATTTCTCTTTCCATCCACGCTATCCAAATTTGAGTCCAATAAAGTGCATTGACCCTATAATTCAACATATTTAGGATCGAAGTATGTGCAAGTATACAGTCAATATTACAAGGAGGTTCGGTATCGAAAATTCAAGTCATATTATGCACAATTTTCTTATAGACTTTGCTTTCAACCTGGGATATTTATTTTAATGGCATAAAAAATGTTTTATATACAGACTTGGCCTTTAACCTCGACTATTCAAGGCATACAAATATGTCGCAAAGTGCTATTTAAGATAACATCAAAATTTACGAAGTTGAAACACTTACCGGAGCAGTTGCGGCCTGTGTACCTATGCCTCAGGATGTTTGGGCAAACTACATGTACACGTATGCATGTACACGATGTGTATATATGCACATGCAGCGTGCTAACCATGGCAAAATCACTTACGAAACGCAGCAAAATTCAATGAAGCTGGCTCGCAATAAGGTACATGTATGGCTGGCAGCAGCGCCGACAAGCAGTCAAGTGACCTACCCATGCTTGCTTACTCTCCAAGAAAACTAACGAAAAATTCAAGGATTGTGCGTCCAAATCCCTATACTTTTGAAATACTGCACGGAATGAAAGGTTTTTCGCACTGCATGCCGTATGCAAATTAATTTTGCAACTCAGTATGCTATATTCAATGGAAAACACAAGAGGGTGCTCACAATGCTTCGACAACTTTCGCATCGCTCGTTTATGTTTAAAATATAAGACATCGACAAAGAAACTTTTTACAGACGAGACCTGGCAGCATAATTACAGGAATTTAGGTCTGGCCGGTCACACTTACATGCTGGACAACGAAGCCGAGCTGGGCTGGTCAAATTGCAGCAGAAACTATCTTCACAACTTCTTAAAGTAGGTATCAATCTTTTTGTTGACATCCCACCAAGAAGCCATCCTTGCCCCGCCCCTCATAAGGCACCACACTCACGAAACTATTTCTTTTGTTTTTAAACTAGACAGACTGTACAAGATGTGATATAAACCGACATGTACCTTTTTTAGCAGGAGATACACTTTTAAAACTGAACATAAATATTATTGTTATTTCCATCCAATTCTAAGCAAATTAACAATGTTCTGCACTGGACAGGTTACTAATCGTGGTTGGTTTTTTTTGTCTTATTTACACATTTTTAAAAACACTTTTGATGGAAGTTGTATTTTCCTCGTTTTCAGCACAAAAGGGCCCTGTCTTGAGGACGAGCCGGGTATTAATCTTCTTCCAGAAACAGAGCAGTGACATTTCTCAAAGTCTATGAGGTTTAACAAAGACATTGACTGGGTTGGGACTTGATCTACACTTGATCTATCTACACCTTCGTAATGGTGCTCTACAAATGAGCTACCAGGTTTCTGACAAGATAGTCAGTCAGTGGAGCACTGATATGGACATCTAAGCGTCGCAGGCTCAAATCGCACTTCCATTCAATTTACAGTTCGAGCTCCAGCCTTTAAATATTTATAAAGTTCAGCCTATAGATTTAGAAACTTCAGCCTTTAAAGTTGTAGCACTTTCTGTGTCACAACCTGTGGTTGGCACTGTTTTATACTAACCATGGTTTGGCACACTTTGGAAGGTCAACGCTGCAAAAATGGTTCTTATAATGTTTCCAAACATTGGATGTATGAAAATACAAAATAACCAACAAATGCCATCAAAGACTTGATCAAAATGCCGCTTTCTTACATAATGAGGATGTTACTATACAATTTTAGCAACCTCTGTTGCCAACCACAGCTTAAAATTATTATGTTTTCAATTTTTCAATTTTTTTTTTTTATTTTGTTATCCCAGGGATAACATTTTATCTTATTTATTTTATCATATTTTTTTTTACCACGCCCACTTGGGGTCAACATGCAAATTGAGGTCAAAGTAAACATTAGTACAGTGTGTATGACTCCACCCCGCTAGTTATTTAAAAAATACAGTTGTTTATGACCGGGGGATTAAAGCGTGTGATGATACTACCCCTGTCAGACGAGCTTATAATCATTCCTGAATCCATGTCTTCTCCCTAGTTTGGGCACAACCATATTTGGAAGTCCAATTGGCTCTCAAATAAGCTCGACCATAAAAGTATGTAATGAAAAGAAACAAAACATTCCAGTTACGCTGGACATTGCAGCAAGATGGGTAATATACAGTTATTCCACCAATTGTCAATCTACTTTGAAGACAGTAGTCTCATCTCCTGATCATTCGAGTTGTCCTCCAAAGAAAAAGCCTCGCGTGGTTCCCGCTTCCTACAAGGTAAATACAAAAGGTACAAGTTTTGAAGAGGAGCCAGACTTACCTTTTGCTTATATTATGTTTGAGATTGAATATTTCTCTTGGTAAAAAGACTTTTAACTTACAATTTTCCAGAGTTATTTCAGTTGATATTAAATATTGAGTGAGGACACTCGTGACTCAAATGTGTACATTGCAGACAAATCTTAAGTCTGTGCCAAATATCAATATTCTTCCGGAAACGCAAAGGATTGTGGGCGAGTCAAACTGAAGTGTCGCGTGTGGAAATAAACGCTGTGTCATATGAAAATCATACTCAAATGAAAATCGGTTTCCTTTTATACCCATTGGTTAAACCACGCGTGTACGTGTGCACAACAAGCTCTGACTGTTGCAAGAATTAGTCTTGCATGATTGCAGGAAAGTCTTGCACTGCTGAAGAAATCGATCAAAATGATCCCTGCCAAAGCTTAAAAATGCGACGCCGAAAAATGCACGATGCCGAAAAATGCGACGCCGGTGGTACATTATGGAACAAAATACTTCTGTTCAATTGTCGGGACAGACAGACAGATCAGACTAACCGACCCGACCACCAAGTATTAATGTAGAAGCTCCTATCGGAGATTATTTCATAAAAGAGTCCTAAATTCACACTTCATTGGCTTAAATGACCTTTGTTTGAGGAAGTCATACGTTGTTAGTATCCAATCACGGCGGTCCATTCTGACCTCGTTCTCCATAAATTGTCTCATGAGGGCGCTATCAGCCGCTTTATACCGTCATTATCCGTTCGGCTTGTGCTTGTGGATAAAGGTATGAAAGATTTCAAGTCTGTGTTTATATTGACAAATATGTCTTTTTACGTTCTCAGTATTTATGTGCAACTTACCCTTTTCCGCATCGAAACTCCCAGATGCCAAAAAGACACGTGATGATCAAAACAGCGAAAGAGGTACAAGCGATGGTCATAATCGAATAGCCGAAGCCGTAATACTCTGTGATGACGCCCCCTAGCAACGGGCCCGCCAATGAGCTAATCGGAAAAATCAAAATGTATTTGTGCTAGTTCATTTCTGGTGGTGACTCAAGAGGTATGCACCATCTTCAGTATGAAAGAAATTATTGTATTTGTGGCATGATTGACATATTAAAGGGCAATGAAGAAAATGTAACCAAACTATCGTATCAACTCTTCCTTTTCCGCATGTTTGTTAATTTTACTTATACATGTACTACGAGCAGGAGGACCAGAATGCATTCAGTTCACGAACTGTAGGTGGCGCTATTTGGCCAACTTGCAAAGGAAGTACACTGCGCAAGCGGGCTTTGGCTCAAACTTCCGGCCAAACCGAGGCTGTGTAAGCTTTCACCATTGATTTACACTGGCGACTTTTTCCCTTGTTTAGTAAATCCTCATCAGAAGGTCCTCAGCATAAGGACCTCGCCTTCAGGCATTCAGCAAACAGCGCCACCAACGGTAGCTTATTGGCTCTCTTACCCAAGTGCGGCCGAACTGTTCCAAAGGCCAGATATAACGGCAGTCAAACCTAATCCACTCGGTATGCCATACCACCTGTAGGATTGAGGTTATAGATTGTATTAATCCAATCAATTAAAAATTTCTGTTTTAACAAGTACAATGCGTAACCAGGTTTTTCTGAGCTTTTTGACTTGTTACCCATCCTATACATATATAGACTAAACATAAAGTTAGCCAAAAAAAAAGTCTTTCCATAATTATGTCAAAAAAATATGCATTTCACTTTGGCGTAAATCTGAACCAGTGCATCATTTCTTTGACTAAGTCCAATTTGGTTTCATTGACAGTAAAACGCTGATGATTGTGGTTTTTTTGGTTTTTTTAAAGAGGCAGTTTTCCGTGCTTCAGCAATGTTGCAATAATGCGTTAGTATAAATGTTTATAAGAGTTAAAAACGAACGGTGTAGTAATTGGACATACTCTGCAGAACGTAACATGTCTACAAACGTTGGAGTAGCCAACATGGAAAACGTTGCGGCTGCGATGGGTATGGTAACGCCGGGAAGTACCCCAGTCCTGTAGGATAAACGTTTCAGGTGTTTAAACGTTTTAGTTTTGCAAATCAAAGGGACAGCCAGAACCTTATTTCAGTAATGTACATGTACCAGAATTGTTGCATCATTGTTGACTATACTACAAACATTTAAGTGGAGTTTGCATTCGTGAGCAAGTTCGAGTAGTTCACCATTTTTGGACTAACGAAAATCAACGCAACGTTCCGCTGAGAGTCCGTTTAGAATTGATCAAAAACTGTTCCGACTGTTAATTATACAGGAACGTTCGCAAATGTATTAACACGGGTACGTTACTTGCTAATGCACCGGTTCTGGCTTCAATGATCTGGGAACTCTTCCGCGTTCTTGGACTGACGTTTTTTGTTCTTAAAGAGAATATAACGTTTACTTGGTTCAACCTGAACAAACCACGTTTTTTTAATTATTTGCTATAACGCACCAGTTCTGTACGGAACGCTGCGTGAGGCGTTTCGGGGCGGTGCTAACATCGACCGATTTTTGAAGAGTAAACTTACACAGGCAAGTGCAAAATCTGCGGTAGCCCTAACAGCAGAAACAGTCCCCCGCTGCCTGATGCACCTACTACAATCAGTATTCTAGTGCATTTCTGACGTGAGGAAATCAAAATTTTCAAATTAATAGACACAAAAAGTCAAAGTTTTAATGTTTAGCTTTTTTTATATAATTGTTATTATCAGTTCGTTATTGTGAAATTCGGAGCGATGCACTGTCTTTCCATTCTCATTAAAAGTAACTCCTTAACACACACAAGCCCTGCCGATTAACGTTTGCTCTTACCTTTGCGTCCGCAATGGCACCCCAGATCACTGCGAATAAGCCGTAGCCCAGACCCAAGCTAACAAAGAGCAGACTTATCCCCATCACACTAAAATAAAGCTATCAATTAGAAAGTGTTAATCAAATAAAATGTGTATAGGAAAAATTATCGTCAAAAAGTACAGACACGTACACACACCAAAGGTGGGCGGGGCTTATCGTCAAAACTCTGAATGGCCCATTGCAACTTTGCCACTTAAACAGACCTCGCATATCTTAATTCCAAAGATGTTATTTGAAGAAAATGTCATTTGTTTCCATTACCTCGTCCAGAAAAATTGCCAGAGTCGGCTCCAGGGATGCGGTGGCTGCAAAACCAACGAAGTTTGCGAATAAAGCGACCCAGACGGCAGGTATGCTCAGCACTCGTCTCACAGAACCAGACTCCTCAGCCTCCTTCCCTGATCAGAAATGGTAAATGACATTGCACGCAGTCAGCAGGGAACAACAACCTGAATCTGGCGCCCAATTTGGTCTGGTACCCCCATGCATGATTAATGCAAATACAAATTCGGTGCTTTATGTGCTTTTATTTAATCACTGATGTCTGGGGTTAGAATCTAATGCTTACTACAGCTTAACATTGATTGGTCATTTTTTTTTTTTTCAGCTAATGAGGCCAGGGCGCTGTCTTTCCATTTGGGCGGTAAAAGTAACAGACGTGAATCCTGAGGTAAGTCTACATAATGATTCGGGAATTGCATCTTCGTCCACGAGTTTGGCCCCATTTCGTATCTCATCCTTTGCGGTGTGTGCTTTTGTTCAACAGGGACTATACGCTTGAGTAAACAAAAAACTCAAAGATGGCCTCTGAATGCAATCGCTCAATCAGCCTTTTTTAATATCGACATTTTATTGGTTTTAAAGATTCAAACCTTGATTAGGCATCAAGAAGTAATTGACGACAACGGTCGACAGGACGAGACCACCAAGGACGAAGAAAGGAATTCTAAATCCTGCAACCTGGTAAGGGAAATCAACAAAACAAATGAAAATGTGTTTGTTTGTTGGGGATGTTTGTTGATTCTGTATGCAAACAACAGAGGGCGCCTCACTCCCCTCACCGTATGTTGAGCAAATTAGGACTCTGGGAAGACGTCGTTTTCTTGGTACAATAACAAAATATCACATTTAATAAAACATTCAAGCACTTTGGCAACTTTACTTCAATCTAAAAATTAGATTAGAAGAAAAGAATGTTCTTGGTGTCATCCAAGGCAAATATAATGTCATGTGCAATTCTTTTAACATGCAGCTTCTTTCAATTGACTGGAAATTATAGGGGTAGGTATTTGCCTCTTCACTATTTTCTTTTTGTACAGAAAAAAATCTGCACTCATTGCGCTAACTCATAAACTCCGATTGCAATTTTTCCATACTTACGTGATACAGCAAGCCGCCTACTGCTGGCCCTATTGCTAAAGAAAAGCCGACAGTCGTCTCAACCAGACTCTGTTGATTTAAGAAGGAGGCACCAATGGAAAAAAAGCTCAGTTTACCTGGAGCTAAACAGGTGCTCTGAAGTGTAATCTTACGTTCAGTGATTTTTGCTTTATTAATCAACTATAAGCATGCGTGGATCGCGTGCGAATGATTTACTCCTATCTTAAAGTCGTCACTTTTCTGCCGGAATAAAAGTTTACGTTTGCCCCTTGCAGGACAGAATATTTCAATACACATTCATAAATACCTAAGACAGTTTACCCATTCCTGTTGTTCGAGAGCCCGTCACATAGCCGGTTTTAAACGGTTGATAAAGTCCGGCTGGCCTGTCTTAAACACCTTTCCAATGTCACATGAAATTTGGACTCCTATGAAATCTGGTGCTATTTACCGTTTTATTGATTTAACGTTCACAATCCTCACGTAGGCATGCACAATACCACCAGTGAGTCAGTATTTCATAGTACTAAATGCACAATATACTGGCACAGCTGCGTTCTGCGCCACTCGCGCACTACGCGCGACCTGCTCGCCAAACTCCATTTAAGGAGGTTTTTTTTTAATACGACTCGCGAGACTTGACATACCATAATACAGTTAGAGGGGTGTCCAAAAAACATGAAGTTAAATTGTTGAACAAAATGGTTGGAAATTTATAATTTTGGACTTGTTTTGACTTTTGGACCGAAAAGTTTTGATTTTTGACCGATGCTGAAAATTACCCTCGCCTTTGGTTCGGGTATAAATTTTCAGCATCCAGAAACGAATCGGTCTTAAACATAGTGTTTAAAACGGCCAGGCACACATTTATTCCCTCAATAAATGCACGCATGATTTCCTTTAATTAGTATGGTGGTCATCTTTCGGGTCATTGTGACCCAGAAAAGTGTCATTTTGACCCGGAAAACATGTCGTTTTTACCCGGAAAAGTATCAGGTAGAAATATGATTTGGATTCCGGGTCAAATCGGACGCGGGACCTTTCATAGTGTGGCTTTGTTCCAGCGCCCTCTCAATCGCTCAAATGTAATATAATTGCCCATGGAAGTAACTTTTTTATACCACAGCCTTGCCAACATCGTCAGGGCATACAGAAGCTACGATGGCCGTTGATGCCGTCAGCGCAGCAGCCGAGCCAAGCCCCTCTAAAATGCGAATGGCGAAACTGAACCCAGTGAAGGTAGCGTTTGTGGGCATGTCGATAATAAACCTGTGTTATAGCATATAGACAGAAAACGGTTAGTGCACCCCCAGTTGTCAATTGTTAAACTGTATCCTAATGGGCCTTATTGAATTGAAAGTGAGGTAAAATCTTTGGAACTTCGGCAGAGAAATGAGAGCAGGAACATTACTAAATAATTTAAGTCTGCTTAAACGAATAATTTACACTTTGTAATTAAATATTCCCTAATGTTTTAAACCACATTAAAAAAAATGAAAGTAGAATAAGGCTGCATAAATAGTCTGGCGCCACCCATTCAACAGTTAACAATTTATGAAATACACTCAGGGAACACGACAAAAATGGCTACCTCGTGAATACGGTCCATGAAGCAAAAAAAAAAAAAAGAGAGAACATGAAGAGATTGATGCTCACCCGAACAGAATGTTACATCCTCCCGTGATAAACGAACCGGCGAGAAACGCGAAACGGGCACCAGCAATTGGTATCTAAGAAGCAAATACATGTACATGTAATGTTAAAATCAGTAACTATTACTGTTGATTAGCAAAAAGGGGGAAATGACCCGGTAGAGGGCGCTAACAACCAAATAGTGCCATCTTTTGACGAGTACAGAACAGAGTATTGTGAAAGAAATGGTCGGTTTTATTTTTGTTCCTATAGACCTTTCTACGCTTGGTTGGTAAACTGCACATTTTGCCAACCACGGGATGCAGAACTATGGAAGGTCCAACACTGCAAAAATGAAGAAGAGTTATTACAGAAAACCAAAATATTATAAGATTGTTGGAAATACAACATTGTCAACAAAGCTTCAACACAATTCCTACACATTCCTTTTTTTACTGTGTATTGATGGCGTTATGAAAAAAATATGTTGCCAACCACGGCTTCAATTTATGCGCTTGCGACAGCCCATATAAAATGGCGCCAGTGTTTACAAACAAAAGAAATTTAGGTCTATTGAATCCACTGTTACATTCCTCATTCAAAGATGTTGTAAATTAGCACAAGATATTTTGCGTTCCGCTAAAATAATGATAGTTTTATTGAATTTTTAGACCAAACAGGGACTTACCATTTTGCCTATTAGGGGCGATCCTATGCTGTATGACAAGGAAAATACGCTGAACACCATCCCAATAACTGTCTGTGATATTCCCCTTTTCTTTGCCTGTTGCAAAGTGACAGGAAATCTTTTGATATAATGAATCCCTAAAAAGCGGATTTCATCCTTCAATCAACTACATGTATCTAAGAAATTTGTGTTATTGAAGCTTGCAGATTTCAACAGCAGTATAGAGGAATAAGCCATTTGCGAGTTAAATTTGAATAAAATCTGGTACGCTGACTTGCTCAAGTCAAAAGCTTTCCACATTTCAGTTTTCTTTCAACCAGACCTTTCAAATAGGAAAAGTAAAAAAAAAAAAAAAACATTAAATTTTCGGTGATTTCTGGCCAAAATGCCCCCTCAAATCGAGCGCTGTCGCGCGTGCACGAGTAAGCGCCGGAGGAAGTAATCGAACGCCAGTGTCATTATGATAATCCGACTCCTATGAAAATCGGACTCCTTTTCCTTATTATTGGTTAATCCCTCGCACGCGACAGGTCAGTCTCCCATATACATGATATATATAATCCTAAAAATATCATGTTATCCTACTTAGGCAAGCTCAATACTACTATATTAGCAACCATAACACTACCAATTAGCAACCGGGATTCGTCTGTTGTTTAATGTCCTTGGTCGTAAATGATACATGTGCAACCATTCACTCATTTCAATAATGGGATTTGCACGATACATTGATTTAAACAAAATAAGAGGATCCTTATAACGGCCGATCCTTTTAGCAAAGGGCGGATCCAGGGAGGGGGGACAACGGGGGACATGCCCCCCCCCCCCTTAAAAAAAACGAACCCAATTTTGCGTACACCGTACCACCATCTTTTCCTTTTAAAAAAATATTGTGGTATGAAATCGCGTCAGATCGCACGACAGAGCTTCTAGAATCCAATTGGGCTTCTTGAGGGGGACCCGAACCTCACGCCGTAATTTTTTTGGACCCACTTTTTATGGGGACTAACCATTTTTTGCCCCCCCCCCCCCCAAAAAAAAGTATTCTGGATCCGCTCTTGTTTTTCTTGTGACATTTCTCATAGGCAAAATAATTGACATGGACTAGTTTAGGAGTTGAATTCTAGGATTTTTTAGTGGGGGCACGGGGGGGAATCACAATATTATAGGGGCACATATCGCAAACGTCCTGTTGCAGTTTTTCCCAGTTGGGCCCATAAGGCCAAAACAAAAAAGTCTCCGGTTTCTGGTATGCGCGCGCGTCGCCGTAGCATTTTTTTCAATGAAAGATGTTGTCTCAAAACCGCCAAACTCACTGGTTTGACTGGAATCATGCTGCTGCACAATTTTAACGTGTTTTTAGATTGGGTTATGGTCGAGAATAAGCTTAATGTGGCCTCTCTGGACTCCCATATATTTGCACTAAGTTTAGTCGGGCACCATTTGCAGTCATCAGCCGACATTTGAAGCAAAAAACAGGTAAAAAAAAAAGAAAAAAAGCCGCGTCGCCGCACCACTTTTTGGGCAAGCTCCATACCAAAAACCGGAGACTTTTTGGGGGGCCTTAAAAGACAAACGAAGGACGCTCACAGGGGGAACGGAATGATAGAAACGCGTTAAAGGGAATGAAATGAACTCCAGTGATGTGCACTGAATGAGACACAATAGCATGAATCTGGCAAAAGGACAGAGACAATGAGCATACAGGATGGAATAATTCTTTATTTATTCAGATTAATTGGTAAAAACACCTGTCTCCCAAAAATACAACTATCCAATTAAAAGTAGTATACCAAATTTGATTAAAAACCGTCCAACACAGTAAAAATACATTAACAACAATAATTCCCTTAATTACAATAATTCCCTGAATAATATGAAATATCTGTGCGATAATTAGATGTAGTCGTGTATATTATAATTAATTTGAGTTGCATTATAACAGTGTGTTAATTATCTCAAATTTCTGAAAGATTAACGAAATACAAAGTCAATTGCAAAACTGAGCAGGAAAATATATACTAGAAAAAATGCATAGTTATATTTCTACAGAAATTCTATTGATAGAGGATAGTCGTTGTGTTTTCCAAGCTTTTGATAGCATTTTTGAATACAACTGTTGAATGTCAATGAATCGAAAAATAAAAGTTTTGAATTTATAGGACGGAGCAGCGTTTTGTGCATTTTCACTTTGACGTAGGCCATGATGACATTTCATGCCAAATTGACTTATTCCTTAAACTTGAGCAGCCTTCGTATTTCTTAGACCTCATGGGTAGGCTTTATGCGTATAGCGGCCATCTTATAGGGCATCCTTCGTTATTTTAATTCAGTAACAATGAGTGCTTAAAAGGTTTATTTCTGGTATGTCACAGCAAGATAAATGTATTGCCTTGATGACTGCTACCTATAAGGTCCATATACGCCTTATTTGAAATATTATGGGCAAGAGAGAGCGCCTTTTTTCAGTGGGTGACCTCTCTTGTATATTCACCCCGCAAATGTATTATATTATGGTATTCATTTTTTTTTTAATTATTTCATTGAAAATAAAACAAAAAATAAAAAGCCCCGCTTCCTCCTTTTTTTTTAAACACCCGGACGAGAAAAATGTTTGTTTTTTTTATTCGGCCTAAGAAGCCAGCCAACAGGTTGCTTGTATGAGGCTGCATCCTAAGGCCAAAAACAAAGTTTCCGGTTTCTGGTATGCGCGCGCGTCGCCGTTGCCATGCGCGTCGGCAAAATGAAAACGTTTTTTTTTCAATGAAAGATGATGTCTCAAAACCGCCAAACTCACTGGTTTGACTGGAATCATGCTGCTGCACAATTTTAACGTGTTTTTAGATTGGGTTATGGTCGAGAATAAACTTTATGTGGCCTATCTGGACTCCCATATATTTGCACTTTTAGTCGGGCACCATTTGCAGTCATCAGCCGACATTGGAAACAAAAAAAATCAGGTAAAAAAATTTAAAAAAAAGCCGCGTCGCCGCACCACTTTTTGAGCAAGCTCCATACCAGAAACCGGATACTTTTTTTTTTTTGGCCTAATGCCTCGCTATATCCATTGACATAAGAAATTTGGCTAACTAAAAAAAATACAACTTACAAAAAGCCTTTTTGGTTTGGGAAGGAAGAGGGCATTATCAGTATTTTGGTGGGGGACCTGGGGGCCCCATCCCCCCCCCCCCTACGAGGGTTGAACTTACCTCAATAGGGTAGAACACCGTGATGACCGAGTAAGCCATCATGTTAGTAAGCGCGGCCAAAATGGTGCCCACGATGGTGGCTATCTGGTGGGGTGTAAACCTGCTCTTCGCTGGTTGCTGGTCACCGTCGGCATTAACCGCTTCCTCTGGAGTTGCCAAACCTCTGGGAGGAGTCTCCATCGGAGAAGGCACCTGACTATTTGCATCTTTCTGCGTACCCTCCATGTTGCCGTTTTCTTGTGTTTGAAGCTCCATGGCCTGTCCAAAAAATGTCAACATAAAACAAGAAGGGTTTACTAATTTAGTATCAGCGTACTGTCACACTATCCGAAATTCCGATCGGCTTTATACATACAGTCGTGGTGTAAAGTTCTGTAATCATTAGACATCTATTTTCTTTATACAGCATGCGCTGTAATAGAGATATACATGTAGTGTGTACTATTCAATGGCAATTGAATTGAATTTCTTCCATTTTCCACCGTGACATTTACCGACATTTAGTCCAACAATTTAGCTGTTCACTCTTTCACTGGTGTCACCTTTCATAATACCATACCATATAATCCGCGTCATTGTATTGAATTATTTTATTTTAATCAAATTTTATCTATTGTATTTTCCTGCGCATTACGACCACACCTTTGGGCGACACAGCGTCCTACGTTATTCCTTTTAAACAGGACTCCCGATGCAGTTGTACTGTTGTTTCAGGTGCAATGAGTCTATTAATTGTCTTGTATTGCATGTTTTCAATACCTTAGTTTTGGGACTCTCATACCCAGTATTGAGAGTCCCAAATTTTCGGACTAATATTTTTTCCCTTAGTTTGAATGGGGTCTATTATATAGCCCATGCACTCTTTCTATATGCATATGCGTGCGTGAATGGATAACTGGCTAGCAGTGTGCCTAAAGGTATTTGCTACTGTCTGCAAGTTTCTCACAAATGACCATATGACCGTATGACAATATACAATGCAATGCTGCCAATCCGCTTTCAATACAAGTTGAATTGTGCTAACAACTTTTATGAGAACTAGTGAAACATGAACTTTGAACCGTAACGGCGAAGCGAACTGAGCTTGATCCTGACCCACTGCATGTTCATGTACACATACATGTACATATACATGCAGGACCTTTTTGGAATAGAGCTCAACAAGTCAGCCGTATAGCCATTCGCGGTAAATAGAGCCATTTATATCTTCACTGAACACTTCTATAACCATCTCAAACTGTAAATATCTCTAAAAGAAAATGGGCAATTCCACGGTTAATCACGTTACATTTTTGATGTACTTTTGAGTTTCCTTGGGCTGTAGTTACCTTACTGAAAAGGTTTAATAACTGTTATCCCCATGGTAGATAGAGTTGACCTAGACCTACCTAAGCACCAAAGATGACATCCAGAAAAATGTGTTATGTATGATAAACAAGACGCACACAATCGGTTGCTCACGTTACGAAAATGCAATTTTCATTTCTTTTCAATTTTGGGTAGAAATAGCCGATTACATTTTTAAATATTCACACCAAAACAAAATCACCTCCCGAAAAGTGATAGTTCCCAAGCCTGCATGTAGCCGTTTTACAAGTGGCATCCTTCCACTTTCTCAGGCAAATAGGACCCATTTTTCAACCGTAATTTTATCAAGCCTGCCCTCAGATGGAAGCCCCAAAACCAGGGAGTTGATCCTTGGCTATATTAACACAATTCCACAGTGTTTTAAGCCAAACGGCCACCGTTTTCAAAAGAAACTGTGGGGTCACTTTTTATGCTAATCAGCTCGCGTAGAAATTCTCACTTGAATTAGTTCACTGCACCCTTACTTGTTTTTTAATCGATTGCCAAAAGAACATAGCGCCCTCTGTTAAAAAAATGAAACATTCTGCATTCACTCAGATCAACAAGAGGGCACTGTTTTATGTACAAGATGAACATTTTATAGCTGAGGTGTCTTTTTGCACAATGCATTGCAGTACACATTAACGTGATGTCTCACATTTGGATTTCGATAACTCTCTGCAAAATAAGAATTAAAAGCTGAATTTTTGGTGATGCAATGCTCACAACAGCAACTTTGCGAGGCAAAAGTTTCGGGGATTATTGAAGAAACTGTAGTGAGTAAGAAGCTTGCAAATTTGAATCACACTGGTTTTATTATGCAGCACAAACTTTTGCACGATATGGATACCTTAAGTTTTGGGACTCTCATACGGAGTATTGAGAGTCCCAAATTTTCGGACTAGACTATCAAATCACGATTTGCATGCCCTCAAATTCTTCGGTATTACAGCATTTTGTGGGCCGTGAACCTGACGGTTTGTAAAAAAAGAAGAGGAGAAGTCGTGAAGAGGACTTGGACCTCGTAGGCCCTTAAACTGCTCTTTTTTTGTAATGGAGCGTAGGCATCCTTTTTCAAAATGGCGATGGGCTTCAGGACTAAATTAGGGCTTGATCCTCTTTGGATGGAATTTTCTCAAAAGTCTTAGGTTTACCCCTAGAAAAGTGAACAGAAAATGAAAGATGATGAAGTAAGCTTTAATTTGATGTGTGTCTCAAACACCTTGGAGAGTCCTGAGTAATTTTCATATTTTTTTTAAGTGCATGGGCGTAATTATCACTGAGGTCTATGGTTGTTACTGGTCTGCTAACTTAGACTGTATAAGGGCGTACTAGTCCAAAAATGAGAGTCGAGAAACTTAAGAGAGTAAAAACATGCAACACCAAAAAATAGACTGGCACATGACACAACCCGTCAAACACCCCTTTAGTACTGCATCAACCAACTGTGTCAACATGGTCAAAAGAAACACCTGGTACCCAGTCTCTACGTCTACACATTTCCCACAGTCATATCACGAGAATACTGAAGGGTCAATCTTTTCAAAAGTTGGGCTTGTCTAGTCTTTGTAGGCTTCAAATTTCTCTCTCAGGTGTAAAGTGTTGAAGAAAAGTCTCCTTTAGAAATTGCAATCGAGACCTCAAACCTTGTCTTTGTCCCATGCAAATTTGGGAGAATTTGGTTGGCTCAAAAGTGAGTAAAGTTGGACTGATTTTGTTTTTGCATGTTTTTCTGCACACAAGGTCCCATCCCCAGTATGATGTTAGGGTCGAGATTTTGTGATAAGACCTACTCTTCATGAAATAAATTATACATGTATCAAAAAAGTTGTTGTATCAAAAAAGGCACTCTACGGAAGTGTACGGAAGGTCGTACCTTACACGCGCGGATCTAGAAGGTCAAACCCCCCGCCCCAGCTCTGACTCAGGTTTTTTTTTCATAAAAATCCATAACAAAAAATCTGACCCCCCCCCCCTGATCTGACACCCCTCAAAACAATTATGACAATTATACCGGTAATACACAATTTGGTGAGAGCCAGTTGGGTTACTGGGGTATTTGTACACTATTTTGTAATATAGTGTTAATGATGGTCGGATTTGAACAGCGCCCCCGTTGAAAGTATGGTGCGAGACATTGTTTTGTTCCCAAAGCGGAAAAGTATAGCCGTGTTGAAAAACGATCCCGCCACAACATGGCAAAATAGCGCCACTTTCGAGTCCAAAAGCATCCAAAATGCTCAGAATTGGAAGCCCAAAGTCCGGGCCAGAGGTTCATTACCACATCTCTTCAATTCCTCGATTTTATGGCTCTCAGAACTAATATAGTTTTGAGGGTATAACTTTTATTCATGAGCTCGGCGAATGGGTTTAGGCTAGCGGTGTGCACCCTACAGTAATCAATGGAAGCGCCCTCGGGTTATTTGGATCAATGTGTATACGAAACCCCTATCACGCCAAGTTTAAAAAGTTAAGAAATATTGCTCGAGATAACGCAATAGTTTTTCGAAATAAGGCAATAATAGTACTAGGTACAAAATAACGTAATATTACGATGTAATGTAATAAAATTGCGAAAGACGCAAATAGCATTGGAAAATAACGCAATATTGTTGCGAAATAGTATTGTGAAATAACCAAACATTAGTAAATATTATATAACTGACATACAGATCCTAGTCATTTGATTGGTGGAACTCACATCACATGACATTCGTTATTGCTTCCATTCACGCTACGGCTCAAAAAGTACTATCCGCCCATGGGGAATGGGAAATACTATTCAACAGTTAGGATCATGACGCGGTATTTGTGTGCAAATGAATGCTGGTATGCGCGTTCAGCGTTGCGCGTAGCGCGTATTTTTCCAAAGAGACAGCGCTACAGCGTTAGGTTCAAACATTTTCGTAAAGGGGTGGTTTGGAAGAGAGAAATAGATTTTTCTTCAGTTTTGTATTGAAAAAAAAGTTCAAATATATCAAATGACAAGGATCTTTATGTCAGTTTTAATAAAACAAATATTGAGTGGCTTTAATTGTGAAATGGGAGGAATATTATCGCTTGGTAAAATCTGGACTTTTCCAGTTCACTTGGCTTCGCCTCGTGAAATGGAAAAGTCAAGATTTTACCTTGCGATAATATTCCTCCCATTGCACGCTGAGCCACTCAATATTTGTATACTACAGTATTGTGAAATAATGTAATAGTATTGCAGACTAACACAATAGTATTGCGAAATAACGCAATACTTGTGTGTACAGCTCCGGGTGTTCAGTTTGGGCATACAGCAATCCGGTTCGTAAGTGTGACGTCATCTCAACTTACTGTACATGGTGTAGCATGGCACCAATGGAACCGGAAGTTAACGCAACTTGAGCGTTTATCCAATGGGCGCTCGTAATCAGTGGTGCGTGCGCGTGTATGACGAAGTCACTTACGAACCGGATAACGCGCGCAGACCGAAAGGAACTCAATGATTCCCGGCAACAAAGTGCTGCAGATTTTGAGCAGTTCAACCAAGTTAAAGGAATCCAATACCTGTGACAGTAGAATGTAAATAATCACTGGTGTAAAGGTTGCATCTCACAGTGTATTGTAACAATGCAGGGCACGATGTATTGATTGATTTTTTCAGGTCTAAATGAATACGTAGACGTTCAATATTCCACCATGGTAAGAAACCTAATAATTTTAAACTAACAATTATATTTCAAACATTTTTCAACTTGTATAGCCCTTCCCGCGAATTCCCCCCCCCCCCAAAAAAAGGTCATCTATAACCGGTCCATTCAACATTAGTTGAAATAAAATGATGTCTTAGATCAAGAATCAATCCAAAAACCCTCTTTTGGATCTGAATTAGTTGTTTTGTTAAACTAAACGAAATTATTTCAGTTTGGCCAAAAAGAAATATACCTTTCACTCTTCATTTATTTCTGTAGAGATGCTTCTACAGGGGCAATAGGCAAGGGCTGATGGCATTGCTGGTGTGGTTAACAACCCTCTTCTGTCTGAATATCATTTTGTTTAGGAAAATCCCAATGATTCTTAAGATTCCTGAAATAAAGTTCGTCAACAATTTCGATTCATCGCTTTTGGCTTTTGGTCCCTCTTAGTCGTGCCTGTGTTGACTTCAACACCCTCCGCCAACCCCATTTAAATATCCAGGAACCGCCATGCACTCGGGTAGGCTCTTGTACACCCGAGAAACTTGATCTATCATTAAATATGTGGTGAGAATTTGTCGGAGCAGGCCAGCAAATGTTCAATACATACTAAGGACACATGCATTCTTCCATTTATTCGCAAAACAATATTTCGTTATTTCAGAAAACAATCTTGCACGGTTTGGCTATCGCGGCCACCGTATTGCACAAGTCATCCTGTACTGCATGGGCTGCAGGACCCTGGGTGAACTTGGGTAGCACATTATCATACACACAGATAGCTTGCTCATTTCATTCGCAACAGTTAAAACATAAAATAGCTGCTGGAATTTTACTGGATTAGCGGTATGAATAAAAAAAATATATTGACATTCAGCACTATTTTATCTTCGCGAGGCCTATATTGACAATCAGTTAAATCAAATACCTGCAACTGGCCGAAAAACGAATACTTCCTAAATGAGGCAATCTTCATCGAAGGGACCTGACATAATCAAACTACCCATTGGGAGTGTAACCAAGCTGGGAAGGTTACGCAGAAAATTTGAAAGTGACACTGGGTATATATTCCACTTAATTGATCAAAATTGTATTACTACACAAAAAACGACAGTCATTCTTCAGCAGTCTGTAATAACAGAAAACAGAAGAATAGAAATTAATTTAATTACAAATATACAATGACTATGAATCCAATATTCAATTATTTAATTAGTTGAAATAACCATCTCTCCTTATCCTCGGTTATCTCTCGTCATGAGAAATTGCATTACTGGTTCTATAAACCTAAATTTCCATTTATTTGTTTTAAAGAAATATTTCTGGTGCGAATCTACAAGTACATTTCTTAAGAGAGGCATAAAAAATATTAAAGACATGAAAATTTAATCAAGGAGAAATAATCTCTATAAGCACTTGTTTACAGAACATTAATCTCCCAATCTCCAATCCCCCAATTTCTTAGGCACATTTCAAGCAATAATGTTTTATACACGTACCCAAATATTATGGATGCTGGATATAGGATTCACTGGTCTACTCGAGAAGGCTTCTCTATTTGTGACCATCAGGAACCATCAGAACCACAAGCAGTAGCTGTAATAAAATTACTGTACATATTAAGTAATCTCATACATATTAATAAATGTTTCGATAAAGGAATATTAAATAATCATCAGTGCCATCAAAATGTTTCATCTCCACAGTACATGTGTACACATCCGTAGTTATTCTATATTGATGAATTTACAATGCATTTTATACAGTACATCTATTTCTTAACGTTTGTTTGTTTAAATAGCAATGCTCATAAAAAGAGTATTCAATATTCTGTATTCGTACATCCATCTATATGTCTCATGTGTTTATTTCAGGATAAAACATTCTCTTATTTCTCTTTCCATCCACGCTATCCAAATTTGAGTTCAATAAAGTGCATTGACCCTATAATTCAACATATTTAGGATGGAAGTATGTGCAAGTATACAGTCAATATTACAAGGAGGTTCGGTATCGAAAATTCAAGTCATATTATGCACAATTTTCATATAGACTTGGCTTTCAACCTGGGATATTTATTTTAATGGCATACAAAATGTTTTATATACAGACTTGGCTTTCAGCCTCGACTATTCATGGCATAAAAATGTGTCGCAAAGTGCTATTTAAGATAACATCAAAATTTACGAAGTTGAAACACTTACCGGAGCAGTTGCGGCCTGTGTACCTATGCCTCGGGATGTTTGGGCAAACTACACGATTATGCATGTACACGATATGTGTATGCACATGCGGCGTGCTAACCATGGCAAAACCACGTACAAAACACAGCAAAATTCAATGAAGCTGGCTCGCAATAAGGTGTGGCTGGCAGCAGCAACGACAAGCAGTCAAGTGACCTACCCATGCTTGCTTGCTCTCCAAGAAAACTAGCGAAAAATTCAAGGAATGTGCGTCCGAAGCTTTATGCTTTTACAACACTGCACGGAATAAAAGGTTTTTCGCGCTGCATGCCGCATGCAAATTAAATACGCAACTCAGTACGCTATATTCAATGGAAAACACAAGAGGGCGCTCGCAATGCTTCGACAACTTTTGCATCGCTCGTTTATGCTAAAAATATAAGACATCGACAAAGAAATATTTTACAGACGGGACCTGGCAGCATAATTACAGGAATTTAAGTCTGGCCGGGCACACTTACATGCTGGACAACGAAGCCGAGCTGGGCTGGTCAAATTGCAGCAGAAACTATCTTCACAACTTCTTAAAGTAGGTATCAATATTTTTGTTGACATCCCACCAAGAAGCCATCCTTGCCCTGCCCCTCATAAGGCACCACACTCACGAAACTATTTCTTTTGTTTTTAAACTAGATAGACTGTACAAGATGTGATATAAATCGACATGTACCTTTTTTAGCAGAAGATACACTTTTTAAAACTGAACATAGACATTTATTACTGTTATTTCCATCCAATTCTAAGCAAATTAACAATGTTCTGCACTGGACAGGTTACTAATCGTGGTTGTTATTTTTTGTCTTATTTACACACTTTTAAAAACACTTGTGATGGAATTGTATTTTCCTCGATTTTAGCACAAAAGGGATCTGTCTAGAGGACGAGCCGGGTATTAATCTTCTTCCAGAAACAGAGCAGTGACATTTCTCAAAGTCTATGAGGTTTAACAAAGACATTGACTGGGTTGGGACTTGAACCTGCTATCTACACCCTCGTAATGGTGCTCTACCAATGAGCTATCAGGTTTCTGACAAGATAGTCAGTCAGTGGAGCACTGGTATGGACATCTAAATGTCGCAGGTTCAAATCGCACTTCCATTCAATTTACAGTTCGAGCTCCAGCCTTGAAATTTAGAAACTTCAGCCTTTAAAGTTGTAGCACTTTCTGTGCCACAACCTGTGGTTGGCACTGTTTTATACCAACCATGGTCTGGCACACTTTGGAAGGTCAACGCTGCAAAAATGGTTCTTATAATGTTCCAAACATATCATTGGATGTATGAAAATACAAAATAACTAACAAATGCCATCAAAGACTTGATCAAAATGCCTCTTTCTTACATAATGAGGATGTTAACTATACAATTTTAGCAACCTCTGTTGCCAACCACAGCTTAAAATTATTATGTTTTCAATTTTTCAAATTTTTTTTTTATTTTGTTATCCCAGGGATAACATTTTATCTTATTTATTTTATCATATTTTTTTTTACCACGCCCACTTGGGGTCAACATGCAAATTGAGGTCAAAGTAAACATTAGTACAGTGTGTATGACTCCACCCCGCTAGTTATTTAAATAATACAGTTGTTTATGACCGGGGGATTAAAGCGTGTGATGTTATTACCCCTGTCAGACGAGCTTATAATCATTCCTGAATCCATGTCTTCTCCCAAGTTTGGGCACAACCATATTTGGAAGTCCAATTGGCTCTCAAATAAGCTCGACCATAAAAATTATGTAATGAAAAGAAACAAAACATTCCAGTTACGCTGGACATTGCAGCAAGATGGCAATATACAGTTATTCCACCAATTGTCAATCTACTTTGAAGACAGTAGTCTCATCTCCTGATCATTCGAGTTGTCCTCCGAAGAAAAAGCCTCGCGTGGTTCCCGCTTCCTACAAGGTAAATACACAAGGTACAAGTTTTTAAGAGGAGCCAGACTTACCTTTTGCTTATATTATGCTTGAGATTGAATATTTCTCTTGGTAAAAAGACTTTTAACTTACAATTTTTCCAGAGTTATTTCAGTTGATATTAAATATTGAGTGAGGACACTCGTGACTCAAAGGTGTACATTGCAGACAAATCTTAAGTCTGTGCCAAATATCAATATTCTTCCGGAAACGCAAAGGATTGTGGGCGAGTCAAACTGAAGTGTCGCGTGTGGAAATAAACGCTGTGTCATATGAAAATCATACTCCAATGAAAATCGGTTTCCTTTTATACCCATTGGTTAAACCACGCGTGTACGTGTGCACAACAAGCTCTGGCTGTTGCAAGAATTAGTCTTGCATGATTGCAGGAAAGTCTTGCACTGCTGAAGAAATCGATCAAAATGATCCCTGCCAGAGCTTAAAAATGCGACGCCGAAAAATGCACGATGCCGAAAAATGCGACGCCGGTGGTACATTATGGAACAAAATACTTCTGTTCAATTGTCGGGACAGACAGACAGATCAGACTAACCGACCCGACCACCAAGTATTAATGTAGAAGCTCCTATCGAAGATTATTTCATAAAAGAGTCCTAAATTCACACTTCATTGGCTTAAATGACCTTTGTTTGAGGAAGTCATACGTTGTTAGTATCCAATCACGGCGGTCCATTCTGACCTCGTTCTTCATAAATTGTCTCATGAGGGCGCTATCAGCCGCTTCATACCGTCATTATCCGTTCGGCTTGTGCTTGTGGATAAAGGTATGAAAGATTTCAAGTCTGTGTTTATATTGACAAATATGTCTTTTTACGTTCTCAGTATTTATGTGCAACTTACCCTTTTCCGCATCGAAACTCCCAGATGCCAAAAAGACACGTGATGATCAAAACAGCGAAAGAGGTACAAGCGATGGTCATAATCGAATAGCCGAAGCCGTAATACTCTGTGATGACGCCCCCTAGCAACGGGCCCGCCAATGAGCTAATCGGAAAAATCAAAATGTATTTGCGTTAGGTCATTTCTGGTGGTGACTCAAGAGATATGCACCATCTTCAGTATGAAAGAAATTATTGTATTTGTGGCATGATTGACATATTAAAGGGCAATGAAGAAAATGTAACCAAACTTTCGTATCAACTCTTCCTTTTCCGCATGTTTGTTAATTTTACTTATACATGTACTACGAGCAGGAGGACCAAAATGCATTCAGTGCACGAACTGTAGGTGGCGCTATTTGGCCAACTTGCAAAGGAAGTACACACTGCGCAAGCGGGCTTTGGCTCAAACTTCCGGCCAAACCGAGGCTGTGTAAGCTTTCACCATTGATTTACACTGGCGATTTTTTCCCTTGTTTGGTAAATCCTCATCAGAAGGTCCTCAGCATGAGGACCTCGCCTTCAGGCATTCAGCAAACAGCGCCACCAACGGTAGCTTATTGGCTCTCTTACCCAAGTGCGGCCGAACTGTTCCAAAGGCCAGATATAACGGCAGTCAAACCTAATCCACTCGGTATGCCATACCACCTGTAGGATTGAGGTTATAGATTGTATTAATCCAATCAATTAAAACCTTCTGTTTTAAAAAGTACAATGCGTAACCTCATACAAGTTTTTCTGAGCTATTTGACTTGTTATCCATCCTATACATGTATAGACTAAACATAAAGTTAGTCAAAAAAAAAAGTCTTTCCATAATTATGTCAAAAAAATATGCATTTCAATTTGGCGTAAATCTGAACCAATGCATCATTTCTTTGACTAAGTCCAATTTGGTTTCATTGACAGTAAAACGCTGATGATTGTGGTTTTTTGGGTTTTTTAAAGAGGCAGTTTTCCGTGCTTCAGCAATGCGTTAGTATAAACGTTTATAAGAGTTAAAAACGAACGGTGTAGTAATTGGACATACTCTGCAGATCGTAACATGTCTACAAACGTTGGAGTAGCCAACATGGAAAACGTTGCGGCTGCGATGGGTATGGTAACGCCGGGAAGTACCCCAGTCCTGTAGGATAAACGTTTCAGGTGATTAAACGTTTTAGTTTTGCAAATCAAAGGGACAGCCAGAACCTTATTTCAGTGATGTACATGTACCAGAATTGTTGCATCATTGTTGACTATACTACAAACATTTAAGTGGAGTTTGCATTCGTGAGCAAGTTCGAGTAGTTCACCATTTTTGGACTAACCAAAATCAATGCAACGTTCCGATGAGAGACCGTTTAAAGGATCACAAGCTGTTCCGACTGTTAATTATACAGGAACGTTCGCAAATGTATTAACACGTTACTTGCTAATGCACCGGTTCTGGCTTCAATGATCTGGGAACTCTTCCGCGTTTTTGGACTGACGTTTTTTGTTCTTAAAGAGAATATAACGTTTACTTGGTTCAACCTGAACAAACCAATTTTTTTTTAATTATTTGCTATAACGCACCAGTTCTGGACGGAACGCTGCGTGAGGCGTTTCGGGGCGGTGCTAACATCGACCGATTTTTGAAGAGTAAACTTACACAGGCAAGTGCAAAATCTGCGGTAGCCCTAACAGCAGAAACAGTCCCCCGCTGCCGGATGCACCTACTACAATCAGTATTCTAGTGCATTTCTGACGTGAGGAAATCAAAATTTTCAAATTAATAGACACGAAAAGTCAAAGTTTTAATGTTTAGCTTTTTTTTATATAATTGTTATTATCAGTTCGTTATTGTGAAATTCGGAGCGATGCAATGTCTTTCCATTCTCATTAAAAGTAACTCCTTAACACACACAAGCCCTGCCGATTAACGTTTGCTCTTACCTTTGCGTCCGCAATGGCACCCCAGATCACTGCGAATAAGCCGTAGCCCAGACCCAAGCTAACAAAGAGCAGACTTATCCCCATCACACTAAAATAAAGCTATCAAGAAGAAAGTGTTAATCAAATAAAATGTGTATAGGAAAAATTATCGTCAAAAAGTACAGACACGTACACCCACCAAAGGTGGGCGGGGCTTATCGTCAAAACTCTGAATGGCCCATTGCAACTTTGCCACTTAAACAGACCTCTCATATCTTAATTTCAAAGATGTTATTTGAAGAAAATGTCATTTGTTTCCATTACCTCGTCCAGAAAAATTGCCAGAGTCGGCTCCAGGGATGCGGTGGCTGCAAAACCAACGAAGTTTGCGAATAAAGCGACCCAGACGGCAGGTATGCTCAGCACTCGTCTCACAGAACCAGACTCCTCAGCCTCCTTCCCTGATCAGAAATGGTAAATGACATTGCACGCAGTCAGCAGGGACCAACAACCTGAATCTGGCGCCCAATTTGGTCTGGTACCCCCATGCATGATTAATGCAAATACAAATTCGGTGCTTTATGTGCTTTTATTTAATCACTGATGTCCGGGGTTAGAATCTGATGCTTACTACAGCTTAACATTGATTGGTCTTTTTTTTCAGCTAATGAGGCCAGGGCGCTGTCTTCCCATTTGGGCGGTAAAAAAAAAACAGACGTGAATCCAAGATTACTTGAGGTAAGTCTACATATAATGATTCGGAAATTGCATCTTCGTCCACGAGTTTGGCCCCATTTCGTATCTCATCCTTTGCGGTGTGTGCTTTTGTTCAACAGGGACTATACGCTTGAGTAAACAAAAACCTCAAAGATGGCCTCTGAATGCAATCGCTCAATCAGCCTTTTTTAATATCGACATTTTATTAGTTTTAAAGATTCAAACCTTGATTAGGCATCAAGAAGTAATTGACGACAACGGTCGACAGGACGAGACCACCAAGGACGAAGAAAGGAATTCTAAATCCTGCAACCTGGTAAGGGAAATAAACAAAACAAATGAAAATGTGTTTTTTTGTTGGGGATGTTTGTTGATTCTGTATGCAAACAACAGAGGGCGCCTCACTCCCCTCACCGTATGTTGAGCAAATTAGGACTCTGGGAAGACGTCGTTTTCTTGGTACAATAACAAAATATCACATTTAATAAAACATTCAAGCACTTTGGCAACTTTACTTCAATCTAAGAATTAGATTAGAAGAAAAGAATGTTCTTGGTGTCATCCAAGGCAAATATAATGTCATGTGCAATTCTTTTAACATGCAGCTTCTTTCAATTAACTGGAAATTATAGGGGTAGGTATTTGCCTCTTCACTATTTTCTTTTTGTACAGAAAAAAATCTGCACTCATTGCGCTAACTCATAAACTCCGATTGCAATTTTTCCATACTTACGTGATACAGCAAGCCGCCTACAGCTGGCCCTATTGCTAAAGAAAAGCCGACAGTCGTCTCAACCAGACTCTGTTGATTTAAGAAGGAGGCACCAATGGAAAAAAAGCTCAGTTTACCTGGAGCTAAACAGGTGCTCTGAAGTGTAATCTTACGTTCAGTGATTTTTGCTTTATTAATCAACTATAAGCATGCGCGGATCGCGTGCGAATGATTTACTCCCATCTTAAAGTCGTCACTTTTCTGCCGGAATTAAAGTTTACGTTTGCCCCTTGCAGGACAGAATATTTTAATACACATTCATAAATACCTAAGACAGTTTACCCATTCCTATTGTTCGAGAGCCCGTTACATGGCCGGTTTTAAACGGTTGATAAAGTCCGGCTGGCCAGTCTTAAACACTTTTCCAGTGTCACATAAAATTTGGACTCCTATGAAATCTGGTGCTTTTTACCGTTTTATGGATTCAACGTTCCCAATCCTCACGTAGGCATGCGCAATACCACCAGTGAGTCAGTATTTCATAGTACTAAATGCACAATATACTGGCACAGCTGCGTTCTGCCACACTCGCGCACTACGCGCGACCTGCTCGCCAAACTCCATTTAAGGAGGGTTTTGTTTTACTACGACTCGCGAGACTTGACATACCATAATACAGTTAGAGGGGTGTCCGAAAAACATGAAGTTAAATTGTTGAACAAAATCATTGGAAATTTATAATTTTGGACTTGTTTTGACGTTTGGACCGAAAAGTTTTGATTTTTGACCGATGCTGAAAATTACCCTCGCCTTTGGCTCGGGTATAAATTTTCAGCATCCAGAAACGAATCGGTCTTAAACATTGTGTTTAAAACGGCCAGGCACACATTTATTCCCTCAATCAATGCACGCATTATTTCCTTTAATTAGTATGGTGGTCATCTTTCGGGTCGTTGTGACCCGGAAAAAGTGTCATTTTGACCCGGAAAACATGTCGTTTTTACCCGGAAAAGTATCAGGTAGAAATATGATTTGGATTCCGGGTCAAATCGGACGCGGGACCTTTCATAGTGTGGCTTTGTTCCAGCGCCCTCTCAATCGCTCAAATGTAATATAATTGCCCATGAGAGTAACTTTTTTATACCACAGCCTTGCCAACATCGTCAGGGCATACAGAAGCTACGATGGCCGTTGATGCCGTCAGCGCAGCAGCCGAGCCAAGCCCCTCTAAAATGCGAATGGCGAAACTGAACCCAGTGAAGGTAGCGTTTGTGGGCATGTCGATAATAAACCTGTGTTATAGCATATAGACAGAAAACGGTTAGTGCACCCCCAGTTGTCAATTGTTAAACTGTATCCTAATGGGCCTTATTGAATTGAAAGTGAGATAAAATCTTTGGAACTTGGGCAGAGAAATGAGAGCAGGAACATTACTAAATAATTCTAGTCTGCTTAAACGAATAATTTACACTTTGTAATTAAATATTCCCTAATGTTTTAAACCAGATTTAAAAAAAAAAATGAAAGTAAAATAAGGCTGCATGAATAGTCTGGCGCCACCCCATTCAGCAGTTAACAATTTATGAAATACACTCAGGGAACACGACAAAAATACGGTCCATGAAGCAAAAAAAAAAAAAAAAGAGAACATGAAGAGATTGATGCTCACCCAAACAGAATGTTACATCCTCCCGTAATAAACGAACCGGCGAGAAACGCGAAACGGGCACCAACAATTGGTATCTAAGAAGCAAATACATGTACATGTAATGTTAAAATCAGTAACTATTACGGTGAATTAGCCAAAAGGGGGAAAAACGCTAACAACCAAATAGCGCCATCTTTTGACGTGTACAGAACAGAGTTTTGTGAAAGAAATGGTTTTATTTTTGTTCCTTTAGACCTTTCTACGCTTGGTTGGCAAACTGCACATTTTGCCAACCACGGGATGCAAAACTATGGAAGGTCCAACACTGCAAAAATGAAGAAGAGTTATTACAGAAAACCAAATTATTATTAGATTGTTGGAAATACAACATTGTCGACAAAGCTTCAACACAATTCCTACACATTCTTTTTTTACTGTGTATTGATGGCGTTATGGGGTTTTTTGGGGGGAAAAAATATATTGCCAACCACGGCTTCAATTTATGCGTTTGCGACAGCCCATATAAAATGGCGACAATGTTTACAAACAAAAGAAATTTAGGCCTATTGAATCCGCTGTTACATTCCTCATTCAAAGATGTTGTAGATTAGCACAAGATATTTTGAGTTCCCCTAAAATTTAATAATGATAGTCTTATTGAATTTTAAGACCAAACAGGGACTTACCATTTTGCCTATTAGGGGCGATCCTATGCTGTATGACAAGGAAAATACGCTGAACACCATCCCAATAACTGTCTGTGATATTCCCCTTTTCTTTGCCTGTTGCAAAGTGACAGGAAATCTTAGGATATAATGAATCCCTAAAAAGCGGATTTCATCCTTCAATCAACTACGTGTATCTAAGAAATTTGTGTTATTGAAGCTTGCAGATTTTAACAGCAGTATAGAGGAATAAGCCATTTGCGAGTTAAATTTGAATAAAATCTGGTACGCTGACTTGCTCAAGTCAAATGCTTTCCACATTTCAGTTTTCTTTCAACCAGACCTTTGAAATAGGAAAAGTAAAAAAAAAACCACATTACATTTTCGGGCATTTCTGGCCGTAATGCCCCCTCAAATCGAGCGCAGTCGCGCGTGCACGAGTAAGCACCGGAGGAAGTAATCGAACGCCGGTGTCATTATGATAATCCGACTCCTATGAAAATCGGACTCCTTTTCCTTATTATTGGTTAATCCCTCGCACGCGACAGGTCAGTCTCTCATATACATAACATATATGATCCTAAAATTTCATGTTATCCTACTTACGCAAGCGCAATACTACCATATTAGCAACCATAACACTACCAATTAGTAACCGGGATTCGTCTGTTGTTTAATGTCTTTGGTCGTAAATGATACATGTGCACCCATTCACTCATTTCAATAATGGGGCTTGCACGATACATTGATTTAAACAAAATTAGATGATCCTAATAACGGCCGATCCTTTTAGCAAAGGGCGGATCCAGGGAGGGGGGACAACAGGGGACTTCCCCCACCCCCCTTAAAAAAAAACCGAACCCAATTTTGCGTACACCGTACCACCATCTTTTCCTTTTAAAAAAATATTGTGGTAAGAAATCGCCTCAGATCGCACGACAGAGTTTCTAGAATCCAATTGGGCCTCTTGAGGGGGACCCGAACCTCACGCCGTAATTTTTTGGACCCACTTTTTATGGGGACTAACCTTTTTTTGCCCCCCCCCCCAAAAAATGTGTTCTGGATCCGCTCTTGCTTTTCTTAGGACATTTCTCATAGGCAAAATAATTGACATGGACTAGTTGAGGAGTTGAATTCCAGGATTTTTTTAGTGGGGGCACGGGGGGAATCACAATATCATGGGGGCACATATCGCAAACGTCCTATTGCAGTTTTTCCCAGTTGGGCCCATAAGGCCAAAACAAAAAAAGTCTCCGGTTTCTGGTAAGCGCGCGCGTCGCCGTAGCATTTTTTTTTCAATGAAAGATGATGTCTCAAAACCGCCAAACTCACTGGTTTGACTGGAATCATGCTGCTGCACAATTTTAATTTGTAGATTTGGTTATGGTTTTAAAGAATAATCTTGTTTGTAGCCTCTCTGGACTCCCATATATTTGCACTAAGTTTAGTCAGGCACCATTTGCAGTCATCAGCCGATATTGGGTCGCTATATCCATTGACATAAGAAATTTGGCTAACTAAAACAACTACAACTTACAAAAAGCCTTTTTGGTTGGGGAAGGAAGAGGGGCATTATCAGTATTTTGGTGGGGGACCTGGGGGCGCGGCCAATTTATGGGCCCCCCCCCCCTACGCGGGTTGAACTTACCTCAATAGGGTAGAACACCGTGATGACCGAGTAAGCCATCATGTTAGTAAGCGCGGCCAAAATGGTGCCCACAATGGTGGCTATCTGGTGGGATGTAAACCTGCTCTTCGCTGGTTGCTGGTCACCGTCGGCATCAACCGCTTCCTCTGGAGTTGCCAAACCTCTGGGCGGAGTCTCCATTGGAGAAGGCACCTGACTATCTTCCTGCGTAACCTCCATGTTGCCGTTTTCGTGTGTTTGAAGCTCCATGGCCTGTCCAAAAATGTCAACATAAAACAAGAAGGGTTTACTAATTTAGTATTAGGTTCTGTCAAAGCAGTACTTAAAGGGAATATACAACATTTGTAAACATCAACAAATAAAACTACCAAGTTTTTACGAAATACCTTACTAGGATGTTGAAGCATCCTGTAAAATTATGGCACCTGGTGTGAAGTCATTTTCAAGAAAATGGTGTTTTTGTATAAACTTCCAACGGTGGTCAGCCGACCACCGTTGGAAAAAACCGAACTATTTTTCAACTACTGCTCCAAATTTACCATTTTTCAGTCAAAATTGTGTTTGCTATTGGTTACATGTTCATGAGCGGGTGCAGGCCAGCTAGACTGGTTCCCTTACCTTACAATTTTCCGGCATCTACCCGGTATACATGTAAATTGATCAATTTCATCTGTAGTCGAGTCAGGGAATCAGACTACTTTAACATTTTTGTTTTTCTTGCCTTTTCCAGCATTTTCGAACACAAAACTTAAAAAATGTCAGTGTAACAATATTTGATCTATTATATTAACCCCTCAAATAGTTCATTTTTGAAAATTACAGCAAAAGCCAATGATGTACATTCACTTTAAGACTAGCGTACTGTCACACTATCCGAAATTCCGACCGGCTATATACAAGTCGTGGTGTTAAGTTCTGTAACGTAATCATTAGACATTTGTTTTCTTTATACAGTATGCGCAAGGCTGTAAAGTAATACAATCGCGGTGATGGCTTTTAGGTAGGGTAGTATTTTACGATCAAATTCATTGTATAGTGCGTGGTTCATTATGGACAATTTCTCGATCGTTTGGATTAATGGAGTGCGTCTATTTAGCATAAATAGAGATATACATGTAATGTTTACTTTTCAATGGCAATTTTGACAATTTAGCTGTTCACTCTTTCACTGGTGTCACCTTTCATAATACCATACCATATAATCCGCGTCATTGTATTGTATTATTTGAGTTTAACATACATACATGTACATATACATGCAGGACCTTTTTGGGATAGAGCTCAACAAGTCAGCCGTATAGCCATTCGCGGTAAATAGAGACATTTATATCTTCACTGAACACTTCTATAACCATTTTAAACTGTAGGCTGTTAAAAGTAAATGGGCAATTCCACGGTTAATCACGTTACATTTTTGATGTACTTTTGAGTTTCCTTGGGCTGTAATTGCCTTACTGAAAAGGTTTAATAACTGTTATCCCCATGGTAGATAGACTAGACCTAGACCTAAGCACCAAAGATGACATCCAGAAAAATGTGTTATGTATGATAAACAAGACGCATAAAATCGGTTACTCACGTTACGAAAATGCAAAATTAGTACTGACTTTTTTTACTCACCATTCGGCTAATTAATGCCCACACAACACATACATCAAAATGCTATAGTTGCAAGCATGTCAACAGCAAAAATTGGAGACCTTAAATCCAATTTTAAGGCAAGTTTTTGGCAGTTCAGAAACCATCCACGTCATTCTCCACGATCTAGAAACGCGCATGTGATTCACAAAGTATTCTGGGTAGATGCACAAAGTGCCTTGTAGCTTACGGGTGCACTGAACCAATTCAAGCCCCATTGAAAACAGTGTAAAATCAACGAAGTTCAGGGCCAAATAACATGCAAGCCAACATCACTGGGGTTTCTCAAACAAAAATTAAATTATTGTCTTGTACTTCATCTTTTCATTTCTTTTCAATTTTGGGTAGAAATAGCCGATTACATTTTTAAATATTCACACCAAAACAAAATCAATCTCCCGAAAAGTGATAGTTCCCAAGCCTGCATGTAGCCGTTTTACAAGTGGCATCCTTCCACTTTCTCAGGCAAATAGGACCCATTTTCAACCGTAATTCTATCAAGCCTGCCCTCAGATGAAAGCGCCCAAAACCAGGGAGTTGATCTTTGGCTATATTTACACAATTCCACCGTGTTTTAAGCCAAACGGTCTCCGTTTTCAAAAGAAACTGTGGGGTCTTTTATGCTAATCAGCTCGCGTAGAAATTCTCGCTTGAATTAGTTCACTGCACCCTTACTTGTTTTTTAATCGATTGCCCAAAAAGAACATAGCGCCCTCTATTAAAAAAAATGAAACATTCTGCATTCACTCAGATCAACAAGAGGGCACTGTTTTATGTACAAGATGAAAATTTTATAGCTGAGGAGTCTTCTTGCACAATGCATTGCAGTACACATCAACGGGATGTCTCACGTTTGGATTTCGATAACTCTCTGCAAAATTAGAATTAAAAGCTGAATTTTTGGTGATGCAATGCTCACAACAGCAACTTTGCGAGGCAGAAGTTTCGGGGAGCATTGAGGAAACTGTAGTGAGTAAGAAGCTTGCAAATTTGAATCACACTGGTTTTATTATTGCACGATATGGATACCTTAAGATTTGGGACTCTCATACGGAGTATTGAGAGTCCCAAATTTTCGGACTAGACTCATGGGTTGCTAGACTCATTTGCATGCCCTCAAATTCTCCGGTATTAGAGCATTTTGTGGGCCGTGAACTTGACGGTTTGTAAAAAAGAAGAGGAGAAGCCGTGAAGAGGACTTGGACCTCGTAGGCCCTTAAACTGCTCCTTTTTTTGTAATGGAGCGTAGGCATCCTTTTTCAAAATGGCGATGGGCTTCAGGACTAAATTAGGGGTTGATCCTCTTTGGATGGAATTTTCTCTCAAAAGTCTTAGGTTTACCCCTTAAAAAAACGAACAGAAAATGAAAGATGATGAAGTAAGCTTTAATTTGATGTGTGTCTCAAACACCTTGGAGAGTCCTGAGTAATTTTCATATTTGTTTAAGTGCATGGGCGTAATTATCACTGAGGTCTATGGTTGTCACTGGTCTGCTAACTTAGATTGTATAAGGGCGTACTAGTCCAAAAATGAGAGTCGAGAAACTTAAGAGAGTAAAAACATGCAGCACCAGAAAATAGACTGGCACATGACACAACCAGTCAAACACCCCTTTAGTACTGCATCAACCAACTGTGTCAACATGGTCAAAAGAAACGCGTGGTACGTCTACACATTTCCCACAGTCATGTCACGAGAATACTGAAGGGTCAATCTTTTCAAAAAGTTGGGCTTGTCTAGTCTTTATAGGCTTCAAATTTCTCTCTCAGGTGTAAAGTGTTGAAGAAAAGTCTCCTTTAGAAATTACAATCGAGACCTCAAACCTTGTCTTTGTCCCATGCAAATTTGTGAGAATTTTGTTGGCTCAAAAGTGAGTAAAGTTGGACTGATTTTGTTTTTGCATGTTTTTCTGCACACAAGGTCCCATCCCCAGTATGATGTTAGGGTCGAGATTTTGTCATAAGTTTTTTTTACTGATTTCCAGATTAAAAAAAAACCTTTATATTAAATCCTAGCCCATTTATCCATTCTGCCATGGCGTATATATGCATATAGAAAAGAGTGCATAGCGTAATGGGTTAGCACAAAAGAGGGTGACACAGAACCAATGCATTGCTTGCTGGAGTGGATTTAATCGACGTTTCGAGACAGTAAAACTGCTCTTCTTCAGGGATCTATACAAGTTAAAAAAAAACAATAACAAAACTTAAACAAAACGAACTTAAACGACAATAACAGAACTAAAACAAGGGGGATAACTGTGGTGATTGAATCAGGTCAAAAAGGGTTTATGAATTTGCTCCAATGGCATTTGAAGGAAGGGTAAACGAATGGTGAGGGGACTTACCAGGTTGGGTGTGTGTGTGTGTGTGTTGACTATTGGAAATGACTGAAAGTGGAGTCTGTGGCAAGCGGAGAGTAGGAGATAAGACAGTGACGGGAGTGAAAAGGAAGATGACAATGGAGCCACAAAGAAAGTGGACAAATGAGGAGCTCACAGCCCTTGGTGTCAAGCGGGAGCTATTGTTGTTTGATGTTAATCCCAGCTGTACGTTCTACTGTGTTGAGTTGGTGCATCCATTGTATTGGTGGTGATTTGTTCTATAGCGAAAATTTGCGAAAATTTGCATTTGAGAAATGTTGCGGCCTGGGAGATTGAAGTGTTTGGTGGTGGCTTGATCTTTCTTATTGAGTGAACCATCAGACCTGTGACCCCTGAAGCGAGTTTTTAGAGTGGTGCATGTTTCGCCGATATATTGCATGTTGAATTTGGTGCATGTGAGACAGTAGATGATGTTTTGTAAGGTACAGGACAGGTGGCTTTTGATAGGAAAGATTCTCCCTGTAGAACTGCTGCAGACTTGTGTGGTATTGAAAGCGTGTTCAGTTGGTGTATCTGTGGGTTTAAGTGACGAAGACACAAGCAAATCTTTCAGGCTTGGGCTCCTTTTATATGCAATCATGGGTGGATGTGGAAAGCAAGACTTCAGTCTGGGTGTGGATTGAAGTATGTTGAAGTTGTGGAGAAGAGTGTTGGCAATATTGGGTAGATTGGGGTTGTGTGGCAGACATAGAGGGATGCGAGTATTGACATCCTTTGTGTGGCGGGGATTTAGAGCGTTGGAACAGTTGACTGTGCCTGCTCTGGCGAATGCTTGATTAATTAGAGTGGTGGGGTAGTTGCGTTTCCGAAGTTGGAGACGAAGAGTTTCCAAGCGCTTTTCGAAATCCTCATCATTAGAGCAAATGCGTCGGAGTCGGTGGGCTAGGCTGAAAGGGAGACTCCTTTTGGTGTGGAGGAAATGGCACGAATTGAATGACAAAAACACATTCAGGAAAAGCAGAATATCTCCAAGGTCAATATTTTGAGAAAAACAATTGAAAGAAAAAATTATCTGAGGTCAAAATTTGGCCCGCAAATAGTGACTTTTTTGCGCCTGCTAGCTGTAGAGCGCCCCCAACGACATTTAATTGAGTTTCAGCTACTTTGAAGCTCAAAATGCCCCCCCCCCCTTTTCAACTCGAAATTGCTGTAATCGGCTGATAGTCTACGACTCCCTTACGATTTTGGAGCATCCGTTACGGAAAAGCCCTTGTTGATACCTTTAAAATACTTTTGCCCCCCTCCTCATAGGCTCCGCCCACTGCAAAAACACTGCCGCAGCAAAGCGCGGCGGCCGTCTATAATTGTCAGTCTCTACAGGGTGCAACCCTGCAAAAACATCCCATAGACGCTAGTGCTAAATGCGCATATTTCAAAATTCTTTTAAAACTACTCAGAACTCTAACAGGTATTCAAGCTGCACAGAAACATGAGGATCAATGTGTCATCTTTCATTTTCTTTTTATTTTTGGTGGGTTGACAATTGACTTTTCGAGATATTCTCACCCAAAGAAGACGACCCCTATTTTCTCCAAAGCAGAAAAGTAGCCATCTTGGAAAACGATCCCTCCACAACATGGCAAAATAGCGCCTCTTTCGAGCCCAATAGCATCCAAAATGCTTAGAATTGGAAGCCCCAAGTCCGGGCCAGAGGTTCATTACCATATCTCTTTAATTCCCCAATTTTATGGCTCTCCAAACTCTCTACTATAGAGTATTTTGATGGTACAACTTTTATTCATGATATCGGCGGACGGATTTTTGGCCTATTTACAGGCGTGCACCCTGAGATAGGTAACCAGTCTACTTCACATGGCAGTCATTCAGTGAGATAGATTACCAGTCTAATTCACAAATAACAGTGAGATAGGTAACCAGTCTCATACACGCACGCGCACCACTGATAACTAGCGCCCATTGGATAAACACTAGAGTTGCGTTAACTTCCGGTTCCATTCGTGCTATGCTACACCGTGTGAAGTACGCATGGTTGAATTGAGATGAAGTCACACTAACGAAACGGATAGTGCCCGATCAGGCACTATACTCAAAAATGTTTGACTGTTTACAGCGCCCTCTCAAAAACTCAAACTCCAAAACTGAATCTAGGGAAACTAAAAGCGGTCCTTTAATTGTTGAATTGCTTATAGTTGAATATAGCCTTTCGCCAAGGCCATCCTGGCTTAGAGCGGCGGAGCTGCGAAAGCACCAAGCGACTGGAGCACAGATTAAGTCAGCACGTACGAGTGGCGAAGCCACGAGGCCTTTTCCAACTTTATTTTGTTGAATTATTCATAGTTTTTACGCAAATAAGAAGATGCTGAAAGGTTAACCAATCACAACGCGGATTTTGCGTAGTTGCTTCCATTTGTGAAAGAAGGGTGAGTAAGGAAAACGTAAGAGCAAATAGCAATAAGTTTAGATGAAAAATAAGTACATAAACTCAAATAACGCCTTAAAATATTTTTATATTAGTAAAATTAAGATAAGATAATTTAACAACAATTATGCGGTCATGATCTCGTGGAAAACTAGACTCGCATTTTTTGTTTTTAAATTGTGTGCAAGCATCCGGGCGCGTCCGGCTAGTAGCCACGCGCGCATTAAAAGGCTGGTGATTGGTTGGAATTTAAAAATCGAGATTATAAAGAAAAACATAAGAATTTCTTGACAAGTTGGAAAAGGCCCCCGTGGCTTCGCCACTCGCGTGTCTGGTCTCCCGCTCCAGTCACTTCGCGCATTCGACGCTTTGTCTGATGCCGGCAAGTTAAGCCACGATGGCCTTGGCGAAAGGCTAATAGTTGAATTGCTTATGAGTTGAACTACAACATTTCCATTATAAAATCCTGAACATGTTTATTTTCTTATTTTATATTTTGGAGAGAGGTGAGTTTTAAAACACATATTGACTGGCATAATTCGGTCATTAGTGCACGTCTATGCCCCCGCGGGCCTGTGAGTGACGAGAAGATGGTCCTATTTCCCTCGGCCGTCGGACCCTCTTCTGGTCACTCACAGTCCCCCGGGGCGCATAGACGTGCACTAGTGACGTCATTGCCAGTCCATAGGTGTACAATAGGGCCATCGCAGATTTGTCCTTTGAAAAAAAAAAATATAGGTAGAAAAACAAGCAAATGCAGCCATCTTGAAAATTTTGTCAAATCTGCGATGGCCCTATAGCCAAAACAATATCTTTCTCATGACACACTCTGACTGTGTGCCAAATTCCATGGTTGTATCATCAAAGACTCTACTCTTCCAAATATTTCCACTATCTGCCCCACTATTACGGCCTCCTCCTTACCAGCGCATTGGTCTAAAAGTGCAATACCGAGGCTCACGGGATCGGCTGGCAGGTTCAAATTAAGCGTTGGGTACTTGACTTATACGGCTACATTGTACATTCAGAACGCTCATCAGTATGGGATCCGTGCGCCAACAAGAGGGCGCGTTTTTACCCCTTTTGAGAGCGAATCGGAGCCATAATGTCTTCGCGCGTGGTCTCCCAGACTAATCCCCGCCCCCAATAACTTTTGCTCATTTGAAATACACAGTGTATGGACCGGACACCACTCTAGGTCTCCCCCAACTCTCCTTTTCTGGCCGTTGATGGGGTACTTGTCCACGGAACTCATAGACAAGAATACATGTACATGTACTGCGAAAAATCCTGATCGCTTGCAGTGGGGTTCATGCACAGGTACATTTTACTGAGTGATGCAAAGTACTCCAGTGCTTACAGAGTGCATACGTCCCGATTCTCAAAAAAATAAACTCGTGAGGGTTGATGGTCAGCTTGCATGCTGGGTCTGGATGAAAAAGATGTAACTTACTCAATAATCACCCACCAGAACAAAGGTTCACGAACAAACCACGCCTCTTCAGCTGCTTGTGTATTTGTTTTCACCTTACTTCCACATCTTTATTTCATTGCGGCATTCATAATCTGATCGACATTTTTTTTTCTTAAAAATAAGATTTTTTTTTAATTATTATTTGTCATTACATGTTACACATACTGAATATAGAATGTCAATCACAGGGATATACTGGAAAGAGCGACCACTCACATCAAATCCAATCATTTGTGAACTTCGAGGTTACTTAAAACTTACTAAGAATAATAATTATTTTTGGCGCCATAATGACGTCAAAGAGCTATACTGTCTTACTCATTCAAATCGCCAACTTGATCTTACATTGGACACAATAAGCCAACACTTTAATTTCCAGGAAAAAAATGACGAGTAAAATGTGTAGCAGTTTTTCAATCAAGAAAGCATTATAAGGATTACACGGTACAGTGAAGCGCATTATAAGTAGGTGTGTATTATAAGGAAAAGTGGATTTGGGGGACAAAGAGATAACCAAACTGTTCAAGTCTACCAAGATAAAAATAGAGCCGTGGATGACTCGACAATGGCTGTGAATCTTAACATAAACAGCGCCCTCATTTTCACATTGCCAATACAACTTGTACTTTGATCTAGTTCGATGTTACACGCCCGAGGAATACACGTTCGGTATTTCAGCTATGATTTTCAATTCAGGGTGAATAATCCGCCGAATGCCTGAAAAAAAGTGGAGATTCCCAATAAAATAAAAGGAATTAAACTTTTCTCTTTCATGTACGTTCAGTTTCATGCCCCAGACTACGCCTGTACGAATTTGTTCCTGTTCTTAATTGTGATGGCATAAAAATCATGATTCAGTGGCCATTAACGTCATTTATCCAGACGTAAAATCCGTTATATCTTGCTGTACACATGATGCGCATGTTAACGAACTAAACGGACCTTTTCTTTTCACCATATCTTTTCTCGGCGAAGCAACAGGACAATGGAAAAACTTCCCAATGAGTTTCCATACTTAACGGAGCCAAATAACAAGAGCGCCCCAATGATCGCGGGTTTTTAGGGGGGCTGTTTTTAACGTGAACGCGTCATAGTAAGATTGTTAACTTCATTATAAACGCGTCTCTAGATTCAACGTCCTGTTAGTTGCCCAAAGAACCAGCTATTTACAAAACCCAATTCGGGTTATTCTTTTGTGTTTTAATCCTTGATTTCCTTATGGTGATTATAAAACACGTTCACAAATATCTTAGCTCATCATCGTGTTCATCCAGGTATTTTGAGTAAATAATCTAAACTTCAAGGTGCGTTTGTATGAAACACGAAACTATTAGAGCAATGCACTATTAATGTATCATTAAGGGCACCGACTGCAATTCGGCCCGCTTTTACATGACATCTTCGTTAGCCTATATACATTGTACATGTATACACCCAATTGAACTGTTTAACTGAGATTAAACATTATTTGTTTACAGAAAACTAATTTCGGTTTGAGTTTTAATGATTTTTACAAGAAACAATTGTTTGTACAACAGCTTGACTGTATTCGTGATTCATAAGAGTTTATTAAAGAATCATAAATTGTGCGGAAAAATAGAAGAGATGTGATGTGATCTTCCTGCAAAATCGTCCAAATATGAACGAAGGGGTAGTCACAAAAAGCAGGGATTGACTTTGGGTTGACCATATTGAGCTGCTCCAAGTTGAATTTTTTTATGCATAAATCCCGACATTGGGAAATAACGGTGTGGCGTGAATATCCGACTCCATGAAATGTGGACTCTTTGGTAGTACTGCGCACGCGTGAGTACGATACTATGCTATTTTTAGGATCGTTTCGGGAGAGTGACCTGTCACGTGCGAGGGATAAACCAATAATAGGGAAATAGGGGTCCGATTTTCATAGGAGTCGGATTTTCATGTGACAACGGAACAGACAGATAATGCTCAGGTGTTTGTCTCTAATCAAGTTCGTATTTTATTTAACTGATGATGCAGTAGCTCACTGACTACAATGCTCCTGGCGTCTCGACTGATCTCTTCTCAACGAACCCACTCGGTATATGTACCATGGGCCCCGTATTGAAATTCCCATCTCGCTTAAAGCCACTACCGACTTTGGTCAGTGATCGTGCGCCCGAAAATGCAGAACGACCTCTCTTGTCCTTGTTCTCTTCCCAGTGCCCCTCGTCGCCGCCTCTTTTGAACCCGCTGTCAAGATGGTTCAGTTGGCTGGCACCTGAAAAGGCCGAGCGCCCTCTCTTATCTGGACTATCTTGCCAATCCCCTTCGTCGCCGCCTCTTTTGAAGCCACTGCCGATATTGACCAAGTGACTGGCACCCGAGAATGCAGAGCGCCCTCTTTTGTCCTCTGCGAAAAGGCCCGCTTCTTCGTCATTCCTCTTTGCAAAGCCGCTGGCAAGGTGGGTAAGTTGGTTGTTGAACGAAGATCGTCCTCGCTTGACCGCCTCCTCTTGTGCTGCTTTGTCGCCGCCTCTTTTGAAGCCACTGCCGAGATTGACCAAGTGACTGGCACCCGAGAATGCAGAGCGCCCTCTTTTGTCCTCTGCAAAAAGGCCCGTTTCTTCGTCATTCCTCTTGGCAAAACCGCTGGCAAGGTGGGTAAGTTGGCTGTTGAAAGAAGATCGTCCTCGCTTGACCGCCTCCTCTTGTGCTGCTTCGTCGTTCTCCCTTTTAGTGAAGCCGCTGTTGATGTTGGTCAGATGGCTGGCGCCTGAAAATGAACTACGCCCTCTTTTGTCCTCTTCAAAAAGACCTGACTCGCCGTCGCTTCTTTTATGGAAGCCGCTGTTCAGGCTGGTCAACTGGTTGTCGAAGGTAGTGCGCCCCCTCTTGTCCTCAACGTACGCACCCCACAGATCGCTGTCGTCGGCGGCGCTCTTCTTGTGAAAGCCACTCTTCACGTTGGTCATTTGATTGGCTCCAAAGAAGCCTTTCTTTTGGCGCGGTGATTGCCACCCAGACACCAGATGGACCAAGTTGCCGTTTGGACTTCCTCTGATCATCCTCTGAGCACTGTTGACCAGGTCTTGCAGTAACTCATCGATGAGATCCTCCTTAAGCTCCTCAATGGAGAGTTCTTTTAACTCTTCAGTCATCCCCTCCTGTGAAGAAAGACAGTAAAACCATCAATCAATAAAAATTGATATTTCCATTTATATTTTTTGTTTCAAGAAAATATCAATGTACAAGAGGTTTCATTTTGATGTTATACTTTCATCAGCAGTTCGCCTCAACCCTCGAATAGCGATGCGGGTCCATGCATTCGTTCTGAACGCGTTATTTAAGCAAACACACAATCACCACATTTTCATTTGTGCCGAGTGTGGCGTACGAATGTGCCGATCAAATGAGGGGCTGTAACGGCGACATTTTGGAGATACAAGGGAGATACAAGACTTGCATAGAACCCAATGGTAATTACGCGTATACTTCCACAAATTATTGTAAATACAGTTGTACTCAAAACTATCCAAGGTGTTTGAAACACCCGTCGAATTAAAACTTATTTCATCATCTTTCTATTTAATCTGTTCACTTTGGGGGGTTAATTGATAAATTCGATCCAAAGATGATCACCCCTAAAAGCAGTCCTAAAGCCCATTGCTATATTGAAAAAAAGACGCCTACGCTCCATTGCAAAATAGAGCCACTTCGGGACCTAAATTTAATCACAATTTCAAAGAAATACGAGCTCGCAGTCTTCCATTCTTTTCTTTTGTATAAATCCTCAGGTTCACGGCCCTCAAAATGCTCTAACCCTTGAGAATTTGAGGCCATACAAATTGTGATTTGGCCCGCGTAGGCAATTCTGGTGCTATTTACAGATCTGCACTCGCAATCAGACGTGAATCCCTTGCAAGTCATCGACGTTATTTTGTATATTAACCCGTTCTGCTTAATTCAACAAGATCATGCATAATTCATGCCACTGTACCCTTGGAGGTTAGCGTTAAAAAAAATTAATGCGAAAAACATTATGCTGCTTAAAGTCATGTGGAAACCATCGCCGAAAATATATGTAAACCGCTGCTCCAATTTCGCGGTTTGACGTTTGATCGCTATTTAATGGAGTCTGTGACGCAGACTTGCAAATAAGTGTGTCTGCCGGGTTTGTCCAGTACAACGCGTGACCAATGAACACCAGATTCTTTGAGAAATCCCAATCGCCATAGTCAATCAAATTGTTGATCATTCAGTTAGCATATCAGCATACCATGCACGTCGATCGCAAATGTTTGGTTAAAATTCAAGTAGTCCTACCACATTTAAGTTTTGGTCCATATTCACCATTGTGCTGTGATTAACAATACCCTATACTATACAAGCAATCCCATCGAATGAAAAGTGTGGGTGGAATGATAGGATCATTTAAAAGAAAAGCTCCTTTTCAAATTATTTACATATCCTCGCATGTGATCAAGGTGTATAATTAGAACCATTATACAGTACAGTGAAACAATATCCGTTCATTCATGCACGTTGTCTATCAGTTTTGTGTCCGCGTCTAGTGTAAGCTATTGAAAGAAATGTTAGAATCATTCAAGTAGCACAGACTGACTCTGAGCGTGGTTGACATGTTTTGCCAAAGATGCGGTGCGTACTTTATGGCGCAGCTCTGCACACCATTGCTGCTATACCGCCCTCTTGCGGTAGGCGTAAATACGGTCCTGTGGGTCTATGAACAACAACCCCTCACGAAAGTGTTGCGTCTTCGAAACATACATATTCATGAGTTTCAACTGCTAGGGAAGAAGCTCCTTGCCGGGGGGGGGGGGGGCTTGGACTTGACATTAGGACCAGTGAGAGATGACAAAGGCCACCACGCAGAGCACGACGAGCAGACATTATACCCTGGCCTCAGGAACTGCGTGCACAATGCGTGCATAATAATTGCATGGTGCTCCTCTAGCGCTAATTAAAGACCGGTCCATGTGTTCTGAACTAGTTCAGAATGGCTGACTGAGCGAAATGTGGCAACCACTACAGAAAAGAAATTACATGGACGGCAACACGGCAGACGTGTAGGCGTTACGAAAACACTGCTGTTGGATGAAAACAGTCATCGATGTACAGTGAATCATGCTCGACAATAATAATATTTTACGGACTCCAGACAACTAGCATAGCAGCAAACCCAAGGTCAAAATGATGCAAGAAAGACAGAAATTATATCGGTTGAAATCACAACAACCACAGAATGTCCCTAGTTGGGCAGGAAATTGCTGCAATGGGGACCCTAAGATGATGGACACGCACATGCCCTCCGCGACGTACATGTACGAACTAACGTTAAACAACTCCCACGGTAATTAAAACGACGCGGCGGGAAACGCATGGAGTGTCGAAAAACAAATCGATAGTGCCACTCGCGCCCAAGTCAAGTCAGTTATTGAATTTCTCCGTCTGTGAAATAAAAAAAAGGTGTGGTATTATTAAATTTGGCCTGGTGGGCGAGCATTTCGCATTGACACTTTCGTAGACAGTTTGCCAATGACGACTCCTTATCGTCTCAACGCTAGAGGTTTTGTTTGATATGGGAGGAAGAACTGAAAATGAAGGCTTGTGTGCAAACCAGAGATCACAAAAGAAAATAATTAGATAATGGATGACAAACAAATCATGCCGGTAGATTTGTGTGCACTAAGTTTCTACCCTGCAAACGGCAACGCTACCAAAATTACTTTAATTTCAAAAGCTCCACATTGCGATGCTATATGCAAACAGCTAGGCCCTATAGCTTCATGATTGTATTAACAAAAAAAGCGTTCCATCTCCATATGGCTTGCGCGAGGGCTTGTTCGCTGTAGCTGTTGATTTTCCGTATTCTCGTACTGCGTTTGGTATTCAAGTCTTTCTCGGCGAACACTTTAGCTATATAGAAGTAGGAAGAGCCTATTAACTATACACTCTGTAGGCCCGCAAGACAAATATGTCAATTTCAAGTCCATTTGGGTAATAGTGTTGGTGCTATTTGTGAATATAATCAGCACTTGCACTTAAGGTAATTGTTGCCGTATTTTCCCTGTCATCTTTTTTTCATATTTTAGGGGGCAATTTACAATTCTGGCCTTCGGGTTGCCTCGATATCCACTTACAATAACGAGTAACCATTTGGCCATGTCAACCACGATCTCTGATCAGATAGGATCCTTTGTTTAGAAAATGGGATAATTTGACCAAAAAAAACTTTCATTACCAAAGTTAATCACATAGAATTGTTCAACTAATGAGGATTACTGAGAAATGGTAAATAACTTTAAGGTTTAAGTGCCAGCTCAAGTTTCGATAACCTTTATGCCATATTTATTGGGGGGGGGGGAAGCAAGCCCCTGTTGCAAACAAGTTTGTTTGAACAAACAAAATGTCCTCTTAAAGATGCAGACACGTTTTAAAAAGTCACTGAATGTAATGTCATTCCTTTAAACTAACTTTATACCAACTGAGAATAATAGGAAGGCGCCACCAGAGGGAGAATTCCCTGAAGTATAATGCAGTCATTCAGTCAGTCAAAAGTCTCATCGATGATCAAACAGACTAAATACCACGTGAAACCACCGTAATACAGATACTCTTTGGAATGGTGGAGCTGAAACCTACTGTTTAGTGCTTACCCTACGTCCGTCTTGTGGCGTTTGTGCATACCAGGGCTACGGGGAATACAACGAAACTACGCATTTTATCCAGCCCAAGATGCGAAAAGTTGAGTGTTAGCATGCGTGGAACTATAAAAAAGGTACCGGCATAAATACACACAAAGTCCGCCGGTGGACTCTACAAGGCAGTGTTCCAGAAAGAATTTTTCAGTCAGATTTTGGCGGTAGACTGGTGGATAACATGTGAGAAACTTGCACACCGACCCTGGCTTTGAGTTTTTAGAGTCGGCTTTGCTCTAAGAAGGTGTAGTTAATTTATTAACCTTGAAAGTAGCTTCCGAACTACCACGTACCGTTTGTAATTTCCCAACACTTAACTAGCAGTCGAGTGGCGTAATTCCCCACACCATTAACCCCCTAATTGCGCAACTTGAACGCCATCCCATTATCTGTAGAGGTCGCAATTAGTTTGAGCTCCAATCAGTCATTAATTCGGCTGTATATCTCCATATCGTTACAAGCGCTTTAAAAATGAAAAATGTACGAAGGACCGGCTTTTGCCGGCGAAATATATGCACCTGCCGGCCCGTCGTTAAGGCATGCTGTCGTGAATTCTAATAAGACAAGTGTAGCCTTGAAAATCTTATGCAATCCACGTAGCCCTTCCTATGTTTTGGTATCAGACACCTAGCGACGATCAAAAATCATCTCTCCATTGTGAGAAAACGGGCAGGAACGGTTTGGCTCCGTGGTGCCTTCATGTTTTCTAGACGGGAAACTTCCCGATCATTAGCCATTTTTATAATCCATTCAAAAACATTGGCAAAGGGATTGAGGAAGGTTTTATGTTCAATACTATTAAAGAAAACGAAATTCCTGACTCAACAAAGACGAAACTGACAAAATACATGGAAGATATACAAGACAATGTTCTGGGTTAGTGTGGAGTTCACGCCAGACGACCCGGGAGATAACCTCATTTCCCCGCGGAATGTTCCAAACCCTATAAGATCGGGAATTAGCCACGCACAATTCGCATTAGTTGCGTTATAAATCGGTCATCAGCCTATATACGTACGTGACCATGTTACCTAATACCAAGAAGGAAATGAGGTATTCCACCATGTAAAGGCGAAACTTGAAAGGTAATGGGGCGACTATTAATGGCGGAATGGAAATGGCAAGTGAGTTTTTAAGTGCCTAACTTGAAACTAAAATGGAGCAACGGACACGGGAAGATATGATTGATCTAAATAAGTGTTGTTATGCGAAGGGATTTTTGTTGTTGTAGGCCTACATAGTGAAAGTTCTAAAGAGAAACTTGCGGAAGGTCTGTGGAAACTTGAAGAAAAGTACGTGAGTTTATTTCATTGTTCTGTACGTTTTCAAGATTTTTGGCTGAACTAAGAAAAGAGCAGGTAAAACAAACATTTCGAAACCGCTGACAGTTTGTTAATTACCGTGTTCACCTTTAATTACATCAAGGCAACTATCATTCGCAAATCAAATTTCAGCGGAACTCAAAGAGTCGAATTGTTGTCAAGAATTGTATGCGCGCAAAAACGTTATTTGTTTACGCTTTACAGTATTTAATTAATATTTTAGTTTGTAACTATCCATGGTTACCCAGCTATAACGAAGCAAATCTGTGAGGAACCAATTGGCTGCCGTGATCAGCCAATCTAATTGAATAACATGAATATTAAAACCTGTATCGACCAATCTACAGCGGCGCTTGGGGAAAATAACGCGTGTTTTGAAACCTGGATAAAAATCGACCGTTGCACATCAAGAATCCGCGAGAAGGCAGCAGTTACCGATTTCACTGAAGTTGCCCCGTAGAAAAAAAGGATTTATCTGTATTGTTTTGCTTTTTTTTGGCAAATTTGTTTCCCTCAGCCTTTCAATTGTTAAATAGTGCAACATTATCTCTATGAAACACTCCAAACGCATCGCTATTACGCAAAACATAACGTTGATGATGAAAAATGTGGCGAAATTGTTTCAGAATTAATTGGGAAGCGTACTAGGCAATAAATTGGATTACTCTTGGGGTAAGGAGCGGGGAATGCAGCAGGGGCGTAAATCCCGGGGGATGAGGGTATATATCCCCCAGCCACTTTTTGACAAGGTGGAATGGGCTATTGCATCCCCCCCCCCCCCACTTTTTAGTTGTGAGAAACAAAAAGCGGATTTTTAGTGATTTTTTTCGAACTTCCCAACAACCAAAATGCATGCATTAGTACTGACAATTGGAGAAAAAGTAAAAAAATTTAAATGCGCCATTTTGATGTCAGGTTAAGGCGTAAACATACATAACATGCACATCTGTATTATGAACAGCGCCCCCTAGTGTCATGTGGTGTCATGTAGAATTTCTACGGCCGGGCAATTTTCTAATTTTAGTCATCTCCCATCCTCTACCCCAGTCCCCGGCACAAATTTATGCCACTGGTATGCAGTGAGCAGTGAAATCCAAAGTAGCAATGCAAGACAGTCTTGAAAGGGTTGCCGGACGTAATATAGGCAAACTGAATTTGTAGGCCTATCCATTTCTAATTTAAATAAATAAAACAAGGAACAAGTTTTCAAGAAGAAAAGGAAAAACAAAGTTGTTTTCCTTTTTTATTAACGGAATAAGCAGGGGCGCTTCATGAAAAAAAAATATTGCAAACGATATCGCATGAAATATTTTATTTTGACGAAGAATATTATTCTTTTTCAGTAAAGTATACGTCAAATAGGCCTATGTCGAGTTTGTCGAGTTTGTCATCCCATAAAGGTCAACGTCAAATCGAAGAAGGAAAGTGTTATAAAATACTTTTGATGGTAATGTTTACGATCATTCGGAGTTTCAAATCATCAGTTTACTTGTTGACCTGTTTTTCGTCTTCTTCTTTTTTTCCAGAATAGAGAGACACGAGATAAACAGAGGTAATAGCTACTTAAGCATCGCCCATCATTCCCAAATTTACTAAAAGCAACGTCGTTTCCTATCTGGCGGCGAAGCCTGGAAGATGGTTTTAAAACGGTCTACGCATGTAGGTTCCACATCCAAGCCCCGAAAAAAAAGCAAACCCCGCAGCACGTTCGAAATATTTTAGCGGTTAAAAGCTTTTCCAAATTTTCCCCGCAGATAGATTGGTTGAAAAACACCTATTAAATGAGAAAAGGCCGCTGTCTTGTCCCATCAAGAAGCGTTTCCATTAACTTGATAGACCCAATGCCAACAGCACACTCCCGGCAGTTATAGCTCCTTGTCAGTTGGCTAATTTCTGCCACTGTCATTTTAGATACTAAAGTCCCGACGATTGTGGCAATAACGCCGAACCATCAGGTCCAGTTCGCCCTACTTTCTATGTCCCGAGGCGACGCGCCTCTTACTGTGTAAAAATGTAAGCCTAGTCATTGGTCTTCAATTTTTGGTGTCAGCAGTTTCTCTCATCTCTTCCGGACTGAAAAAAACATTAGTGAAAATTCACACTGGACACAGCTCTGTTCCATATCGGCCAGGCATCCGTAGATGTATTTTTTTGGCCTCTGTTTAAGGTGATCCTTATTCGAGTTCTGCCCCGGGTCCACGAGTCTGTTAGTTCGTACTTGATCGCGTAGGTTTGAAGTGCCCTCGTGGATTTACCACGCAACACCCCCCCCCCTCCCCGTCCCCGCGTGATGAACACGTCCCTGTCGCTCAAGGGATTACCCTGATATTTATCATAGTGCTAATTTTAAATCAGTGTTCTCTCTCTCTCTCTTTCTCTTCGATTCAAACTCCCAGACCCGAATTTTAAAAACAACATAATGGTGGAAGTTTAGTCCCTCATACTTTGAAGGCTCCAGCTCCAAATGGGTCCACGTTCTTCAGAAACATCAATTCCTAAAATATGAAGTCACAGTTTTGTATTAAGTTTTTACATTAGGCCAAAAAAAAAAGTCTCCGGTTTCTGGTATGCGCGCGCGTCGCCGTAGCCATGCGCGTCGGCAAAATGAAAAAGGTTTTTTTTATGAAAGATGATGTCTCAAGACCGCCAAACTCACTGGTTGGACTGGAATCCTGCTGCTGCACAATTTTAACGTGTTTTCAGATGGGGTTATGATCGAGAATAAGCTTTATGTGGCCTCTCTGGTCTCCCATAATATTTGCACTAAGTTTAGTCGCCGAGCACCATTTGTAGTCATCAGCCGACATTTGAAGCAAAAAAAAAAAAAAACAGGTAAAAAAAAAAAAAGACGCGTCGCCGCACCACTTTTTGGGCAAGCTCCATACCAGAAACCGGAGACTTTTTATTTTTGGCCTTAAAGGCGTCTTTATGATTCTGAGACAAGAGACGAAGCCCGCGCCCACGACGAACCCGAGTTTTCGGAAAATCCATCATCACTGGAGACCTTACGTACCATGCAAGTATGTGAAGGCAGTGGCTTCTGAATCACTATTGGTTGATATGAGCCTACAACGTGGGTGTGTGGATATTTAAACTTTTTGACCCCTACGACATAGGTCATTTAACTACGAGCTGTAGCTGTTTTCAGATTTTGAGGCTGCAGTCGTACATACGGGTTAAACACCTTCCAGAGCGTATAGGCACCGATTTAGCATAACAGAAGAAACAGTGTGCTGAACCCAACGAAACAGTGACGGAAGCGAAAATCGGGACGTTGGAAATAGATTAGCGGGACGAGAATTCGATTTGCAACGAGCAAACAAAACCCTGGTGATGCGCCTCCAACGAATTCGTTAAATGCAAGTAGCTTTCACTTGTCAACCTTTCTGTTGGTAACAGAACGCCACGATTAATTTGCGCACGGCGACATTACTGGAATTTTCTTCATATCTTCTAGCGTTTACCCCACACATAAAAACTGATAAAAATGTACAATCCTTTGCTTAGAGCTATTTGTCACTGACACCACGAAGTAACACCCACGTTCACTTCAGTTTACTAAGTGAAGCCCGCTTAATGGCAAATTTTAGTTTCACGAAGTAACACTCAAGTGTGCGCACGCACATGGACACTGGCGCGAACGATTTTCGTTTTCACAAAGTTACAACACTGTTACGGAAATACTATTTGGATCAAAACGTTTTAAAACGTTTGACAGGAATGTAATTACAGTAATCCGTATTTTTGTAGGATTACATGAGAGAATTTTAATAAAAAACCTCCACTGGTGAAATGAAGACATTACCGAATCAGCGCACCGTGTACCTGAGTGTTAATTCGTGAAAACGAAAATCACTCGGTTCTGTAAAAAGAAATACGCACGCGTAGTAGGAAAGAAACGAGATTGGGGTATGTTTTGTCATTTCTGTGACGAGAATGGACCGCTGAGGCAATAATTCCGACCCAATCAGTAAAATGCCTTTTATCCAGAAAATAAACTCAGATGCCATTCAAATTCATTGACACACATTTCAATCCTTCCCAATAAAAAAATGTACACTCCCCGATTGAGGGTCAAAGGGCCATCGCCGGGTGCTTTACTTCCAAATTCTCGCAGAGTGGCCCTCGAGGTGCATTGTCAAGTGGTAAAGTCCTGCTACCGCAGGGCACTGATGTAATACATGATACATCTAATCGCCCCTGTAGATCTCTAGCTGCTCCCTGACCGGCCAGTTGGGACGCGGCTTTTGAAAGTGCACAGAAATAGTCGCTATATACACGGGCAATCGTGATCATAATCAACGCGATCTTCTATAAGTACTGGGGCAATACGCTGCATTAATCCCCTATGCAATCCACTACCGCTACACGGCTGTAAACATCGCCTCCTACACGATCTGATACCAATCATATCTTTCCACGTTCGTTTCGAGAGTCCGCCAAGGGAAATGATATATATCATTTCCCGGGTTTTTTTTCTTTTCACTGTCAGAGACAGATTGAGGCATTGGTAATCAGGCAAATTGATGAGCCAAACCGATAGCATATTTACCCTCTTCATTATTCGCCTCGTGCGATTGTCTGCCCCCGCTGCCTTAATCCAAACGGGCAGAGTGAGACTTCACACGCAGTGAGGATGTTTTCAACAATTTCCAATTTGATATTTATTTTCTCTCCATATTTTAAGTATTCGGGCATTTACCGATGTTTTCGTTCACTTTAAAACACAAATACACTAAAAGTCAATATTTAAACGCGCAGCTGGCTTCGGTCTCTAAACCATGCATGTATAAACTCCTTTTTATAGCTCCATGTCTAAAGCAATGTCTGTGTCTTCCAAATCTGTGCAGAAACTACCTCGATAAACGTTTTCTTAGCCGTTTGTCATTTTACCATTCAAGTTGGTTTGGAATTAAACGATGTTTTAAACGCCAGAACAGTACCACTAAAGCTAGTCAGCCTTATAAGCATGATCTTTCCCAAATAAATAACGACATCTATAACTCTTAATCGCTTTCATATCCCCACCAAATCTTTATAAGACTCAATTACAGATTCGGCTATTTGCCTAAGTCCTAGTAATCATGAACAATCTTTTTACCCAGTTCATCCTAGATAATCAGCCAAATTTGGCCTGAATAGATCCGGAAGAATCCAAATCCTATTTTGAAGGTTTAACTCTGCCTTGATTTGAATCCGATAATTGGGTTACGTCAAAGACTTAATTACAACTTAGTCTCCAACTGCTACGAAATTAAATTTTGAATTTCAGAATACGACCTTCAAATCCAAATCCTGGATATCAGTCTACGATTCCAAGAGCTTGGATGAAAGGAAGTTGCGGCACAATATTATTCTGTCAAATTACAATTGCAAAGTTTATTTTCGTTCTCCTCAAGCCCTATATATTGACTCCTGTATGCTCAAATCTGCGCAAACAACCAAGTCATTTCCGTTTCATCCTTTGACCATATACTCTGTGTCCACAATTCTCATATTTTGTTGGTCTATAACAACAGCACTGTTCTTGTTATGCATGAGTAGGGTCTTTAGGGCAATATTTTGTATAGGCCATACGGCGCCACAGGGATCTTAATATCACCCAACTTGAGTGCTTCAACCTCATTCTCAAAGTAAAATAATCGCTTGGGGATACCCTAATCCCTTTGATTTGTTATTGGTCCAACGTCAAAGGTTGTAACGTGCGTAGTGCGTACTGGTCGCCACAGGTACAAAGATGTGTCAGGAGTCTATGGTCTCTGCCCTGATTGGTCAGATATGATACAAGAGTCTCACAATCCTTCATGTTTAACGTATTCAATATACCTAAGACGTAATGACGTCACGCTTTGTTACATGTGCGCTTTCCTACGAGAGCCAGGTACCTGGCTCTCATAGGAAAGTGCACATGTAAATAAAGCGTGACGTCATTATGTCTCAGGACTATACATGGTGATCATGCGCAGATATGACGTCAGGATAGAGCAATAAAAGACTTAAACTAAGGTGTATTGAAATGGATATTATTTTGTCAGCTGTAACCGAGAGCTTTTGTGAGAGAGTGTACAATGTATGTTTTTTTATATCAACTTCAACACTTTCTTGACATTCGGAGCTTAATGAAATTGAATGTGATATTGCACATTGATTTCCGTTGCTTGATTTGGGGGAATATACTTTAGCGGTTCCATTATTCATGACAGCATTCATTTAGGTTGCTAAGTCTATTTATATGACTTGCAAAGGCTGCCGTAATTTCATATTGTAGTGAGCGTTGCGCGTAGCGCATATTGTTCCCAAGAGCCAGTAACTATACAGAGTTGGGTTCAAACATTTCGTGAAGGGGTGGTTTGGAAGAGAGAAATACATTGCCCACCAGTTTTAAATTGAAATAGAAGTTCATTTTAGCTGTAAATCAATGACGGCGTGCAAGCTTGCCATCCTCATGGCGGTCAGGAGGGATTGGGGCAGTCGTATTGGAGCCCGGCTGTGGTCGACTTGATGATGATGAAATGACAAGGATCTTTATGTCACTTATATTAAACAAATATTGAGTGGCTTTAAAATTGTGAAATGGGAGGAATGTTATCGCTCGATAAACTCTGAACTTTTCCATTTAAGTCCAGATTTTACCTTGCGATAATATTCCTCCCACTATGAGCCACTCAATATTTGTACACTATTAAGCCCATGTGTACGCCATGTGCGTGTATGGTAGTAGTCGGCTTCGAACAATCCTTTGCGAATCTGCGATTCATTCGCAAGATTTTGCGAAAGTGTTCAACAGTCACTAGCTCACTTGGATTACGCCAATATGTATTAAGCCAAAATGTGACTCAAGTCCCAGTCCGAGCCACGTCGTGCGTCATGCAAGTTGAGCCTGCCACCGCGTGGACATGTCTCGGTCTAATTGTGCAAAGATGAATCTGTACAGCGTGTACTTTATTCCGTGATCGATGACAGCACACAAAAATGAATAGCTGTATAGCTGTCAAACGAGTATTACCAAGGGGAAAAAGTGTCAAAATATATTCATGGCTAGACCTTTTCCGATGTCAGCACTGAATCCCGACATCATCTGCACTTTAAATTACCAGAATGAAATGTCATTTTCACAAGCAAAACTGGGCTAGGGCAAATGGATTTCAGTAAGAGATGTCATCTCGCAGAAAGTACGAAGATGGTTTTTTTTTTAAAGATGTTAGAGGATGCATCAGCACTGACAGTGCGTTTAAAAACTAAGAGGATTAAGCAATGCAGAGGGAATTCAAGAAAATATTAGTTCAGTGTCTGAACCACTTTCAACAGTCATAAGGGTTTTAAGGGGCCGGGCGGTCCACTCCTATAAACACATAGACGGGATGAGACATTGGGTGAGTAAAGTTGTTGACTCCTGACATGCGTTGGGCATAAGCGCTAATATTCAACGTATTGAATTAACTCCGGTAAAAAAAGGTGGTCGCTGATTTCCCAGGGGTTTCGTTTGTACTACGATCGTCAGTAACTTGGTGAATTTGGTATTGCAAAAATTATGTAAAATTTGAGCAGATACGTCGAACTGTCTGAGTTGGTCAATACTGTATTCAAAGTTGGGCAAATAAAACTGTAATCGTTGAATAGCCACCCAATCGGGTAATCGAGAGGGACAAAAGATGGTTATATTAAAATTCTCAAAGTTGGCCTTTTTGTATCATAACTGCATGTTGATCAATAGTAGGAGGTAAATACACAAAAGCGTGCTGAAATAGACGTACAATCTCGGCGCGGCTTTTTTTTTTTTCAGACGTACACATCTCGAAGCGGCTTTTTTTTTCCATCACCGTGAGAAAGGCGCCCTCTTTCGGGTGCATTATTCCACAGCCTTCACAATTAAAAACCAATCAGTGCAAACTTAATGTTGAGGCTGGTTGTGCAGCTTTCAAGGCCTGGTGGACACACATCAAGGCCATGGCGGACTCAATTAATTCTATATCAGTGACGCTCCGCTGGCCCCGCACAGGTTTTTTACGAGACCAGCAGAAACGGAGTTGCACTACTGGGACAAAACACCATAGCTCACAGACCCATTCCGGAGTTATTTCCCTTTTTCAATTATCGCATGATTGATCAATAAATGCCGACACCCCTTTTTTTGTCACTTGAAGGAGCTTTCAGTTTCCCACGTCAGAAGCGGATAAAATTGCCAGGATTTTGTAAATGGCGTGGCGTTTTATCGTCAACCGTTCATTAACCATTTGGATATTGCCTCGGCGGGCGTTGGCAATCACATAAAATGCCAGGGAATACATGATAAATGGATGGATATACTCATTTAAGTGCCAGTAAATCCAACTTCATCCGCGGCGGATAAGACGGAATGGGGTATTTCATTAAACCGAAAATTTAAGGATTTTGTGATAAAATGTCAGGTGGATCGGTTATCTCACTGGAACGATAATGTTTCGCCTGCAGACTCTGTTGCATTTTTTTCTTCTCCTTCTCAACCAACCCGAATCCATTCCAACCTTAGCCCAGGTTTCGGAGAAATGTTATGGTTGTACATCCTCTTTAGAGCGTGTCTCGATGTGTTCAAGTCCACAGAGCGTGCAGTTTGGGTAACACGCACGGAGCTACATGTGTATGTTAAGGAGAATACACGAGAAAGTGTGGATTCGTAGGGCCGAGTGGCGAAGTGGCGAAGCGCCGAGTGAATTCGTAAATTAAGAATCCACACTTGCGAGTGTATTCTTCGACTTAAACCATTGCGTCAACAGAAGTATTGGAAAGAGTGTTGCAACCTGACGCCACTTTTTTCTTCATATATCATCTCAATGAAGGTCATTCGTTGCAAAAATTATGATAAGACATGAATCTGGGACTGAGAAATGTTTCAAATTTTGTTAGGAAATACTTGAAATGACTCCCATAGACTTCGTACACAAGCGCGGAACTGGCATCAGGTTGCAACATTTTTCCCTGGCGTGTTTAGCATGTGTATCGCCACACCCGTACAACCAAGCCATTTTATGTGTATAGGCTCCTTACCACAAAATGGATAGTTCAGACATAGAGCTAGCTCTATGGTTCAGACGACGATTTCTTTCTGACTAAAAGCAGTTTTTGCAGTGACGGTTGCGAATGTGACAGTGAAGATGCATTGGTAATTTTCAAAAACGCAGACGGTCCTATTTAGGCTCATTATGGAGAACAATTGTCCGATGTGTTCAAAGTGTGGATACGTAATTCCAAATCCACACTTTACTAAAGATTTGTCGTTCCGAATCCACACTTTGTGACCAGTGTAAGAGATTTGTAGATCCGAATCCACACTTTGAACAATAGTGTGACGTCATAGCAATGGTTTAAATGAACATGTATGTCTTTTTTTTCATACACCTCTGTGGTCTATGTATAGTTATTGCACCGTGTTGGTGTAAGCGGACTTGCGATGGTTCTGGAGGGAAATCCTGTAGGTAAAAATAAAAATTCCCTTATAATAGAAAATAAAAGCGTTCAACTTCTCCGTAATGGAATGAATTATTTACGAAAAAAATCCGGGCCTTAGTGAACTGAACTCCCACTAGCACTTAAGCTCGGTCATATTCTCTATGTGTTTATTACTCCAGCTGCAGCTGCATCGAAAAAGAGGCATCATTCGCAATGCACAGTAACATAGGCCAACTTCATTTAGCAAAAATTGTTTGAAACGATTCGGCTGCCGCTGAATTATTCGATAGTCGAACTCGGAAGGAAAATAACGTCTAAAATGTCTTACATGTGCGACATTGCGCACGTCAGCTACGCCCGAAAACAACACAGCTTGGAATTAGAGAGCATTAGGTGTTGCTAATGCATCTATATTGAAACATTATACAGTGCACGAGGCGACAAATATTTCATTTAGCCCAAATCATGCAATACTTCGTGACTATTTGGAGTCCGCCGAAAAGGTTATTTTTTTCTCTCGACAAAACAGTACAATCGTTTCAGCGCCAGCATTCATAATTGAATGACGCACACATTCAGTAACAAAGGACTTCGATTCGAAATTTACGGAATTTGATTGGACAAAAGAGGCGTGCTTTGAGAAATGCATTCAAGTGTAGTTTCGTGCCTTGTACTCCCTCGCCTCAGTATTCGCTGTCGCAATGTGACGTCACACATGAGGTTACCGCCTTGCAGCCGTAGAGCTAGAGACTAACTTACTTTGTCTCAGTGTAAGTAAAAAAATACACCTTGGCGGGTACAGGTATCTTAAGGCCTTTGGTTTTTTGTTGTTGATTCTTTTTTTTGGGGGGGAGGGTGTACGTTGGGATTTTTTTAAGGGGGTAGGGGAGGGGTATGCCGAGGAAAGCAAAACAGTTGCAGTGATTCGTCGTGGTAATGTGCACACAACTTTCTGCAAACAACCCTCCAATATTGCACCCTTGGTTCTAAAATGAGTTTGAATTGTAACATTAAGAAGGACTAATAAATGGCATTTCGTACTTTGTGTTCAACCCAACAATTATGTTCTTCTGTGTTAAGCTTTCTTTTTGGCTCCCGATAATTTTTGAGGAACCTTTGATTTCATTGACATTGAGGTGTATGAAATAAAGTGAGGTACATCGGAAATTAAGTATGTACGAATCGTAAACCGTAAATCCGTGCGACCTAAGATAACAATCACACCAAAATTCCGGATCTTGATCTACCTTTTCCCAGTTCAAGTGGGAACGCGGTGTAACCGTTAATCCTTACAACCAGTCAAGTGGCGCACCACTGTTTCGTCGACTGATTGTATTGTGTCTGCTTCAGGGAAATTAATATTTGTACTCTACGGGTACTTGATTTAATCCAAGCAATACCCTTAGAGTCCTTACTTCCGCTGTACTATTGTAAATTAATCGCTGGATATCATTACTTGGAATGATGCTTGTTCTATTGCCTCATTTGAGCAGCGGATATATTTTAATATCCAAATGTGGAGTGCTGTGGCCTCGTGGTTAAGGGCACTGATTCGTGGTCTGTGTGTAAAGCTGCAGGTCGTGGGTTCGAGTTCTGGCGGGGTCATGGTGCGTGTGCCCTTGAGCAAGGCACTTTGTCACTCATTGCTTCTCTCCACCCAGGAGTAAATGGGTACCTATGAGGGCAGTGATGGTCATTGTGATTGCATTAGCTTCCAAACAGGCAGCATCGAGCTGTATACTCCCCAGGGAGCTGAGATGGTATATGGAATGTTTAATTGGCCCAATGATTAGGGGTAATAATAATGTAAAGCGCGTTGATCTTAGTTAAAAGCGCTATATAAGAACCTGTTATTATTATTATTATTAAATAAATATTAGAATACTTATCTTTATAAAACCCTCGGGTGAGAGAAACACCAGCTTTGGCGGTAGCCAGTAGTTTGCATTAAACGTTTGCGTTCTCTTAAACCTACCACATGTGTGTGGCATGTAAGCTCATTTTTGAATTTGTTAATAATTTGAAAAATGCTCGATTTTGTTATTCATCTGTTTATATCGGAATACCATTTCAAGTTTCGAGGTTGCTATAACAATCTTGTATCATGAATGAAATATGCCAAGTGTTGGTCCTCCAGTCCTCCACGCACGAGGACTGTCCTTGTTATTTGTTAGCCTGAACCACACGACGCCAACTCCGGTGTGCGAGGAGGAAGGTTAGTTCGTGGAGAATGTGTACGCGCACATGCATTCCGAACAAGGGAGGTACAAATTGACGGCCAGACAAAAATTACACAGCGCAATTGCCATGGAAACGATTTTAACGAGAGTTCAATATTGGCAATCAAGCATCATAGGAGGGTAGTTCCGTTGGTAACGTGTCATATACGCGTTGAAATGACAAGGTCCATGTTCCTGCATTGTTATCATGCACAGGCGTTACAAATCTACATTTCACCTCGAATCGCAGCATCGTGACGTTTATCTTCAGAAAAAAAGACCATTTCTTTACCCAAGCATGCATCTCGCTTATGAATATTTTGTAGCATTTCAGAAAAGGTTTCAGGTCTTTTATTACAAACAAGCTTGATACATCCCTCTTGAATACAATATCTAAACGCATTCGGGTCTATGTACATGTATATACGCTTCCTTTCCCATGCCGTCCAATCCATTTAAACGAGTGCGTGCCTAATATTTATTGATTTATATATGAAATGCAATTACACGTACCGGACATTTTAATCGACTTAAGAAGTGAATGACACCAGAATTAAGTGTCGTTATCGCTCTAAAAAAAAACAAACAAATAGCATATCATATTGCCTGTCACACCATTGCATCTCCAAACTTAATCAAATCGACTAAACATATTTGTACTAGTCTACCACGCATTCAATGTGATTTATTTTCCAAAAAAATATATCAATTAATCTTTAAAATGTGACTTGGAGGAGTCTGATGTACAATTCTGAGGTCTGTAATCCATGATGAAGGCTGCTATTCCCAGGGGATTGGCGAGGTAATGCAATTGTAGGATTATCAAGCTCGTGCCAATGTTTCCATTTTCATTGTGTTTCAACTAATGTACGCTGGCGAGGTCTACCCAAGACTTGATTAGATTTCACTGAATCTTAATCATATATGGTGGTCTAAATCCTGCACTGTGGATCTGCTGTATATTTCAGAAACCTGAGTTGAGAACAGTGCAAAGACTTCACACGGTTGTGTAACCATGCAAGAAGACATTTTCAAAAGTCAAACGTCACGATTGATTCATGTTTTGCTAAAAGACTAAAACCGTGATGCGTCAATGAGCAGGTCTCTGAGTTCTTCACATCCCTAACAGATCATTAAAAGATCTACAGGCGGCACATAGCAAGAACGACATCCGTCAAAGTTCCTACACCCTATGGGGTACATGTGCATCAATCAAATCTAGAAATACCAATAACACTTAACCAAAATATCGTGAAAAACCTGCAAATGTGAAAGACCCCTGTCGGACCTTTGTCAAAGGCAAATACCCGAGATTTATATAAAACAAAAACAGCACTGACGTCCCTAGTTGCCTCAAGCTAAAGATGGTATTTGTTTATTCGGCAAACAACCAGAGATATGATTTCAACGACACTGTTTTGGACGCAAGCTACGCCAAATATCCTATGGCCTGGAGTCAAACAGGTGCATTCTTAACGGTTCACGATTTTTTTTTTTTTCGTCAAGAAATATTGTTAATAAAAATGTGAAAAACTGTGAAAATGTGCCTTCTTCTTGGAAGATATAAATGATAAAAACTGAGAGAAAAACACTATGTGCCTTTATTTTGGTGAGAAAGCGGCACATTCTTTGAACATTACACTCCTAGACCCTTTGGCTTTATAGTCGCATCTTCGACAGGTGCTGACGTGGCCAGTAAAATTAATTAGGGGCCTCTATCCCTTAGATAACACCTCCTTTGCAGGTTATTGTGATAACGCCCCCAGTGACGATATCTCATTTCATTTCAACCCCTTCGTAATTAAATCATTCTCGCCTTTTATTGGGAGCCAGCACACCAGTGGCGGTGTATTCCACACTACGCATGCGCGGGCATGCGCGGCTGGTGCGATCAGTCGTTCCAGCCGATGTGCATAATTTTGATACTACACTACAAAAGGCTTTCAAATTTTGTTCACCGTCTTTCTTAGCACCGGCGGCTCTGTTTTACACGGGAAGGCATAAGGACATTGTAGTAAAAAAAAACAGCCATTGACGAGTACTGAAGTTTCTTCATTCAGAATTTTGCTCAGGTCTGGAATGGCACTTTCGCGCTAGAGAATCGTCTGATGGCGTATTAGTCGAAGTAATACCTCTATAATAAGTTGTGCATGCTATGATTACTAATGTCTAGTTTCCTGTCGAACTCATGGTACGTTCCTTCCGTTTTGATGTCTTGCTTTTGACGTTTCCCATTTCATAAAAAAAACAGACTTCCGAGGGTCAACAAACACATGATCGCAAACCTTCGAGGGGTGAATCACTTCAAAATCCACGAACCCAGGTGTTCAAGCTGTCTCCTTCCCAACTGTGCCAGGTTACTCTATCAAGCGAGGTTGTAAATAATCCCTTGGGGACGAGGCTGTCAATTTCGTCTGGACTCACAAAATCAATGTTCCATTAAATAACAATCTTTTTGTAGCTGTACACCTCTTGAGACATCATGTCTCCTGGATGTGACTGCGAGAAGATTTTAATTAATTCTTTATCGACTGCAAGGGACTTATGTTGTCTTTTGCCATTTTCATGGTTCATAGTGTACGTGACGTCTGACTACTGGTCTCCCCGAGAGTCACTGGCTATTTAGCGTCATTCACGGCCGCACGTTTAAGCGCGTGATTCCCTCAAGATTTGACTTCTCGTGGGGCGGATGTGAGCATTTACGTACGTGCTCCCACAATAGACCGACCCAGTAAACCCCGCCCCCATGACTCTTTGACCAATCACAGCCGTGATTGATGCCCGGCATGCGTGCGCAAGAGTCCGACATACGTGCTCGCGCGTACGATGCGCGCAGCTGGACCGAACCTTTATTAACAACATCCATCCCCCAACCCGCTCCTTATCACGCAGTGAAGACCGGGCCACACTGTCATTCCCAAATATCAACTAGATTATCTGCTAAAATTAGTGCCATGATTTCATAACAGTTTTCTCGAATGCGGAGGTAAAAAACGCTTTACACAAAGTATTTCCGAAAAACTTTAAAAATCCAAACAACGTTTTGAAGGATGTTATTTTTTCGGGTCGGCTAGTGAATCCGACGACGACTTAAAAGACCGACGCCTCATAAGTCTTACAAAATCTCATCCCCACGGTCCGACGCCCACGGCCCATTATAGGTCCGACGCCTCCCAGGTACGGCCTCATACAATGCAAGTTCGACGCCTTGTTTGTCCGACAGCCATAATTAATTAATACAAACACCCGCTTAAAATGTCAGAATGTTGGTGCCAACCAGTGTTTGAGTTACAGATTGCACATTCACATTAAGGGAAACACCCCCCTCCCCCGGGATTTACGCCCGTGGCATTAACCCTTGAGCTAAAAAAAATAACCTGCGCGTTGGCAGACTCTGACGCGGCTAGCACAGTGCAAACTCTTACGTTCGAAGACAACCTCGTTCAAATCGTCGTATAAACTTTGGTAAATCTCGTTCTTGCGTTGTCGGACAGTGAACCTTTCTTTGTAACTTTCCATAGCTCTGACGCCTCATAGGACCGACGCCTCGTTTGTCCGACGTCTGATTTTTGAGGCGTCGGACTTATGAGGCGTCGGAGCTATGAGGCAGAATACGTAAGTCCGAAGCCTCATAAATCCGATGCCTCATAATTCCGAAATTTCGGACTTATGAGGCGTCGGACTTACGATACGGCCCCATTTTTTCAGTGGGGTTTTGGCAATGATGATGTATATTTCAGTGATATTATATCACAGTTGTGGGCAAGCGGTCTTTTTTATTTTTGAAAAGTGTCACGATGGAAATATAATTTATTGATTTTTCCTTTAGTAAATACCCTTTTTATTTTTGTGAAGCGCTGTGAAACTGGGTCTTTGTCCCACTTTCCCTGCCATGCCTTTTACACAGGCTAGTCACCAACAGTCAACTCATATTTCAAAGCAAGCATTCTGACTAGTCAAATTCAGTCAACCGTGAAGCAGGCAAGTGGTAGGCACAGGTGGCTTATCAATAACCTACAGTCAAAGCAAAGCTATTTCAAGTTACATAAACAGTCACAGCCAGTCAATCCTGCTTCATGTAGGCTGTGAGCTCTTAACTGTTGAAAGCAGTCACTTGATTGGTTTTGACTGCAAGGACATCTTGGCAAAGAATGTATTTTTGCGTAGGAGGGTTAAAAAGGAGTAATAAAATTATACTCGTGCAGTATTAGATACTAACAAAATCACTGATGTGTAAATGCATAGGCTCCCTGTAAGAAATCTATACAGACGCCAAATAAAATGTGGAAACAACATGAAGCTTGACTGCAGCGGCGCAGCAAGGTCTTTTTTATTTTTTTATTTTTTTTAGGGGGGGGGGGGGTAAACATATCTTGAATACATACACAAGCTGAAATGGAGACACGTTTGTTTTTTTCTCTGGACACTTAGCCTTGGTTATATTAAATAGTGCGGGGGTGGTACTATTTGTCAATGGGGGCGCTGTTCAAAACCTACGATTCTAACTGACAATATATGGCGCTTTTCAGGACAATACTTGCGCGAAATTAAGCAAAAGGCACTCGTAACGGGGCATTTGAATGGATAAGGGCAGTCTTTACAAAATAATGGGGGTAAATACCCCCTTACTAACACCCCGCTGGCTACGCCTATGGACTGTATGTGGCGATGACTGTATGTGGCAATGAAATCGTAATATACCACGACGACAATTCCACTTCGCCGCAGAAAAATCGATTCGTGCAACACACTAACCGTGCGCCTTTTCCGAGCCATGTTAATATCGCATCAACAGGTAGACTATGGATAGCTGAAGAAAAGAAAAATTCGGCAAATTTTGGGCGGAGTCTCCTGATGACGAGCACAGCATACTGTTCGAAACGTCGAGTTAAACCAACTGGTCCTTCTCAGAACCACCTAACCCACTAAGAGATATCCTACTTTCACATGGTGTTACCGCAAATCTCCCATTCAGTGCTGTGTACATTTTGTAGTTGTACATGCCATAACAACTTCCCAATTCATTGATATCTATTTTCCAATGAAACCAGACAGCCATGTCTATAATTCTTTTCAGTTGGGTTTTGTTTTGTGAATTAAATATAACACAACGAAGCTACTGCAAATTGTTTAAAAGTGTCCTGAAATGTGTCAATCGTAAAATTGAGGTTGGCCTATAACGTTGACTTGTATATAACAATGAAAAACCCGGCTGGGATCGAATCGTGGGGCCCCGCAACGTTGACGATTTCTTAATTTCAAAAGTGAATCCACCAACACATTTCCAATATCTGAATTTTAAAATCAGTATCAAAAGTGTCCAACGAATGCTACATCAAGTGAATTTACACCGTCTAGCGGGCATTAGAAAACAACGTAGATTACGTTAGAATGTCACCTTTGTTACCGTACATAAGTCCCCTTTTGTAAGAAAAATTCCACAGGTTCTGATTAACTTAACTATTCTCTCAATTGAAAATCTGCACAGAACCTTAAGTGGACGCCCCCATCGTTTCATTGTTCACGCCCATTGAACGCCAATGGAAACCCCAGGTTTTTCACTCTCCCTAGCAACTTTGAAAACGCATTGTCCACGAAGTAAATTCTAGGGTTTAATGAAACCATGGAGCTCCATGATGAAACCCACGCGCAATTACAGTGAATTGGCAACAATGTTGGGCACTAATCCACCTAAACTACCTAGGAACCACTGAGTAGGCGCACATCCCATTGAGTTTCAACCTTGGAGTACTTCCTCTATGGCGATTAATTACTTCTCTTTCATTAACTCCAGATTAAAAACGTCGTAGGGTACGAAACACGCACAAAGCTACAGAGTACACAGTGATGAACCTTTTGACAAGATTTTGCTTAATACTTTCAATCTCGCGGGTGTAGTCTTTACATTTGTAAACGTGGCGGACAAGGTGCGTGCTTTTACTTTCGCCCACCTCCAAGAATACAAAACCCCATTTTTTTTTTAATCATTGAAAACTTCTTTGAATCATTTCTAGCTGACGAAACCTATGACGAAATCTAGCTGACGAAATCTCGAGTTCCCAAAATTGCCCTTGGATAATGTTAGGGGAAATTGTGTCCATTTTTGTGCATACACGTATTCTTCGTTGAGATATACCTTATCGCAAACGTCACTCACGAGTGATTTTGCAAAATAGCTTCAAAGCGTGCACTGTGTAGGAAAAAGGAGCAATAGCTGTGCCCTTTTTTCTTCCAGGAAAAATGGTCATCTATTGTGCAAATTCCCTCAAGCGGTACACTTGATAAGGCTTACTACCGTTCACGTTAGCGGAGTGCAGTACCGTGGCAAGTCGCACAGGGGCTGTTCTGAACAAGGCAAACGGGCATTTTGTATGGCAGACTTTTGTTTAATATTCATGACAGCCACAAGTGTGGAAAAGTCAAAATATCAAAGCTTTTGGTGGTATATTTTAAATAGCTCCCCTTTAAATTGTGCCTATAGGCAAAGGAGAGTAGCATTCATGTGTTACCCCGTTTTTATCCGATCATTTTCTTGTGAACTGCGACAAACCAACGAGTTGGTCAACATTTTGGGATGGGTTTTTTAAAGCAAGAAAGAACGTTTAAAAATGCAAATTCAGTCACATCCCGATTTAAAAATGGGCAGAGATACAGCTTGACAGTTTCAAAACAAAAGTAATTGAAACTAAAACGTTCTCTTGTAACTTACCACTTCGTTAGATTCCGCCCAGCACGACGACACGAACGCCAAGCAGACAGCGCCAAACAACAGCCACGTGCGCAGAACCTGCGGCGTTTTCCTCCCAACTCCCGGCATCTTAGTCCGCCCAGAAATTCAACCAGAAAACCGAAGAAGTGTCCCTGGAGTTATAGCTCCACAATCTCCGAGTTGCTTCTTGTCGCGGCGCGGTATCTCGCATCCACTTCACGATTGCTCAAGATCTCGAGGTGCACTGTGCCGATGTAAACTACTGAATATGACGGGCTTCGAGAGTGTGAATGTCTCCCACTTGCTCCCGGAGTTTCCTTTTATGCGCCCACTCCTCCACGCAGTTCCAGTTGGCATCAGTTACAAGAGGAGGGATTTCTCTTCACTGTACACATCTGGTTCTAACACGAAGAATCACCGACACCCTCAGGTACAGTCACACACAAGCCGGCGCTGGAGGAATACAACTCAGTACTCGTGCACCACGCATGCGCAGGAGAAAGCACATAAGCAGGCAGTTGCTGTTACCTTTGAATAGCAAGCAAAGGTACACCGGTGGCACACTATACAAGCTGGCGATGACAGAGATAATGCAATAGGCTTCATCAGGGGCTTTATGTCTAATTACGTGTATAATAACATCGGTGAGGGGTGGGCCGAAGCTCGGTGCCATCGACAGCATAATGTGCTAATAGGTTAGACAGCGCACTGGCGTCAGTTTTCAAAAAGTGCGCAGGAGGAACACCAAAAAAGACTGTCTGGGTTTATTGGATTAAACTGTAAAATTTGAAAAAGAAAGAAGACGTGAAACTGACGCATGGTTAGTAAATACACAGCAAGGTTATGTCATCATCCCCCGTAACCAATGGAGCATTAAAGCCGATCATCACAAACGTAAGAAGATTTGGCGAGATACTGGACAAACGGATGAGTAGTGGAGGCTTCAACTCGCACGGTGCCCTAACTTTAGAAAATGTTACGTTCCCACCTTGTTCTAGCTGGCAAAGAGCAACAAATTTCTTTCATTCAAGGAAACCAAAAGAGAAGACAATTTACAGCATTTATCAGATACCATATTTTCACGGGACAAAATTAATGTTAATAATACAGGGCTATACTTAAGTATAAGTGAGTGATATACACAATCGAAAGATCAGAAACGGAGGTCATAGTTTCAAATATATTATTTCATGACGTGCTATGAATTTTAATGCGAGTTTTCTTTGGCAAAAGCAATTTATTACTGTGACCAGCTGTGCTCGGTCGGGAAACTTCTCATATAGTATATCAATATTTCATATAGCTCATAATACCAGGAATAAGGGGGTAATGCCTTTAGTTTGACTGATGAATGAGAAATATTGTCCTCCAAAACTGAAAGGTATGTAGGACCATTTGCTCTTTGTGCTTTTGTGTTTGAAGCAACACAATTGCTCCAAATCTGGAGTAGGATTTATAACAAATATCCTATTGCAGTGTTAGCTCAGTGGCTAAACACTTTGAGAAAACATGTACAAAAGGTTTCGGGGTCTTATGTAACTGGATATATACGGACACATTGTAAATGTTATTATTTTGATGTTTGGGAACGAAATAAGAGTTAAACGATAAACGCCATTTTGTTAAATTTAATAATCCGACCCTCTCCTGGTTGCACAGGAGTAAGCCAGATTCCTATTTCCAGAGAATAGTCAATGTCGTAATGTTATCAGATTTTTGTAATATTCGGTTTAACCTGCAAGGCGGACTTTGAAATGTATTATGAACGATTCTGTATCCAAAGCCACGCTTGGAGAGACAATAATATAAACTCTTTCGTGAAAGAGAGTTGTATGGCAACATGTTGACGTGTATTTCATGAGTTAACGTAACAAATAAAAATAAATGTTCTTAAAGGGACAGCATTTACAAGAGTCTTTAAAGCGTGTAATATGCCGGTACTCATTTTCAATGCTTTGATGTCTTGACAGCGATCCAATTACATGGATATTGCACTACAAGATAAATCGGCCTAATGAACAAGAAAAACAATTCATTAGTCGCTTAGTGCGTACTACTCACCTATGGTTACCGCAATGTTGGGCTCAGATTGGCCTGATATCAATTTGAGGTAACGTTTGGCGCAGTTGTTTGCACCGACTAATACCATCCATTAAAGGTCGATGGTATTGATGGAACAATAACAGCCCGCTGTATTGCTTTCAAGCAGTGCCAGAAAACAAGGCCTACGCAGAAATTGTCGGCGTGTGTCATGCAGCGGCCGAAACGCAGTTGTCTCATTGGACGTCAGACAAAGGCTGACACCTTTTGTTGGGAATTCGTTTAGTGATTTCATAGAAAAGTGCCAATAGCCAATTGGTATCCTTCTCAGTGTTAAATGGGAATTACGATACATATGCACTGGTTATCGTCATAAATTGTATTCTGCAGTCGAATGTTTGTTTAAGCTACTGAGATATTTGGAATTTGGTGATGATTAATTCGTGTTTGTATAGACTTATACTGCATTGATACAATTTCTTGACATCCTTCCAGTTCTCCAGGTGCAAGAAAACCGCACAGTTTACAGCGTGTCTAAGATTTACCTATATACAATAGTACCGGTACAATCGTTTCAATATGAAATGCACTACAGTGAATTCAGTTACGAATTATCTACAAATTGATGTTCAGTGCCCCACGCAGGATCGTTGGTGATAATGGAAGTATTCGAAAAACCCAGAGGCGACATCAGTCAAAGGAAATACTAATTGAATCATTTTTGTGTATGATTGAATTTGTGTAATTGGTGAGCGCTCCATCTTGTTGTCAGTATTGTGCTGAGTAGTCTGTGTGTCTCATCTACTTCGTCTGTCAACGTGCTCTTTTATTTGCACTCGACACTCGAGGTTTCACGCTGCCTTGGTCAATCTTTTCCAAGACAGTACACACATAAGTGAACGCCACGCGCCACGCCTACCTTGTTGTGAAGTCCTTGTTGTGGAATGTGATATTCAACCTCATCATTTAGCATATATTACAGTACACGAACGTTGACTTGGAATAATACGGCATGTTACCCCAGGAATACCAATCAGTGCTCCGTCGAAGATGTTTTGAGCGATCTCATCATTGTGATCGGTCTGTGTAAATGAGTTTCAAGTTTGAAAGGTTTACATAAAATGCTACGAATGGTTTTGAAACAATGATTGATAGTGATACCATAGATGTAAAGATTGTGAAGTATTTCCAGAGCCGTGATCAAATCTCATGGGCGTATTCGAAACCCAGTTTTGTGTTGAACGAACACAATAACGGGGTTCCGAATGACGAAAGCCAACACGCGAGCGGATTTTCACGTCCCACTTAATGGGGAAGGGAGTAGATGTAGAAAGGTGGCGGACTTAAGCCCCTACCGCAATTTGTGTTTATTTTTGTAAGATTATTATCCCTTCTTTTCATTCAGCGTTTTAATACAGCAGCTGCCATCTTGGGGTTTCCAATACGCTCATGGTGTTCGTGTCCGCGTGGGCGGGCATGCTATGCGTTATTTTATCGATGACGTCACGGACACACTGAAGGGGGTGTTTCTGGTGGGTGGAGCACATGGCAAGATTTCTGTCATAACTGTCGATAAATGACTGACCACAAAAATACTCAGTAGTCTTACGTAATCATCACTGGTTCAATGCATCATATGTAACTTTCTTGTTTTCTATAAACCCAAGTCTACAACTTCTTATGACAAAATAATGAAGGTTCACGAGCTACACTTTTTAACACAAATCGTTTGTTGGACATTTTCGGGGGGAGAAGCATTTTTTGTCTCCGATAAAAAAAAAACAATGTATTGGCATTTGATAATTTTAACAAGAAAGAAGACATGCGCAGGTTGATATTCTCGAAAAACCGATGTCAATAAAGTTTATATATTGAAACATTACCAAATGAGATATTAAATAGACGAATCTATCTACTATAAAACTGAAATTTTGGGGCAGGCCCAAACTGTGTGTATTCCTAAAAGAGTATGCGACTGAGTATACATGTGAAATACAAAATGTCTCCTTCCGTGTACGAAGCAATGGCGACCAATGGCATATCGATCGTCATCATGTCAATATAATTTGCAACATCTGATGGTCTATGAATTACTTTTACTGATCATTGTATTTAATCGTTTGGTCCAGGATCAGTTCAAAATATCATTGCAGTTTCGCGTTGATTCATTATATGGAGTGCGATTTTCAAGCAGGTTTCTATTAACTTATCTTACTGATGTCTTCTTTCTTTCCACGTATTATTGACCACAAGAATAGAACCCACAGCAAAGAAAAGTAAATGGAATGTCAAGTGAATTCTTAGTACAAGATCGAGCAGGTGCAAAACGGTCTCGTGTGGGACAAGGCTCATTATCAAAAGAGGCCATTCAAAGCTGTTCAAGCAGACGATAAATGAATGGATCAGCCACAAAATTCCCGCTCCGTTTCGAACAAAATGCACCTGGATCGCGGGTTAGTAAATAAAAGTCAACATTCCTGGATCTGGCACTGTTTATACGCCTTTTCAGTTCATTTTGATTGGGTCAAGACGGTGAAACGAGTCGAAACAAAGAACACAGGAACTAAATGCTTTACAAAATTGAACCCAAACAAGTGTGGAGGCTGCAAACAGACGAGTGGCTGATTTGTTGGAGCTGGCTGGATTAGTCGGTCCGGTACACAGTTTTGTTTTTCTGCAACCAAGTATAGTCACTGGCCATAACTGCCATCCATTAGTGGAATGAGAACAAGTGGAATGAGACTCCAAATTAATTTGCCTTTACAACCAGAGCTGTGAATCAGAGAGAACAAATTGAAGGGTAAGCTTGATAACGAAAAGGACAAAATACATGTTATTAAAATTCCTTGCTTACTGCTTCCCACTTTTAACTTACACCCGAATTTAACCCATATGCTATCTACCGAATCTCTCGAAATCGCCAAGATGTTGAATGCTTATGAAAGTAGGCTACCCCAAATTAATCCTTACCGCCTAATCACGTAATAAGTTTCATGGATGCGTGTAAATACAAATGACCTTTACCTGGTTGTAGGAAAAAATACTCGGTACGGTCACTATATTTTTTTTTACTATTTTGTAATAGGCTCACATCTTGGTTCTGTGTAATTGCTTTGCTTGTTCGAGATATTCATGCGTTGTTAAACAGATCATTCACATTGTTTTCCAAACTATTGGGAGTATTATGTATAAGAAAGTTGAAGTACATGAACCAAATGGGTTTTTTTCTTTCTGGGTGCAGACCAGTAAATCGGTCCGAAATTGCCTACGCCGGCCAAATCACGATTTGCATGCCCTCAAATTCCTCGGTATTTTAGCATATTGTGGGCCATGAACGTGAGGGTTTGTACAAAATATGAGTGGAAGCCGTGCATAGGACTGCGAGCTCATATTTCTGTGAAATGTGGATGATGATGAGGCCCTAAAATGGCTCTATTTTGCACTGGAGCGTAGGCGTCCATTTTCAAAATGGCGATTGGCTTCAGGACTGCTTTTAGGGGTGATCATGTTTGGTTGAAATTTTCTCCCAAAAGTCATTGGTTCAACCCCCCCCCCCCCCAACGAAAATTGAACAGAAAATGAAAGATGATGAAATAAGCTTTAATTTGATGTACGTCTTGAACACCTCAGAGAGTTGTGAGTATTTTTCCTGAATTTCTGAAGTGGGGGCATTTATCATTGGGGTCTATGGAAACTTATTTACTGGTCTGCAACCTTCTGAGATGTACTGCTAACTCGAGCATTAACGGTTAAAAAATACGTTTCTCCTTTTAGCGAGTGGGGCGTGCGTGTTCTTTTTTTGGTAATTCAAATAACAAAATATTCGCCCAAATTGGAATATGTTATAGTTCATGGAGCTCTGAGGTGAATTTTAGGCAAGCCATTTTAAAGTTGGTATACTTGCATTTTTCACAATTGTAATGTTCTTTTCCGAACGAAATTTAAAGAAATATAATATCCTGTAACAAATACATTTTCTTGTTTGTATTTGCAGGCCATTTATAAAGCGCAGGTACTGGTGCTCACGGCGCTACATCATTATTACCCCCTGCTCATTGGGCCCATGAAACATTCAAAATACCATCTCAGCTCCCAGCTCGATGCAGCCTGTTAAGCGCAAGGCAGCTAATTCAATTGCAATAACCATCTCTGTCCTCACAGATACCCATTTACTCCTGGGTGGAGAGAAGCAATGAGTGACAAAGTGCCTTGCCCAAGGGCACACGCACCATAACCCCAGGCTGGACTCGAACCCACAACCTGCAGAATTACCCGCAGACCACAAATCAGTGCCCCTAACCACGAGGCCACAACACTCCACATGATTTAATACAGTTCTAAAAATTGGTTTTAAATGGCGCGTCCCAGTCCTGAAATTGCGTACACTATTCAGAACGAAATAGGAGCGTCCCGCTCTTAATTCAAAAATTGAAATTAATTAATTGATAACTTGTCATGGGCCGATTTTTTTTCATGTGATGTCCCATTGGAAAGCTCATATGCTAGAAAATTATCAAATTTCAAAATCAATTTTTTTCAAGTTGCCCCACTCAAATTCACGTAGGCCTATACACCAACTTTAAAATGAAAACAAGTTCGTTTTCAATTGTAAAATGTACAGAAATGGAAAAAAAAAAATGAACTACGGGTGCAGGCGCGGAGGGTGTTTTGGGGGTCAAACCCCCCCCCCCCCCACCGCTCTGTCCAAAAAAAAATTGCACAGGAATTCATGAAAAAAGCGACCCCCCCCCCTGCTCTGACACCCAAATTTTTTTACTGGTAATAATGTCCGCCTTTGCACAAAATACAGACAGCACACTGTTTAGTGATATAGTGTTAATAATCGACAGATTTCAACAGCGCCCCCATTGAAAGTATGGTACGAGCCCCCCCTCCCCCTCCCCCTCCCCTCCCCCGACCGATTGATTTTAGGAGGCCAAGTGTCCGGAGAAAAAAAACTGTCTACATTTCAGTTTTTTGCCGATGAAACCCCCCCCCCCTGCGAAAATTCCTGGATCCGCCCCTGGGATGATCAAGACACAAACGATGAGGAATAATTACACGAGGCAGTGAGAATTGGAATGTTCTTGTCATTCCTTTGAAACCGAGTAGACTCCATGGAACCGCTAATAAACAGGAGTTGCGCTTTGCCCACGTTCTGTGTTTACCATTTCAACAAAGCTATTATCTCGAACTTCGTGCAGTTTCTTCTGTTTCTGGCGAGTCCAATTAAGTACGGTGGGTGAACATACGGCCAATCGGAAATGCAAGACCACGCAAAACCAACCCAGGGGTTGGAGTTCCAACACGTCTTATATGTGTGGATAAAAGGAACCAGACCTTTACCCCTATCATACACTTGAAGAAACCGTCATTGCGACTTTGAAGTCATTATAAGCGAAACTGGCGGCAGGGTTTGAAATGTATTCAACATCTGCGGAAGGGAATCCCAGACAAAAGCAGGTGCTGTTGCCGCTTCCGTTTCTGATTATGCACGTCGTCGCATGCAGTATGAATTTCGGCACCAAACCAAACGGTCCACGCCCACGTAATTTTCCACTGTTGAATGACAAATAGCCAATCTTGAAATTCCCTGTCAAACATGAATTTGGTCAGTACGCTAATTAGCTCGCTCAATGTGGACTGGAGCCAGACTGATCAGAACGCTAATTAGCTCGTTCAACGTGGACTGGAGCCAGACTGGTTGGATTGCTGTTTGAATTCAAACAATTCAAATGCCATTCATGTGCAGTATATAATTATGACACAAACGAAGTAGTGTTGATGGCATTAAAAAATGCCTTCATGAGAAATTAAACATTGAAGAACCGGAGAAAACATGAGATGAAAAATAAATTTTTTGGCCTGATCTTTGAAGATCAGTTTGAAGTTTCTTAGCAATATTTGATAGAGCCAGTGATGTTTTTGGCATGTTCGATTTATAGACGATGTGACATTTGTTTACAAATTGGATGTTGTGGTCACGTGATGCCAATTAATCAGCAAACGGTTCTCTTCTGCACTGCATGTATATCTCTTGAAATATGAATGGTTTAAAAGTGTTTACATATTACTGTTTAATGCAGTCCAAAAAAAAACATGCAAAAGATGTTTGCGTTGCCCGGTGGTTGCCTGTCGGCTTGACGTCACAGGGTACATGGTCTATACAGGGTGAGTAAAAAAAAAACGAAACCCAAATGTCCGGACCATTGTTTTAATGAAGTTCTACATGTAGCACTTTCAAAATCTAGGACATGAAAGCCCAATTCATAAACTTTCTTGTAGTATAAGAATAATTCAAATCACTCATGTACTTTTCGAGTTACGGAATTTTAAACACAACCACCATTTTAACGCTCTGTCCACGGATCACAAAACGAAAACAAATCACATAAGGATGTGTGTGAATTGTTTTCAATTTGCTGAAAGAACCGCAGTGGTTGTATTTAAAATTCCATAACTTGAAAAGTACACGAGTGATTTGAATAATTCTTAAAGTAAAAGAAAGCTTATGAGTTGGGCTTTTATATCCTAGTTTTGAAAGTGCGACATGCATAACTTCATTAAAACAATAGTCCCGACATTTGGGTTTCACTTTTTTGTGACTCACCCTGTACTTCAGTCATCTAGTTCAGTGCCTATCTAAACGTTTTAGTTGGTCCTATGTTTTGTTAGAACGAGTGAGACATGTTCTTGTTCTAAAATATGTACAACTCGTTTCCTTGAGAGGTGCCAAAAGTCCACACCTTCAATCTTAACGCAATAACAGCAGTGTGGTGTCAAAGATAATCAGTAAACATGCAAGGTGGCTGCGAGGTGGCACCACCGTATTATTTTAATTGGCCATGGGGCATAAAATTACGAAGGAGTCTTGTCATATTTAATTATTGCGTGAGACCAAAAAGATGAAAGTCAAAACGAATTTCTCGGAAGTCATCGACGTAAACGCGCACTTCGCGGGGATTTTTACGGCTTGAATTGCGTAACCACTAACAGTAAACAGCTAGCATCTAGTAAGTTAAAGCCGCAAAGACGTCATTCGATAGCCTTCATCTCAAGTGGCGTTTGTGTTCATTTGTTGGACTAGATATCGAGACTGTATAAATAAAAGGCGTTCATATATTGTACTTTTAGCTTTTTTTCTTTGTTCCCAACATTGACTTGTTTAGGCATCATGGAGCTTCTGTATCAGGAAATTCGAGAACATTTAATTTCCATTTTCAAACTTTTCAAATTGTAATGTTGCTTCGTTATCTATGATGCTTTTGTAAATGTGGTTTATCAGTTAACTCCGAAAAAAAGAAAAGACAAAGATTTCCCCAAGAAAAAACCTGGATGAATTTCTCGTGAGTTTTGTGGTGGATTGGACTACCACACCGCTAATATGGGTGATGTTTGCCAATACGAAACTGTTACTTAGCTGCATTTTAAGTTTATGCACTCGTCCATCAACAACCCGATTTCGGAATCCTAACTTTAACAGCATTAGCGCAAGTTTGCAATGGAGCACGCAGGATTTGGCTTTTGGGGGCCTCATATTTTTTTTTTTAAATGTTTTGAAGTTCAAATCGTGGGACTAAAAACAAAATTGCCCCTCCCCCCCAAAAAAAAAATATAAAAATTTGACAACCTTTTGCGGGGGCTCAAGCTCCCCTCCCCCTCCCCCTCCTCCCTTCCCTCCCCTTGGGTGCGCCACTGAATGTTTGGTAACCTACGTCGGCTTTTCATTCAGCGTTTATTTGGGATTTGGCTCTGACAGTGGTAATGTCTGGAAACACACAAATTGTGACGAGTCGGATTGCACACACACACGCACCCAGCCAGCACACGTTACACACCTAGTGTGGGCATTCCTTGTTTTCATGTAGTTAAGAAAAACCTCTGAAAAAAAATCATTTTACTCACACTGTGAAAACACTTTCAACCCATTTTCTTTCTAAGTTCCTTTAGTGTTTTCTTCATTTTGCCACGGATAAACCTAACCCAAAGGCCTCTAAACCTGTTTTCCCAGAGAGGGGAAAACATTGTGTGGACGTGGGCAAGTCCACACAACGTCGCTGCTACCTGGTTTAAGTGAACATCTTTTGTTCGGAAGTACAAATAGTGAATGTAATGCTTGTGCACAAAACAGCCCCTACTGGCGTTGAGTGTACAAAAAACAGCATCGCCAAAATTAGACTGGCCTTGAAAAGGTAGGTACGTAATTATTGCTGGCAAGTTCACATGGGAACCTAACCTTGACGAAGACATCGGGATAGCTGCATAAAGATGTGGCACGGAATTCATGGAAAAGCACATTTGATTTATATAGCGAGGACTCCGTGTAGCTGCGATTGCACCACATCAACCAAAACTGATTTCTCTTATTTGTATGCCTGTGTCAGACTTGGCCTACAGAGATTACCCAAATCCCTAGAACAGTCGCTGAGTAAAACAACGGAACTATCTTTGTGATCCACCGGAGTACGCAATTGCGTCATCAATATTGACCGCTCAAAGTAGCAACAGTCATGATCTTATGTAGTCACTTAATTTGGCTATCATCGCCAGTTCAAATTTTGTTTCGACCTGAAAGCATACCAACTGTACATGTTTTCACAATAGCCAAGAGAATCTGGCTCAACGATGAACAACGCCAACAGTTTGTGAACCACTGCAAGGCATTCCCACGTTGTTTTTCTTCAATACAACTTTTTTTCCCTCAAACAATTCTCATCTCTTCCCCAAAGCAGGACAAGTCCGACACTCCAGCGCAGCTGTTTAGCAGCTTATCCATTATAAACGCCTGGGCAGCGCTTGGCTGACACTAAATCCGGTGGTAAATTATCCCGCAGCATTCCCAGTCAAAACCAGAATATCTCATATCCGAGAGTAAGCAAAGCTTAGTTTTCTTACTGTGTAGTAGGGGTGAGACCGGCGTGTTTGTACCCCTCAAGGATTCACCATCTCACAACACTTAAGGGCGTTTACTCACCATCATACCGTGCCAAGCCGTGAACTGGTCGGTAGTTCTTGAAGTTGCGTTCCCCCAAGGAAGACATACAATGAATAACAATTCAACTGACATGCATGATCAATCAGAAGCGTGCCACTAGGAGACAGATCCTGGACAAAACATATTGCATGAACTGAAAGAAAATGGGGTAAATTTTAACCAAGATCACTTCAAGCTCATAACGAGCATTGAGAGGTGTGTGTATGCACATGAAATTGAGCCACAGTGAGCCGTTGATGATTAAAAAAGAAAATCCGCCGGGAACTGTTTGTTGAAAACGGAGCCTGTTTTCACAGTTCTGTTAGTCGTTTACTGTATGCTTAGTCTATATTATATCTCCAAATTCGAAATCATTTTACAAGATACCAATTTTTGAGACCTGGATAGAAATCTATCCGGGGAGATAGGTGCATTTGCCATGAGCATCTCGGTTCGGAGATTTTCGGATATAATAGACATAAACCGTTCCATTCTCTCTTTAAGCAAAGAGGAAGTCATCTGCCTCATCTGCAGCTGTCGAGAAATCTTTATCTTCGCAGGGCAATGGAGAAGCTTAAGTTTTGATGCAATAATTGGACCCAAAAAAAAGATACCACGATTGGAATGCATCATGTCGGAAACACTTATATGTTAAGAGCAGAGAAACATGAGGCCTCACGAGGCAAAACCTTGGTAACATTTGCAATTTAAAAATTCTGATAACATTTGGATGCCCATTGGGTTGCCAACGGTACATCACGAATCCGAGTCAGCATAAAAGATATCAATTGCATTGAACTCACAAATATCTTGTAGGATCTAGGTTACACTAATGCCGATCGTGACACTTTCTGCGATAGGCTTATATACGTCATTACTCTGCCAATTTAGGCATAATTGACTAGTTCCATTTCAATTATAAGCCATGTATTACTGACTGTCAGACACGACCCCAGGGTCAAACGTGCGACTGAAATGACGGTCAAGGGCTTGGGAGTGTGAAGTTGAGATTATTCACTATGAAAAGTTAACGCAGGCAGATGCGCGCACGCAATTACAGAAGGCAAAATTTCTGTACAGTTACACATTCAGTTCCGAACTATCTTTCAATCATATCTGTGATTCCAATGTTGAGCACTGAATAAAAAACATCTTGATGCTTGCTTGGACTGGAGCTGGACGAGCTCGTCTTCACGTCCGATTAAACCCTGCGTTTGCCCCACACACCTGGCGTTTTGTTTTCGGTGGCCATTGATCGATTTGGCCCCAGTAGTGCATCGTGTTGACTCACCCCCGCAAACCAGGCGCCGGTAATGACACTGGGCCGAGCTCGATCCGGAGAAGTGACCGACATGTGTCAGCTCGGGTTAGAGGAAGAATCGCGGATCAGATTCATTCCAATGGCTGCAATCGTCGCTTGCAAATATGAGTGGTATTTTTTTTTCACGTGGCAGCAGTTGTGCCAATTGATTTCAATGTTTTTCTTTGTTATACTTTATCTGACAATTGGGCGCCATGACTGTTACCATAGAAGCGAATTTGTAATTCTTTATTATTTCATATTGCAAACCGTCCTTCAGGTCAGTGTACGGATTGGTTAACTATCAGACAACGAACAACTTCAAATCACACAGACGAACGAGAGAACAGAGAACAATAACATGCAGGACGTTTACCTTTTACGGATGTTTTTTCTTCGAGGGAGACAGGAAATTATTCGAGTAATATTTCAAATGGTTCTCATTTGATAGTAGAATAATTACCTCTGTGATTTTTGGAAATCCTAGCGCAAAAGCGTGACGATAGTGCCAGCCCACACAGCACTGAGCGCAAGCCCCCTGGACATTCAACCTATCTCTGAAGACGATTCATTACAAATTAAACGTGTGGTCCGACACTTTCAAGATTAAGGTAAACTTAAGAGCTAGCCTCAAGGTTCTGGATTATAGGTTCCTGAAATGCAAACACCAAGCACGTTTGCAGATTGCGACTGACACAGAGCGTTTTGAGTAACGATAACCAATCAGATAGATTGCAGGCTGCGTACGAGCAGAACAATAACAGGCTACGAATCTGACATCACAGCAGCAAACGCATGCGATTCCCTGAAGAGGCACTCGTAAATGGTTTGACAATTGGCGAGATACTTCATACTTGACTGTTGAGATCCATACATCAAAATCATGAGGAAAAATAATAGGTTGAGCATGCGTGGCCGAGTGGCGCGTGAAAAGTAGTTAGTGTGGTGATAGATGAGTGCTTGATTGCTGTACCACTACGTTTGATGGTTCATGTGGTGTGTTTGAGAAAGCAATCAATAGGCTTTGTGTATTGTACGCCCTATAGGGGCCAATTTTAAATTCAGTGGACAATAAATGTACATGGGCGTCGCCAGGATTTTTTCCGGGGGGGGGGGGCAAAGCAAAGTTTTCCTCAAAATTCCTAAACTTTTTCATTGTATTCTCAATTTATCCTTTTTCCGAGCGTGAGCAGGGGAGCATTTGCCCCCCCCCCCTTTTTTTCCTTTTTTTTCTTTTTCCTTTTTTATTCGATTTCCAGGGGGACCCCCCCCCCTTCCCCCCACCCCACGCGACGCCCATGTGAATGTATAAGTAAAGTAAGTCACGAGCCAATGTGGCCCATCAGGCCGGTGTTAATCTCTGGTTTAAGTAGCATGAAACGAATGAGGACATGTCAATTCCCACTGGACGGGATGCCAGTCCATCGCAGGTTACTCCCCAGCTGATCCCGATACCCATTTACACTCCTGGGTGGAGGAAGCTTGGCAAGTGGGGATGAAGTAGCTTTCCCAAGGACACGACATATGACCACCCTCTGATCATGAGTCACAAACCCTAACCATGCACTGGGAGGCTCCCCCGCGACAATGAATGTGCTCATGCCCATAACAGAGAAACAAAGACCCGCCCTCGGCTGTGACGTCGGATTCACGGGGTAGGTTGTTCCCCGTTCGACGCCCTACATGGTGTTAAAGGAATCTTTCCAGATTATACGCCTTTGAAGCTCAAAAATATTCACAGTTGGAAAAATCGTTATTAGAACATTCACAAAACTGTACCTTTAAAATATGCTGTGTTTGTGTAACTAGTACCACGCGAAAGAAATTTGGATACAAAATGTTGATCTTCAAAACTCGAGCTGTTGAAACGCTGGTCTTAACTCCAGTCACACATGATTCTTTCAAACTTCTCTCAAAACGTGTGCCAAAGAATTGCCAATTTTAGTATAAAACTTACGTGATATATCACGTAAGTTTTGGACAATATTGGGGCATTATATGCGGCACCAGGATAGTTTTGCTCAAAATGCAAAGGCGTTTAATTACTCACCGCTACAAATACGAAAACAAACGCCATAATGTAAACAAACGTAGTGTTTCAACATTTTCTCCGTTACTGTAAGGCATTTCATAAACTGTCTTTGACCTAGACTAGACTTTAAAACATGGCTAATGAACTATATGAAACACTACGGTTTGGCGATCGACGGACAAAAGTTATCTGTAATTTAACCAGAAATGCATGCTCTGAACATTTTGGTCGCAGTACTTTGACAAAAATCTTGCCAAGCATAGTGTTGCTCAAATGGCAGTTATCAAAAGTCAGGGACAAGTCACCACAAGTCAATCAGAAGTCATCATTAGCCCATCACAAGTCATCATAATCAGCCATCCCAAGTTACCAAGTTACCAGTTAGCGATGAAAAAGAAAGTCATTCCTTTGTCGCTGTTATGACTTGTGACTTTGCAATTAGACTTGTAACTTGACTTGTAGTTGGCTTGTGATTGACTTGAGATTGAATGGATTAGTTTGTTGGAATTGGTACAAATGTACCATGAAACCGTATTAGAGCCTACCGTATAATGTAGCACAAACCACAACAACTAAGACCGAATCACAACTGATCCCAGACAGGCCTGTATGCAATCTGGTATTTACGGTATCCTCAAACTCACACTACTCAGTATTATTTTGTTCTTAAACATGCACTATGTGGGTTTAAGGGCTTCACACCGACCAATCTTCACCCTGCACCTGTGCTTTTAATGCACCCAGCCCCCGGAACCATAATTATCAAATTCTCGTTTAGGCTCGTCTTGTTATCGAGTTTAGACATTTCTCTCCGGTTAGGCACTCCTACAACTCTTCACATTCCCGGTAAGCCGGCTCTTTAAACACTTCTATCAATTTACCTTTCAATGTTATTTTAGATGTGAACTAAATTATAAAAAATAAATAAATATTGGAAACAGCTCCTTTCACTCCTTCTTTTCGAGTTGAGACCTAGACCTATTTATTCCCATCAAGAGAATACCAAAACTAGACCAACGTCTACATGAAGCACACAGCTTCACTAGTAATAAGGTCGACATGTGCGTCAGGCAGAGACATCTCAGGCCTCTCCTAAATTGATTTCTAACTGCAAACACATTAGTTTGCGCCGGCTTTCGTTGATATACTGGTGTTGCATTTCACGTCCTGTAAGCGCACAGTCTGCATTGAGAGCGGCACGTGTGGGTCGTTTAGTGTTCTTCGTCGACGGAGGGCTGTTTGTTCTATGTTTTCAAAGAAACCTTTCCGATTTTATAGGCCTGAACTTTAAATCTGACTGTTATTAGCAACTGCACTGTGTGACCTGCTATACAAGTGTTGTCTGCTTCACGCGCTGATGATAATGTTTAAGCCCTTCATTGCGGGCCTAAACCCCAGCATTCAGAAACTAAATGCGCCGTGGTTGATTCATTTTGTCGCGATACCGTCTCGTACTTTGCTGGACAAATGACGAAGGCCTACATTGTCTAGTTCTGGATTATTGACTGGTAGCGCACATACATACTGGAATTTGTAACCTTGTGGTGTCATTTCTTTGTTCTCGTGTACTAAAGTTTTTGAGTTTGAAAGTGTACCTTCAAAATGCTCCTATTTTAACCAGAATCAATTTCCTGGGCTGAAATTCGGACTTAATATCCTTTGCATAAAATACTTCAATTTGCGACTGATCAACACACTTTGGAAATTCCTAAGTTTTTTTTGTAAAATCCATATATCTATTTCGTGATAACCTTGTGGAGACGTATTCACCTATAGATATTGCTCTGTGGAGACGTATACAATCTTTTGTTCCCTATTGTGCATGTCTCCAGAGGGTACCGTGTACCAGATCCACCGTTTTCATGTGCATAAACACGTCTCGTGACCAATCATTGTGTCGACCTATGCAATGGTATACACACAGAATCCCGTAACATAAGCCTATTAAATGGTTCCTGTCATGACGTTCTGCGAGGGTTCTTGGCTCTTTGGTAGTTCAGATTTTTCCAGTTACTTTAGTGAAGTTTGTAACATACAAATCTTTGTTTTAAATTAACACAGCATCATTGGGCTTAATTATTGTTCAAATGAATTTCTTCATTTGTTTTGGTTGTTCACTCAAATTCACAAATAAGGCATCCTATATCGTACAAATTACGGCAAATTTGTCCCTGGAGATTGGCATCGCATTGAAAAATCCTCCACTGCACTCCAGTGTTGTTCTTAATGTTGTGCTCTAACCTTGCATACTCTTTATGGACCTGTGAACAAAAGAGGTCCACAATGTGTAGGAAGCGTGAACGATTTGTGGACTTGCACACGTCCACACTAGGTTTCCCCTTCTCTTAAAAACACGTTTAGAGGCATTTTTGAGTTAGGGTTATCCATCGCAAACTGAAGAGGAACACTCAAGCAAATCATGATAAAAGTTTGGGTTGAAAGAGTGGGGCCGTATCATAAGTCCGACGCCTCACAGTTCCGACGCCTCATAAGTCCGAAATTTCGGACTTATGAGGCGTCGGACTTATAAGGCATAAATTCCGCCTCATAGGTCCGACGCCTCATAAGTCCGACAATGGACAAACGCTGTTTCGGACTTACGGGGCGTCGGAGCCATGAGGCGTCGGACGTATATGCGGCGTCGGACCTATATGAGGCGGAAGCTATTCCTCGTAATTCCGACGCGTCATAAGTCCGACGCCTATGAGGCGTCGGAACTATGAGGCGTCGGACAAACATATGGGAGATCATCCTAAAATGTTCGAGTACACAAACAAAAGAGGGCAACATGGGGTTCCCGATTGCAGGCAAATACACACTTGGATGCGTGTGTGAGAACCAAACTTCAGTCGGTGTCCATTTATAGTCAGCAGCCTATAGAAATATTCATAGGTGGCACGCCATTGCAGAGAGTACAAGAGCTAAACACACTACGAGTCGGGTTTTTCAGGAGCTTGGGCTTCCAGTCTCACGTAAACTCCATCGCCGATAGAGCTGCGCAAAGAGTAAGTGTACTTCGTAGCATTGCTCCTTACCTCGATCCACAAGGGTCGTGCCAAAGTGTACATTAAGCACAAGTCCGGAGCACAATGGAGTATGCCCCCTTAGCTTGGATGTCAGAAAGAACCAGGCACCTGAAGAAGCTGGACGATGTGCAATGCCGTGCCCTATAGATATCACCAAGGCTCGATCCTTCGCAGGATTTGAAGACATGTGAGAACTGTGGCAGATCTTGGTTTAATGTACAAGCTACGCGCAGAAGGAGCGCCAGCACTTCTGAAGACCATGCTGCCCCAAGTAAGAGTTTTATCAAGGTCTACCAGGCTAGTGCTTCGTTTGGAAGATTTGCCTTGCAAGAATAATCTGTAATGCGGAGAGTGAGTGGTCACTGGCACAGGACGACCGTTCCTTTATTCCTGCAACGGTTCCAGTATTGAACAGCCTGCCAGACGCCATTTATGGGTCATCTTACGACAATAGGAACCAAGGTCTTCTGCTCAACGACACATAACTTTCTTAACCCTAAAGGGGCCGGGGGGGCGGAATCCGCCCCCCCCCCTCAACATTTTCCGTGATAGCCTCTAAAAAAAAAAATTTCGCGACCCGAGCTGTTATTACTTTTTAGCCTCGAGCTTTGCGCATCTTTTGATACCAAAAACATAAAACTCGGACCACGGGTTGCCGCGTAGCGAAAATTTTTTTTTCGGCGCGCTGCGCGTAAAGAATTTTCCATTTATTGTACACAGAGCAGAATTGCCATTCGTACATATGAATAATTAATTAGCCATAATTCTAACCCTTTGACCTATAGTCATGAATTTTCTGGGGGTTTTTAGAGGGAGTTGCTCTATGCATGTGCCGAGTTTCAAAATTTTTCGTCACTCGATGGCCGAGATCTTAGGGGGGGCGGAATCCGCCCCCCCCCCCGGCTGAGAGATGGTCAAAATAACCCGGCCCCTTTAGGGTTAATCATTTTCAACTTTCCTCAAATCGTAAGACTTATGCACACAATGTATAATGGTAAATTGTTATCATCACTGCAACTCTGTCATCCTTCTTTAGGTTCCTTTTTGGTACAAGTGGACTGTTGGCTTTTGTTTCAGTGCTTACCCGTTAAAAAAGCCACCCTCAAGTCAACTTTTATACAACAATTCCCCAAACACAGCCATAACACTGTAATGACCCATTCCTAATCGGACAGTATTATCAACGAGCTTCGTAGATTAGATAATGTTCTACAAGCATTAACACTGTGGGGTGGAGCATGCGATGAGCGAGGCCGTGTACGGTTCGATTCTCGAGACGGATCAACGCATGGGACATCGAGGGCCATTGTTCCGGCCTTACAATCAATGGCGAGTCAGTGATATCCGTTTAATTTCCCGTGGGGGAGCAGGCGAGATTTGCCCAAACCACTCTCGGGAAATTGGCGGCATTGTCTGTTAATCCGGAAGCTCAAAATGTCGAAGTTTCTTTGATTGGTTACAATTCTGCCCACGATATTTGCAGTGCACATGCATGAACAGTAACCCTTTGGCGTGGCATGGACATTAATGAACCTGCTAACACACTGGACATTCAATAAAGAGACTGTTTTATGTTAACACCGCAGTTTTGCAGTGTACGCATTTCAAATAATTTGATATATTTCGTAGAGGTTTCTAATTTTGAATGTCATTCTTTCAAGATTAGCTTTTCAGAGTGTATGAGTGCAACAATAACAACATATTATGTTTCGTGGAGACCCGGGTATAATACGGAACAAAATATTGTAAAGGTCTTCGCAAGGCAATTTCTAAAGGTGAATATGTCTCCACAAGGATTTCACGAAATAGACATATGGATTTTACTCAAAATCTAGGAATTTCCAAGGTATACTTATCAGTTGCAATTTAAAGTAAATTATGTAAGAGATATTTGGTCGGAATTTCAAACCAGGAAAGTAGTTCTGGTTAAAGGGAATGTACATCATTGGCTTTTGCTGTAATTTTCAGAAATGAACTATTTGAGGTGTTAGCATAATAGATGTAATATTGTTACACTGACATGTTTGAAGTTTTGTGTTCGACAATGCTGGAAAAACCAAGACAAACAAAAATGTTCAAATAGTCTGGTTCCCTGACTCCACTAAAGATGAAATGGATCAATTTATAGATGCCGGAAAATTGTAAGGTAAGGAAACCAGTCTAGCTGGACTGCCTGCACCCGTTCATGAACATGTAACCAATAGCAAACAAAATTTGGACTGAAAAAGGGTACATTTGCAGCAGTAGTTGAAAAATAGTGAGGTTTTTCCAACGGTGGTCGGCCGACCACTGTTGGAAATTTATACAAAAATACCACTTTTCTTGAAAATGACTTCACACCAGGTGCCACAATTTTACAGGATGCTTTAGACTGTCATTTACCAACATCCGAGTACGGTATTTCGTACAAACTTGGTAGTTTTGTTTTTTGATGTTTGCAAATGTTGTATATTTCCTTTAAAATAGGAGCATTTTGAAAATAGCTTTCGGCCCTTTCACGATTTTGTACGCGGGAACAAGAACGAAGCGATGTCTTCACAGAGATACACATTTGAGTATGGGTGTGTTGGTGTTTTGTTAAACCGATGAAGATTCGGCCACTATAAAGTTTACTTGGTAAGCTGGATTTTCACACGATGACACCGCAATAAAAACTTCAAATGAGCAAACCAAATTAAATCTACGAAGATTTAAAAACTTCCCACTAAGTATAAGAAGCAAGGATTCGAATGAAATGAGGCATATCGCTACCTCATGAGCGTTCATTTCTGCCTCCTTGATTCAGTTTTCCACAAGTCTGTCTTTTGATATTGAAAGAGCATTCGGTGGAAAGGCAAGAAAACAGTTTCTGATATCCATTTCCTCTATTCCTGTTGCATCGCGACGTATTTTTTTTAATTTCACGAAAAACGGAGCCTTTGTAATTAAGGCTGTTTTGCGCATGTCTATAATTGTGTATGCTATTAAACAAAGGTCTGGTTGTCCATCAGCGAAACGTCGTATATAAATTGGGTTAAGCGTTTTAATTATTTAATCTTTTTCCCTCGGCAACTTTTTTTTTGAATATTAGGAAAGCAACAAATAATATCCATGAGTCATAGGTCGTCAGACCTTTTATTAAAATCTTGCACAAATGGGACTACACGGAATGGGTCTACAGAAAGGAATTTGCGTCGGGAAGAATGTATTAAATTCAATTGGGTTTGCCCTTCATCGACTTATATTATAAACACTGTGTACTCAGTGTTGTCCTGTTTTAATACTCGGGTGGGGCTCAAACCCACGACCCTCTGTTTACCAGTGCAGACGTCTTACCAGTGCAGACGTCTTACCATTGACCACCGAAATCAAGATTTCACCCTCCTGATACATGCACCGTATATCAAGATATCAAACAGTGAACTTTTATTCAAAATGGCGAACAGAGTAGGTCCACACCTCCTAAAGAATTTGAAAAACCAAGAAGTGAAAAAAAGAAGGAACTTACAGTTCATTTTGTGGGATCTATAAGTAGTTTTTTACTTGACTAAATTTGTTGTACTGTTAAGCCATCATTGCATGCCCCCTCATTTGTTAAAAAGTAATACCATTATTGAGTTATCGATCTCAGGTAGATTAGTGAGTTGAAGTTTTCAATCTTAGTACTTTGATTCTCTTCATGGGGAATGGAGGAAAGATCTGAGGAGGCAAGGAATTTTCGGTTAAAAGATGCCAGTGTCTGAATGCACCAAGCGAGTAGGATAGAGTACCGTGTCTATACCCAAGAAATTAATCATCTTGAAAAGCCTCGAGTTACATCTGAATGATCTTATTAGATTACGAACATAGCATCTGCTTTAATATATGAAACGGTCAATACATTTTCAGAGACGATTTAACTGCTTAAGAAAAACATCTTGTTAGGATTGGGAGTAGGCGAAGCGCGGGCAGAGTGCATGACGTACGTCTTTCCGTTCTATGGCCGACACGGCGGATATCCGGATCCTAATTCACCGCAGCAAGCGAGCCGGCCCAGTTTAAAGGGCCCATGTAATGTCCTGGGCTGTTTCGGCAACTTGGCGAAACAGCCATTGTTATTTGTTCTTTTGGTCAGATTGTGAAGTTTAGGACACTTTTCCTGCGTGCTGAACACAATCTACTTTTATAAGTTGTTTGTTGTGCCACATTCAGATCAAATAGCCGGTCATGTCACAGACAGATTGCAGGCTTTTTTTAAGGGAAATCTGGGATTAACTGGTAAAAAAATACGAGATTGGGCAGTACCCTTTTTATACATGTCAATTATGCGCCTGGTGGTGGGATAGGGGTTCGGGTAGTTTTGACCAAGGCAAAACGTTACCCGCGTAAGAAAATCCCATGTTCCGCCTTGAAAAACTTTCCGAAATCACAAACGCAGGTGTCATTCGGATTCAGGGAAGCCTACTTTAGGTCAGAAAATGCCTTTTGAAATAATAAAATACTCCAGAGAGTAATATGACCACAATTTATACAGAAATCCTAAACTACACAATAGCGTATATTTCCCTGCTTTTCATGCTTCGAGGATCATTATTCATTTTCAGCCAAAATTCCATAGCATTTGTACACGTTTTCATCGTGCATGGCACTTTAGCACTAAAATCAATCCGATTGCCTTTATACTTGGCACACACTTGTACCAGCACCTGCAGAGTGCCGAACTTCACCGAGTCATCATGACGTCATAACGAGTCACGTGACGTCATATTGAAGGTGCATATTTGAAGGTCTATATCTACTGAACTACAAGTCCGATTGGGTTGGAACTTTTTATGTTACTAGAACGGGGGGTGTAATAGATGAAAAAATGTCTTGTCATGATGACGTCATCACATGACATGTGACGTCACATGACAGGTGCATTTTCTAAAGTTATATCTACAGAACCATAGGTTCGATTTGGTTGTAACTTGGTACATGTACTAGACTGGGATGTGTTACAGGTGAATACGTGACGTCATCATGTCGTCATGGCCTGTCATGTGACGTCACATTAAAGGTGCATTTTTCTGTGGCCTATGTCTGCAGACTATAGATCCGATTTGGTTGTAACTTGGTATGTACTTAAGCCGGGATGTGTTATAGATTAAAATGCAGATGGTGTAAAGATGTCGTCATCACATGACATATGACGTCATATTAAAGCTGCATATTTTGAAGATCTATATTTACAGAACTACATGTCCAATTGGGTTGAAAATATGTTCCTAAACCAGGAGGTGTTATTCTTTTCTAGGTCCCTATGACACTTTCGCCATGGTGCCCGGGTCAAAATGACCCTGAAAATGACACAGAGAAGTGTCACTTTGATTCACAAAGTGTCATTTTCATCCTGAAAAAAGTATCAGGTCAAAGATGACACCGATTCAGGGTCAATCTGCTAAGGGACTCTTTAGAATGTCTTTACCAATGCTGCATGGGCAAGACTTAAAACTCCGGAATATGATTTAGGCTCAACTAGATATCTCTAATTCGCTTCAGAGTCGTTCCTTCGAATCTAAGGAGAAAACAAATTGACCCTGCAAATCCTTTTAAAAACCGTCAAAATCAAGAATGTCGTCCACGAAAAACCAAGATTTACATTTCATTTGACAGATTCGCGATCAGGATAATTGTCAGGGCGATAAAAACATTCGTGTTTTATGGGTGTTCACGTACTTTCAGTGGTGGATGCAATCATGTGGTCTTTCATGAATACTGTCGTTCGTCTGGGGAAAGAATTGCGAGCGTTATTACGGACGAAGTGCTCCACTACAAATCCGATTAGATCGTTGTATGTCTCGATCAAGTCATCAGATTAGTTTGTTTGGGCGGTTTAAAAAAAAAACACGACCCTCCCGATCTGTACGCGTCAGACTTTATATCAGAGGAATTCTGTCTTGCTGTATTTGGGATTGCAAGTTACAGAATCTGTTCGGAGGCCGCCCCCTTTTCGTTTGGTTCTTTCGTAAGGAGTCGATTTTCGCCTTGAAGGTTATGTGGGTTTTTTTCCAGGGAAGCAGACATCTTTGGTTGGGAATCTTCGCTTTGTCTGATGCGCAGTAGTGGTATATTTCGCAGTCGGTGGTTGTATCTTGCAGTATGTGACACCTGAGTTTGTTGTTAGACTTTAACAGAACTTCAGCTCAGTGGGCTCCAAATGTGGAGGAAATTTATCCCACAGACAGGATACTTAATGATAGAAGTATCTTTCATTAATTAAAGTCCATGCATTTCATATGTATTGCGAGGTTTACTATGACGGCAGTATTTCATCATTTTCACAGACTCGGTATACACATCGGCAACCTTTCTAGTAACATTCAGATCAGGATATTCCAGGAAAAAAATGACCGCTTGTCTGGACTTGTTGGAGTATTTATCACCTCTATTCATATTAACTTCAAAAGAATCGTCCATACATTTTCTTTCAGAATCTATGCATTGCGAATGTCTTGACACGACCAATCAAGCCGCTGCGGACGTAAACCGTTCTCGACAAATATCTAATTTCCTACGTTGGGCAGAAAAAGTTGAACGTGGTTAGGAAACTGCAAGTGATTATTCACGGGACATAGTACGAATTATAAGGGAGTTTAATTACGCTGTGGCTGATTGCACTGAAACTTGGCAGATGTTGCATAATTGTTTAATTAAAAAATGTGTTTGACAGTGTTCTGAGAGGGCCAGGGGAGGATTCCACGGCAGATGATACAAAACGGGGAATAAGTATACCAGACAACCCTTTTCTGGTAGGGTTACACACCTGTGTTCAGACACACCTATGTTCCGACACACACCCTAACCCTAACCCATAACCGGAATATGGGGGTGTCGGAAGTCGGAACATAGGGGTGTTGGAACATACGGCTGTCGGAACAAAGAGCAGTCACCATCTGGAAGAGATCTTTCTTGCTTGATCCGAGAGTTGAGTGCTGATATGTGTTTATATGACTGCATTACATCTTACCCTTTTAGTAAATGCTAAGCTCATGAAATAACAAAGCCTACATTTTGTACAATGCATTTCGCAGTTTGCGTTCAGAGTCCAATTAGAGTAGTTATAAAATGAGATTCTACAGTGAACTTTTACTGTAGTTTTCTATTGGTGACTCCAAGTCTGAACACACAGTGGGTGCGTGGAAAGATTTGTTTCCCCGGCGTAGGCCTACAGCAGCCTAGGGCTGTAATCTCGTCAACCCATTACCCGCGATATCACGACAGGTTCATAGCGGAAGTGGCTCTTGCAGGGTTCCGATTGTTGGTACACGTACGGAAACCATTCAGCCTTAAGGGGTTTAATCGAAAACGAAGTCCACATTTACATTTCATGCAGGAAAAAGGGGGCTTGCTTAAAGTAGGTACGTCCGTATAGTCGTGCTGGAAGAGAACCCTATTTAATGGATTTTACCCTGCAAACCAATCGTGAAAAAAATCTATATATTTTAACTGGTCCCCGATAGTTTAGCCTATAGTCTTGTTTGTACCTGACTGACTCACTGACTGTCAATTGCGAATTAGACGTCGTTAAGTCTCACAATGGCCCAAATATTTGAAATAGGATTGCCCCGATAAATGGGCTAAATCCGGCCCATTGCGTAGGCCATATGCATGAACAGATTTCCAGTGAATGAGATTCATTCCTGTTTAACTTATTACTTATCGTTGGGTAGAGTGAATTACTAACCCAAAGCTAAAATGAAAATTAGTTGAATTTCAGGGAGTGGGGTGGAGACGGTGTCAGGCCTCAACTAAAACTATAACTTTAACTAGAACAGTGCAAGCGCGATCCTTTAGTCAAATTTCTGCTGTGCAGTATATAGGGGCCTACAGTAAAATGTGTCATTGAGATTTGAATGGAAATAGTTGTACCCGATTGTCTGTTAAGATTTCTTCGTAGCTGAGTATTTTGAATGTTTCCCGGTAGGCCTACAACCTCAGGTTTTAAGAGTGGTTATAGAAGGTAACCCAGTATATATACTTACTTATTTCATTACCTCACTATTCATGATTTACGATGTCATGTTTTTGTTACATTCAACTAATGCTCCCTTTTGTTTCAACTAAGTTTCGGTTTTTGACTGTTGTTTTCTCAGATTCCTGAGGAAGAGCCGTTTACCGGCTCGAAACGTAGAGTGTTTACCTACACCAGCCAGCAATGTATTGGTTTTGTGTGGCCTTCTCTCTTTTACACACTTATTTATTTATTTGTAGAGACTCCAGACCTCAAATCAGAATTCGATTTGTTTCACATTCCCGATTCACTCGAGGAAGAATACATTATGATGTCACTGTCGTGATATATTAATTCATAGTATTCCCGGCATGGAAATAGCCTACTATCATCGTGGTCATTGGGGTTCGATCTCATTGAACTGCCAAACAAAAAAAATAGGGTGTAGAGTAAAAATCAACTAAAAAAACCCATAAGAAATCCATAACACACGACATTTTTCAGGTAAACTGTTTTTGAAATCTTCTGATGAGTATTTTCTTTTCATATAAGCGCCACGAAACTGGCCCCATGCAGTTCATTTGCCGCATTAATATATGATTTGCATTCAATCGAGATGTTTAGCCAAATTCCATGATTTTGTTTGATAATCCCCAACAAAGTACATTGCCCATTGCTTCTACAGTTCCTTTTATTAGGCAGTATGACCTTGTATAAAAGATTCAACAACTAACATGGTAAACAGAGTGAAATAAATAAAACATAGTGCCGCAAAGGAAAATGTCATACGCCATTTCATTTCATTATATAGGCCTAGTGTTATGAAGGTTCAAAAATGAATCACATAATTATTTCCTTATCATATAACAAAGAGCAAAAGCGCAGAATTATAATTTGTGGATAACTGCAGTGATTTTATGTTTAGGCCGATTTTCGGGCTTAATAAGAGGAGGTCAAAAAAGAGAGGAGAAATATACATGAAAATGAAATGATTTATCGTTTTTACAATTGTTTTTTTTGTCCCTAGCTGCAACTCAATAGCAATGTATGCTTTCTTTCTTTCGGCGAGCCGATGAGAAAAACAAAATGTCCCAAGCTTACTCGGGATGGGCTCAAACCCATTCCTTCTTTTCATAAAATGGAAAGTATTCATGGGTTCGAGTCCCAGCCGAGTAGGGGTTTTTTCTCACAATTAATCGAGACAACACTGAGTATACAGTGTTTATAAAAAAAAATACGTCCGTGAGGGGCAAAACCCAAGGTTGAATTTATATCACCCCGACACAAAACTTCCATCATGAACCATTCATTCTTGCTAATCGTCTTATTTACCACTATACCGCCGAGCTTGCCAAAGTAAAAAGGCTGGTTTGATTCCGGTAAATGATGGAAAACTAGTTTTGAAGCATTGGCCGGGATTGATTATAGAAATAGGGGAAAGCCAGTACTGTGATTTCTTTAAAAAGAAAAAGAAAAAAAAGGCCCAGGTCCAATTATTTTAGGGTCGGCTATATAACTGCAATTCCTTTTTAGTAGCAACATGTGTGGTCATGATTTGAAAGGCCTTCCTTAACTTCGGATAAACATCTTTGTTGACGAAAGAGGATTTCCTTACCATCATGTATGACGACATCAATGTCGTATGCAGCACGTTAGAGAGCACTGATTAGGGTAGGCCTAAATGACAGAAAGACGGCATGATATGATCGGACAACAGGAAGGCAGAAAACACGGCAGATCCGCCACGGGACAGCGATACTGCAGACCCTTGGCCATCTGAGAGTTTAGCCATTGTGCCTCCTCGGGGAATCCTACAGCACTTAACAGACATCACAGGGTTGGCTAAATCCGGACCAAAAACACCTGTAAACACTTCCGTTGAAATCGTGGCTTTTCAAACCTGATCTCAAGTAAATGACAGCACCGGGGTTTTCCCCAGCCTCCGAACACAGCCAAAACAACAAACATCAGAAGATGAGTCGACAGTACACCTGCCCTAAAACTGTCGTAAACAGTTGGGTGTTTCTAAGAAATGATATTGACACGATGGAGCATGATCAGCTGACAATATCCAAGCATTTGAAGTTTCACTTTTATTCACGACTTCATTTATACAACAACCATCGAGTCAGTTCAAAGGAGAAAAGCATCATTTATATTGTCTAATTTTCGCGCCATAGTAATGATATTGCCACCTTGGAGTTATGTTTCCATGATGCAAGCATTTCCACCACTGCTGCGATTTTAACTACAAAAAAGGAGCGCCGCTATAACGAACGTCGTGGGGGCCACAGAAAGTGTTCGTAATAACGATCGTTCGGTATAGCGATTTTGAACCGCCGGTACCCTTTTTTTGACCAATAGTGAACTGGCATTTCTCACATCTCGCGGTCGCACGAGAAGTCGTCACGAAACATCAGCAACGGGTGGTTTTCCCTTTCATTCCTTGGGGAAATAACATCCATCTATATATAGCTGTTCAACATTGATGTGCGGGAATTAAATTGGCCCAAATAGCGGTAAATACATGTACAACCGGTAGATTTTGTTTGTAAATCTGTTGACTTCAGCAACGATGTTCGGTACATTTTGTACACTAAAACCGGGAGCCAAGGATGCTGGTCGGTGTAGCCGAATGTTCGGTGTAGCGCTAGCGGTGTCCGGAATAGCGGTGTTCCACTGTATGCATATTTAGGGGTTTTTTCTTGTTGCCAAAATAAGTATGTATTTTATAAATGGACTTGGAAGGACTACGATGGCGATTCAGCAAGATTACCAAAATGTCCTGAAGGTGATTCCTGACAGCAATGAGTCCGTGGGCTTGGGCACCGTCTTGTGCCCGCCTGCCAATGATGTTGGCAGAAGATACATGCTCCATTTCAAAACGTTCAAAATGCAACTAGCCGCGTGCGGCACAAGATATTAATGGACATCCTCTTATGTTCTTGTTTTCTTGAATATCCCTTGAATGCGTGCAAGATATCGATGGAAAGCATACAATACAATGCAATACAATACAATACAATGCAATACAATATTTTATTTCATCCCAAATAAAAGACTTTAAACGTAAAATTCTTCTTCCCAATGTGCACATAAAAACAATATATATATTTAGACACGTAAAAAGTCGAAAACTTTAAGTGTAAAACCGCCAGCAAAAATCCCTACTTTCAAAAAAGAGAAGCTTGAAAACAAAAAGCTTATTGTTATAAAATAAAAGTATTCAAATCTGCATGCTGACATGCTAGGTTATTTATTAAAAAAGGTCTAATCTGAATTGTAAAAACATTGCAAACAGCCTGATAAAAGCAGAATTATAGAGATGAATGGCACTAGGTAAAACAAGAGAATCTCAACCGGTTTGTGTGTGTGTGGGGAGCGCTCGTAATCGTCCTGATGGGAGTGACTGTATAAATGAATGCAGAGAATGAGTTGGGTCCTGAGTTATAGTCTGCAGTTTCGTGAGATAGTTTGTTTCAACAATTTCGTTCACCTGTTTCACTTCCAGACAAATTATTTTTCTTGCAGTTTTTGTGATCCGCTCAATTTTTTTCCGGTTATTTAAAGTTAAGTTTTTGTACCATACAATGCAACTAAAAGAAATGATAGACTGGACAACACTCAGGTAAAATAGATGCAAAATTGAATCACTAACATGAAAAGAACTTAACATCCTGAGAAAATAAAGCCTCTGGTTTGCCTTGGCATACATTCTCTGAGTGTTTTTGTTCCAGTTTAACCTGTTATCGATGACTGTTCCAAGATACTTGTACTCAGTGACATTTTCCACTTGTTCATTTCTAATGCTAACTTGACCGGCATCATGTTGTTTTTTTACGACAGTCAAAAATAAGTTCTTTTGTTTTAGATACGTTTAGCATAAGAAAATTGTCGTCGCACCATTGAACAAATTGTTCTATTTCAGTTCTGTAATCAGACTCATCGTTTTGAAGGATCAAGCCCCTAGTTTATGATAAGACCACAAAAACCTCCTAGTTATATTCCCTCGTAAAGCTTTTCTGTAGGAAAACAACCAAGTATATGCAAATGGTCATGAAGTTCATATTATCCCTGAGTTTGTGGGTTACCCCTTTTTTGAGGGGGACCTGTATATTACTTGGACGAGCGAAAACGCTAGTGTTCCGTAACGGGTCTAGTGCTCAACATAATGGTAACATATTGAAGGGCAGTATATAGCAATGCAGTCCGATTGTAAGGATGCTAGCACGAATTAATATACGTGTAGTACTTGTAAACTCCGTCCCAAGATCTATACTTGATATCGCCTTACAGTAATCGTAGGCCAACTTGTGCACACAATCGTGGCGTCTTAGCAAAGTTTAATTTGCAACGGGAAAAAATGAATTAATTTTGGTGCTGAAGACCAACTTTAAATCTGGTCATGAAACGAAGTAAATATCGATGTCGGTCTGTTGACAGGACGGGATGCTGTCCAGGGCGTTCGAGGAATGCTTTGCCAAATTGTTCCCAGAGGCGTCATGGTTTGTGTGCCGACACAGCGCTGACACTTGCTGACTGTGCAGTAGATTTGTTCCTCGTATATTTGTATAAGTCATGGGATTTGTGTGAGATTAGAGGTGAGCAAACTTTTTTTCTCTTAAAATAATTAAAAAGCAAGACTGTGTAAAGTTCCCGTCATTCGCCTGATGAAAGGTACCGGTGGAGTGGAGTAAAGCATCGAAACCAAACGGACAAACGAAATCGGTTGTGTATGTTACCTGATGTGATGCTATGCGTTCCGGTTGCCGATAGGTAAAACAGACAACCGAGCATTTCTGGAGTTTTGGCCCCTTCTTTAGTGACTCACGGACTGACTGACTCGCTGACTATACCCAGCACGATGTATGTGACAGAGGGGTCCCCAGTGTCATATACCCTATACACACCCTAGACTATTGCTACCTACCACCCCCACCCCACCCCGCCCCGCCCCCAGATATCTCAAAAGAATATCTGAGATTCTGGTAACAAATTCTGGTAATGACCAACACAAAAGATGGGGTCCCTCTGTCACATATCTTGCTACATAATTATGTCGGTGATTGTCACTTGCGAGCCCGCGACAGTGCTATTACAGTATTTACGAAAAGACTGGTATTTCTGTAAAGACTGCCCATTTCCATTCAAGTGTCCTATTTTCGAAAGTGTTTCCCCCACCCAAAATATTTCTAAAGAGTGCCCTTTTGTTTTAAACAAGTGCCCTTTTTTCTTTTCAACAAGTACCCTTCTTAAAAGGGGCAAAAATTGTCAACATTTCAACACGGATGTATGGACGTGCGATTGCCATTTTCAAGAAATGTTTAGCACCCCCCCCCCGCAATAAATATGACCTTGCTACGCCCATGTGATTAGCCCGTTCAACGCCAGTGAATTGGGCCCATTATCAGATGTATGGACAGACGCCCAGTGAAATAGCCATTCTGAATAAACTCCTTTTCTTGGCTTTGAATAATGTTGAATGTATGGTGTAGCGAGCTTCAATACTTTTAAAACCATGTTTGAAGTTATAGGTGCAGTGTAGGCAACTTCCAATTCTGTAAACAAGTGCGGAAGCCGGCATGTCCAACTCTTCGCTTGAGGTGCTCATTTTACATTGAAGAAACTTTGTTGAACATTTGTTAATAACGTATTTTACTTTTATTACATTCTTTTGTATATTATCGAATTTGTTATCTTGCTATGTACCGGATATATTTTACTTATTGATGTATTTCTCTAAAGAAGTATGAAACAAATGTTGCTTGAATTGAATTGAATTGAATTCAATTCAAAATAGCTGGTGAGTGGTGACGTCAAAGCAATGGTGATGATGAGGACGAGTCACCAAGGCAACCAAGATGACATGAACATGATTAGGATGTGTGAATACGGAGCCGCCTCCAAAAATACCTTTCGATGGCGGTTTTGCCATCTCAAGTCGTCATACACAAAATACTTCAAATCAGCGAAATGTACCCTGAAGTATTCAATGTGACGCTTGATTAATTTCCACGCTACTGGAGGGTTTGTCAAGCCAAACAAGTCCCGACCAGACTAATCCAGCTCGGTGTCTGTGACGACCCTAAACACACAACTCTCAGTCTCTCGTCCAAACAAGGAATACCCACAGTGCAGACAAAACACCAGTCCAATTTATTCTGTAGTATAACTTCATACTTCTTCAAGCCTTGTGTGTGTGGACAGACCTGTCGTAGCGAGCTTATCCAGCCGGCCAGTTCTGATGAAATCCAGACTGATTAAAAACTTAATAAAAGTGTTCGCTTATATCCTGGTCATATAATGAACTGTTTTCATTTCGACGCGCTGTCATTTTGAAAGAAAATCCCACGTGAGTTTGCGCCACGCCATTTAAGATAGATGCGATGCGATTTCTATCAAAATATTATTAAACAGTTCGGGAGATTGCGTAAGTGAAAATTGGAAGAATTGTAGACAAACGCGTGTGAAGCGTGAAGCCAAATACATTACATTTCTTATCAGGCCTAGAATCATCTATGCACACACTTACATTTCCGCGAGTGGTCTTATTCTAAGCCGCAAAGGCCTTTTAAGAAATAGTATTAAAATATTTGTATGAGATTTCAGTGATTAGATAAGGGTGCAAAGAAGCCAATATGACAACACAACATTACTAAAGGAACAGAGCTTGAAAGTTCACCGGTAGTGGCGCGCTCCCGGACCCCTTTGAAAACGAAAATTAACATGCACAAATTCCAAAAAATTTGCAATAATTTTTGAAAATCACCGTCGGAAATCACCTTCGGGCCTTTGTAAAAGTGCTGGGTCTTTTTTGTTACCAGCATCTCAATTTATGGAAACTGAAAAATCGCCTGACATGAAAGAAATATCGTGCCAAAAATTTAACTTTCACTTCCGAAATCTAAAATACATGTGGACTAGCGGAACTTGGTGTACTCGTAGGAAGATGAAAATTTATGAAATAATTTTGTGGTGGGTTGGGTGAAAACTGAAACTTAAAAGGAGAATGAAATGTCTTTTAGGACATACAATGTTTTGAATAAACTTGAAGGACTCATTATCATTTACAAATAAATCTTAACTGACCGTTGATAAGCTTATTCAAGCAAGCCCGACTAAATCTAGAACCCATCAGCTGTAGGTAGGTAAATCTTCGCGTCGTTATCATTTTCGTTCTCACGCAAGTACGCAATATGAGGGGTCTACCCGATGTTCCCCAATACGTATGTTCCCCAATACCGATGTTCCCCGAGAATCCTTTGGATTAGGGTTAGGGTTAGGGTTAGAGTTAGGGTTAGGGTTACATGGTAAGGATTTCGGGGAACACATCGGTTTTGGGGAACATAGGTATGCACCCCGATATGAAAATAAGCGTGATCGAACAAGGAGACCTAGGTACGAAAATGCCGGAATGCCAAGATAAATAAAGTTCCAACATGACTTTTTCTAGGGGTGATTACGATTAGAAGTCATTCTGTCAAAATGTTACAGCAAGAGAAAAGACAACCCAATGTAAAATGCCGTAGGGCCGCGCGTGGGGCCCGGAGAAAAAAAATGGCGTACTTTCAGGCTCGATATGAGGCTTCGCCTCGCCCGCAACGCGGATTGGCCTCCCCTTCCCAGTCATGTGGTTACGTAACACTTTTTTTTTTGAATGCAACTACATGTACACAGACATGTTCACGTTGGCGGGTGAAATCTTTGAAAATTAATTTCTCCAGTTTGGAAGACCGTATCTTCATGCCACTTTCAGGATGTATTTCCCTTATAATGATCCAAGTGTGTGCTAAAAAATCGTTGTGATATGTTCATTACTTTTCGTTTAAATTGGAAAAATAGGCCTGGCTACGTGCATTTTTGAAAGTTGCAACACTGGCGTTTGCAATATTTGTCAATCATTTCAAGCCTCACGATTATTAACATTGTTTCTATCCATTATGGTGTGCAGTAAAAAAAATTGAAAAAAAAACCTCCTTCACGAGTTATTAATTGATAAATATCACCCTTTTTGCCGGTGTCATATGAAAATCGGACTCGTATGAAAATCGGACTCTTGTTCCCTTTTATTGGTTAAACGATCTCACGTGACCGGTCCCTCTCCTAATTATCTATGCATGAGCATGCACAATACCACCAATGAGTCCGTATTTCATAAAACCTAAATTCATGCTACACCGGCTTCCATTGGTTGATACCGAGACCCACGCCAAAACACGCCGAGTGACGCTAATGAATATGCTAATCTACCATACGATATTGTGTCGCTTGGCCGAAATCTGTCAACCGTGGCGCTTAAGGCGCTTTGATGAACAATGCAAGTTGGTTGGTTCGGAAGAAAATCCTCGTCGAAATTGTCCATGGAGATAGTTCTAGTTGAACACTAGCGTTTGCAACAACAGATTAGGCTGGAATTCGGAATATACTTAGATGATATAAATGTTTAACTACTCGTGAAATAACAATTTGGAGAAATTCCTAGAAATTGATATAAATACATAGATTTGGGTAAGTTTTCGAACGATTTCTTCCAGACTTTAAGGTCCGATATACCAGTAACCAGTATTTACGTTTCGGCTTCGATGACGGCGATTTTTTTTCACTGACATGAAGTTCAGAATTTCTTCTCCCGTTATAATTTAACATTTCAATCATACCGAGCATATCTTCTGAGAAATACAACGTTCAAAGGCCATGCTTTTTGTGGTGCACGAATTTTACTGCTCTGCTAGGCTATAGCGTAATCGGATTTCCCTAATAACGGCAGACGCTTTGCCTTAGCAACCACATGACTGCTTCCGCATAACGGGTAAGTCTCCCACTTCACGGGCATGTCACCGTAGCAGCCTAATTTGCATTAGCAACTGGTGAACGCACACGTATATACCTTGCGCTTTAAAGCTATAGTCCATCATTTGCAGCTATCCGAAAAGTAGCTGGCGGAATTATTGTTGAAAAACATACTTGGTTGAAAGATAGTAAGGGGACTAAACTCCCTTTGAAATTATTCCTTCTGGCAAGCTGTCATTTTGAAGTAATCAACGAAAGAAGGCCTTTCCAACGGTGCTTCTTAAGACGCACCGTATGAAAATATTAATTAGTATTTCGTTTTGTTATTCGGCGAAGCGCGCGCAAGCATTGGCACGACGCACACGTACCCCCGGTTGCTATAATTCGTCGGATCAGCGCGACATCGCGTAGCTGCAATCGGCTCAGCGAGAACGTGTCTCGGACGCTGAATTCAGGCGCAATTCAAAACATGATTCAGCAACTTTTGATTTGAAATTGAGATCTTAGAATGCTGTTTTTCTCGGAATATACAGCTGAAGCTGAGCTGAAACTTCATCAGGTTATAGTTGTTCAGTACCCTTCTTTAGATTTTGAGCACTTTTGTTGCTTCAAACGAACAAAATGCACAAATTACAAATGATGGACCATATCTTTAAGCAATGATGCTACATTATTTCACGTTCACAAACTTATTTTCAGACTTGCAAAACTTGAGTGCTTTACTATACATGCCATTCCAGTCAAAATAGTCGCACTATCCTTCATGTTACATAACTCAAAAGCCCTTTATTGTAATTTGCATTGAGGCCAAAATGTTCATGGGAGTTTAAGTGTTGCATAATATAAACTTTTTTTAACTGCCGTATTTTCAGGTGGAGAGTAAACTTTGAATGTTAATACTGACATTTTCGTTACGTTGAAATTCGTGTGGATTATTGTTTAATTCATCGTTAGAGTTTATGCTTATGAAAAAAAAAATTGTAGCGTTTGCATATTCGGTTTCTCCTTAACTGAAAAAAAACCGGACATGGATTCAAGGCCAGAAAAGATAACAAAAAATCTAGGTGAATGTTTAATTCATGACACGTGTTAGCGCCGGGCCATGGGACAAACGCAGTGGCGCTATTGATCACGCGTGGGGTCCAGTTGGAGGAAAAAATCAAGAGTCTTGTAGGGCACTCCAAGATGCAAGAGACTTGGACAGACCGTGGATGATAGTACTTTGGAACACCAGCGGCCTGACCCCCAGATGTTCATGGTCTAAGGGAAAGGTCATTGTCAGTCGCAACCTGAACACCAAACGCATCATTATGAACGACGTATTTCCGGTACGAAAACAGTGTCGCAGTGCATCATCCTTTGCACTGGCGGATCGGGTGGGGGGGGGGCAACGGGAGCCATGCCCCTCCCCCAACTTTTTTTATGTAAGTGAGGACACCTGTTTGTTTACTCATTGAATAAAATCCATATATCTATTTAGTGATACTCTTGTGGAGACGTATTCACCTATAGAAATTGCACTGTGGAGACGTATACAATCTTTTTTTCCGTATTATGCACATGTCTCCGTAGGGTACCGTTTACCAGATTATTCATTCCTCCCTGTAACCATACTTACACGAAAACTGTTAATTTCAAGATATTTTGTGTTCACCTTTATGTCACTTTTTAATGACCTTTCCGACAATTTCGTAGGAATTAAGTTTTGGAGCCAAAACGCCGCTTGCCATGCGAGGGCTCATTAATTCCCTACACATACAAGAGCAGACTGACGAAGGCACCGAGTGATGTTATTAAGTAAATCAACGGTTAAATGCCAAGCATCTTATTTAAATTTCAGGCATTACGAGGGAATTTATTTGCCAACCCCCAACCAATAATTCAAGAATGATAAATTATTAATTTCTAATTTTGGCTTTGTCAGTGGTTTTAATGGAGCGTGGTCGAGCGTAAGTTCTCTTTACCCCTTCAATCACTCTGACGTATACGGTCGTGATCTTGCAGCCTTGGGAGAATTTCAGCATGCATGGTTGGTTACATAGTTGAATCATCTCAATCGTGGTTTATTTATTCAACAGAGACCTCTCAAACGAAATCATGTCATCAATCGCTTCGGATCGCAGTTCTAAAAAAATAAAAATAAAAAAAAATAAAATAAAATAAAAAAGTTCATGCACAAAGCTGGCCCTTGAACTCTATGTCCATCAGCATAAATGCTAATATATGTCGGTTTTGAACAGCACCCCATCGACAGATGGTACCCCCCCCCCCCTATTTGATTTTACGGAGGCCAAGTGTCCGGAGAAAAAAACGTGTCTACATTTCAGCACGGATGTGCAAGTGCCCTTTTCAGGATTTTTTTTACCCCCCCCCCCCACCCCAATAAAAATGACCGTGCTTCACCACTGTTATATACACACTGCACACTGATAGATTTGAAAATCAGATTGAACTTTTTTTAAATCTTATAGTATAGCCTACGGTACATAACTCATATTTCTTCGGCATGTATACGGTTCAGTTTCTTAACTACATCTCAAATACGCCATACGTTTGTACTGACTGACAACCAACTTCAGTCAACTTGCCCTCTTTCAAAAAAAAAACACACCTTCGAAACCACAATCGCAGTCTGATACCAGACTTATATATTTAGGAAAAACCGCATCGGTACTTCATAGCCATTGCCCCATAGAATTGAAAAAGAACCTCTAATCCTTCAGCTTCAGTATTCGTCAAACGGAACGGGAAATACGAGTCTCTCGTCTGAATAAAACTTAAAAGGGAGGAATTTCTTGAGGACGATGACCTGATGTGCACAAAACCCTTAAGCTTAAGGAGGGCTTACTTGGATAACTAACTAAATCGTCTTTAAGCTGGTGTTTATGCCATCAGTTGGTCCCCTCTTTATGACAAGTAGAAGCGTGGGAGTACAGCTGCATGGCTAGTATGGCAACTTGTGACGTTTGCCATTGAATAGACTCACACTGTCGGACTACATTATCCATATAATGATATAATGATACATATATATAATACCAATCAATAATATCAATATTAATATCAATAGAACAACCGACCCTCTTAAAATTGGCAATATCTGTAACTTTTGAATGTGGCACACTTAAAATGAATTGTGAAATCAAACTGCCTTTTTGTAAGACTTGGACATTAGACGTTAAGTGATTTCCAATGCGAAATCGCGTTACAATCGGCCCACAATTTGTCACAAATTTAGAATATCTGTACATTTTTTTGTAATTCAATCTTTATAACACAAAATGATTCCTTTTTTGAATGTTAAACCAAAATTATGAGAGAAAGAGAATATGGTTTACTTTCCAAACACACACATTACAGTTCGCAGATGTATCAACACTTTTTGTTCATGTGGTAATACTTAATATCTTTTACAGAACCTTGCGCTTCGAAAATAAGTTGACATCTCGCGATAACGATGAGTTTGATTTTCATGGAAAACGTCATCTTAAAAAATCATCAGGCTAGCTCTACAGGAAACAGTGGATACGGCGACAGGGTAAATAATATGAACATCTTTTGCACTACATGTGCAAGTTGTATGTAAAGAAATGTAAAATGTATGTGCATTATACATGCACATCAGCAGCACTTTGGGAGAAAGAGCCAGGAGACGGCGGGGTGTTGAGCAAGTAGTAACCTTCTCATCCACTAGCCTCTTTACAATCTAAAAAAGGTGATTATTATTTATTTATTTCTGGTAATGAAACCAAGGATTCCTCAAAAGTACCCTAAGCACTGTAGCTCGCAAGCCTGAAGAAACCTGTTGAGAGAAGTCAATGAGAAGAAATTACAGTTTTAGAGGTGGGAGGAAAAGCCCAGAGGAATATTCTGAGGAAAACACTCGGAAATCAGGCAGGGACTGAAAACACAATCCACATATTATCCCGGGCGGGATTCGAGCCCGGGTCACAGCGGTGGAAGGCGAGGTAAGTACCGCTACGCCAACCTGACTCCCCCGCTACGCCAACCTGACTCCCCAAATGTTATGTTATTCCCACATGTCACTAGCTAGAAATTAACAATCATTTCAATCCCATGTTTCGGCAGTTCAACAGACATTTTTTTTGGTCATTTGGATTTGGGGGTAAAATACTACTTTTTTCAAAGATAGAACTCTTTAAAAATTGAGAATACTTTTTAGGGTATTGTAAGTTATTTTTTTCCCCATATCGGACTATATAATGGAGAATGCTAAAGTTATTAGAATGGTTTTCCCAGTGGTAAACCAAGCCCCTACCCCATATAACATTGTGCATTTTTTCCCCAGGAAATGAAAGCACCGGCACACTAAAACTGCTTCTTACAGTGAGACTTCCTCTGCATTTAACCACTTGTATTACAAAAAAGTACCCTCGTTTCACACAACCTGCATTCACTATATGGGAAATATTGAGCCGCCATCTTGATTTTCGTCTGCCATCTTGGATTTCTCGACAGTAAACCAATTTTTTTAGAAGAACATTGATTTTTTTTAAAGGAACACCAGTCCCTACATTTTTGTGTGAAATTCGTCGCTTTACGTCACCCCTTATTACTAGAGCACTTTGGGGGGTTTGGCCCATACCTAATGGGCAGATTTCGCATGCAGCACACGGCTTTTTCGCGTAATGAACAGAGCTTAATCTCCATGTATCATTTCTGCCGAAAGTGACAACACATAAATAAAATCCAATATCGGTAGACTCTCGAAAGAAATGACCGAATCACTGACAGGAAATCCTCATTCTGCTGACCGTGCCTAGCAGCCATACACATCCGGAAACACTAGTCGCAGATCCTCCGGACGTGAAAGAGATATCATCGGCATAACCGACGAAAACGAGCAGTGTTAAAGTCACCGCGAGAGTGAACACTGCCAGAAACTTTGAGCTTTGTTCAGGGTGTCCCAAAAAAAATGCTCCACTCTCCTTTTTTTTTACAAATTCAAGCAAACCTGAATGCATAAATTTTCTTATTATGCATGGTAAGAATGCTATGTGTCTTGGTTGTTATCTACCAAAAAAATTGGATCATACTATCAATCCACTAGGGACAGAAATGCTTAAATATGAACTCGCCTCCATTTGCCAACTGCGCTGGGGACTCAAATCACCAATTTTAAAATGTCGATTTTTGTCAAGTGTGCTTTTCAAAAATTCTTCTTGGTATCTATTATGAAAGACCAGTCATCAGTCGTTATCAAGCATACCAGAGAAAACCAACCAACCATGGCAGTGTCCATTTATTGGACTTTGACTAAAAATACCTATTTGTAAATCAACCACTCGTAACAATCGTTCACCTATGGCTGATTGTTCACAATTGTTACGTGTGGTTGATTTACAAATAGGTATTTTTAGTCAAAGTCCAATAAATGGACAATGCCATGGTTTGTTGGTTTTCTCTTTTTTTGGGGGGGGGGGACACCCTGTATTAGTGTGGCCGTATGCCCATACGGCGTAACGCCACGGCGGTAAACTCCTCCAGAAACGGACCCATGGAAGGATGGAAGGACTTCCACGTTTCCAACTATACTGGGCTGGGAAAGCGATAAGCATCGGTATTAAACAGCAATACAATCCGTGCCTTCGATGCAACGGTCACACTATGGGGCGTTAACATCGCGTGAGTGCTTGGTATCTTGAAGTTGAAGTTCAAAGTGACCAGATCCGACGAGTCTCAGGACATTTTCACTTATTTCTTTTCTATAGGATAATCTTAATAAGAAAGAGCATAGGACTATAGTCGGGTCTGCGCAGTTTGATAAATAACAAAGTTTTGGTTATATATTAATATTGACTATTATTTTGACATGTGGGCAGAGGAGTTTAGGATTCTCAGTGACTATCGACTCATTTAATACGATGGTGTCTTAAAATGTGCTCATCATCTCGAATTTAATGCTGAAAATGACATTGTAATGGTAATAATAATTACCGATAATTGGGTATTAGGGAGACATTCCCATAGACTTGTGCACACATTTTTTCCAACTGTAATGACCCCTAACCCCAATTTTACCTTACCCTACCCCCACGAATTTCGGCTTTTTAACTAATTGGATCATGAGCAGTCGATCTAGTCTATTTGCGACGGTATAGTTTTGTCTCTAAAGTAGGGAATGTAGAATTAGGGAGACATTGAAATGTCTCCCTAATTCGACGTGTCTCCCAATGGTATATAACTTATGACGCTAAAGTGTCTCCCAAAGGGTATACTTGTTATTATATTGTATAGTACGATAAAATAATATTACAAAATGTATAACATTTTTAGAAAAGGCTCTAAACATAAATTATTCTTTAAACAGTTTCGATCATTCTGTATATACCTATTGATCATATCCTTTTTTTCTGACAAAAGAATTCAAAATGCTCAAAAATGTCGCAAGAGTGGAATTAAACGATAGGCGTTTGGAGACATAGAAAAAAAACCTGAAATGTTAACAAAAATAAATGTCGCTTCTGTTGTTAATATTAACGGGAAACAACGTTTTGTAAAGCAACTCAAATCTGCCTGGTCAAACAGAATGGGTAGTCTACTTAAAATTGAGTCCATACAGAGACAGGTGCAACTTCAGTGAACAGCTGCTAAACAGCACAGAAATCTCTGACTGTGATTTCGTTCTTCAGTTCATGATAATTAAGAAAATCCATTGGGATCAATCCTGGCGCTACAGGCTGAAAGCCGATGTTACTTCCAACTAGTCCATTCGGTTATCGTCCCTCGGATCGGAGCAACAGGGTCCCTGCACGTGTGGGGCCCAAAGTCCTACAGTTTTGGGAACCTTTTCATGAACTGAGACCACATTTTCATCTCTGGATCGAACCTCTAGGCGATTTCAAAGCGCGTGTCTATCATTCATTGTAAGAGCTAGTATCAGTGTCGTTGCTTCTTTCTGTCCGGGCGCACACAGCGTGCTCTATCTCAAATCTTGCACGACCCTGCAATGCGAAATCAGAGCTTCTTATACGTCACTTCGTAAATTCGCATAGCCGGGTCTTGTGTCCGTATGAACTTTTGTCATGGATTTCTCTTCTTGCAAAAGGCGTAAAATCAATAGGCCTACTGATACTCCGTTTTGTAGCCCACACCTTGATTTGGCTATATCGGACGGCACTTCTGAGAATGCATATAAAGCTCCATTATAGTCAACCACTAGTGCAAATTCACTTCAATTAGGTGTGGGCGGGATTACCTCAACCGACGATAGCATCCATTCATCTGCACACCGATTTTTACCGGTTGCGATGAGTTACGATTCAACTCTCCAGACTCGAGAACCATTGAGTTTTAAGTAAATAGGTCTGGGAACTAGACAAGGCAAAGTAAGAAGCTCCCGGATGTCGCCCCCGTTACATATAACCCGACTAGTGATTTGATTTGCAGTTGACTTGTCATTTACTATTTTGTGATGGACATTTTGTCATTATTTATTATTTTGTGATGGACTTGCTATACAACTGCGCCTCAGGCAATGATTCCCGCTCCCCAGCTCTAGAATTAACCACAAATGTATCCATTATGGCCTACTGAGTTCTTATACAGCCTATTTGTAGAGTAAGGTGCCTTTCTCGAGGACACTAAGCAGCTCACTCCCCTGACGAGATGTGAATCTACATCCGGGAAAAAGCCTACGCACGGAGATCCTAAAGCAAAACAAGCCCGACTCTTTGTATAAATCAGAGCATATCCTCCGATTTCATCAATTATTGATCTGGTTACAGTGATAACAGTACATTTACCAGTGGTGGAGCGGACGACAGTGTGCCAGGTGCGTTTACATTTTAAACTCCCGCCCCGCAACAACCTTTGGCCATAATTTTCGCACAATGCCTAGGCACATATACACCACAGCGTTTGATTAACCTCAATTCGTGGCTTCGCCGTGTGTACGCGTGTATAACCGGCGAAGCTAATCGAACGTAGCCAAGGTAGGCTCCATAGCGCAGACCGGCCGGATCGTGACATTAAGGGCCTTGTCAATTGGTCACATAAGCCCCATATTACGATTTTTAAGCGGTCAGCAGTTTTTGCATTTCATCCGATATACTGCAGGGCTTCATTGCCCCAGAATAATGAACATCTAATCCCACCGCCTGCAGGTGTGTGCCCCATTAATAACGGATTAGTTTCAAGAAAGCCGAGGCTAATTTCCAGATTAAGTGGCAATTTGGGTGTCATCGCTTTCATTTGAAAATGTCAAGCCTGGCCCAATTTTCAAGGTGTGTTCTGATGGAAATCGCGACAGTTAGCCAACAGACAGTTTTGCGCACCAGGTGTTATCGTTATTTCCTCGGCAGTTTCAGTAGCGAACATGCATCGCTTGTTAAAATGATGTTGGTGTTTGGCAGAATTAGTATATTGCTAAGATATAGGCGTATATTCACTTGCTTGCTAATTAAAATCGGTGTTAACCATTACCACGTGTATTGGTTAAAGGGGACCCGTGTTCACAAGTTTTGCTTCTTATTATGTGCCCCTCTACAGTTTTCACTCCCCTGGTAATTACACAGTATAATAACATTTTGATATTCATGTATTTATTTGTAAACACTGTGAAAATAAATGATCTGAACTGAACGGACTAGATCACTTTGCACGGTGCATCTCACTGAGGACAGGTTAAATCATTTAATTTCAGAGCGTTGGGGTGATGGAAATTCAATACTGGGTTTTACTCTTCGTGATGTATTTTAAAAATTTGTAAACACTGTGAGAATAAATGCTCTTCGTGATGTATTTTTGAAAACACTGTATACTGAGTGTTGTCCCAAGTGATTGTGGAAAAAGCTTCACATACTACTTGGTTCTTGGTTCTTGGTTGGTTCATCTCCTAAATACTCCGCGTGGGAGTTTATACAGGAGACTAGAAACACCGGGGCAAACCCCTTTTCTTAGCGACAAGTGTTACTGGGTTCTTTCACGTGCATTGGATTACACAACACACGGGGCCTACGGCTTTATGTCCCATCCGAAGGACGAAGCAATAATGGTTAAGTGCCTTGCTCAAGGGCACAAGACAGTGTCCACCCGGCGGGCTCGAACCCACGCCACTGTTGCTTATGAAACAGCAATTCTGAAACGATTGAGTATACTTGTGTGTGGTCTGGTCCCAGCTTTACACGACTTGCCTCGTCTTGTTTTAATCTAGTCCCGTTTTGAGGGTTTTTTAGCCTGTCAGCACTCCCATTTTAATCCACTTAATGCCATTCGACGTGACAGAGATTGTATGACAGGGCGAAGAGGTCCGGCTGTGCAAACTTTTGGGAGAAGTTTAAACAACTCCGTCGTTCAGTTGATCGCAGTATTCGACAATCCTAATCGACGTAAGAGACGAAATGTTGCTGATAGCTTGTCTACAAATAATACCAAACCTTTTTGGAACTATGTAAAGTCTCGGATACGAGAAAGCTTTGGAGTAGGAACATCCCTGACCTTGGTGCAAGTAATATTGCTAACTGTCGAATATCGAAGTTACTACAGAGGGGCTTTATGTGCGGATCCAGAGGGGGGTTTGGGGTAAAAAAAAACACAGCTCTGTCAAATATTTTTTTCCAAAGAAATTCATGAAAAAAAAATGCGAAACACCCCCCCCCCCCCCGCTCTGACACCCAACATTTTTTTGCACAAAATACGGACAGAGCCAGCTTGGTAAGGTGTACACTATTCTGTAATATAGTTCGTCGGATTTGGACTAGCGCCCCTATTGAAAGTATGGTACGAGCCTCCCCTCCCCCCCCCCCACCCCAACCCCACCCCAACCCAATCCATGTATTGATTTTCGGAGGCCAAGTGTCCAGAGAAAATACCCTGTCTACATTTCAGATTTTTTGCCGATAAAACCGACCCCCCCCCCCGGCGAAAATTCCTGGATCCGCCCCTGGGGTTGAAAAACTGCTACTGATAATTTGGAGCCGCAAAAGGCTCCAGATCCTGATGGCATTTTGAAGTTATGCATATGCCCCTTATTATAGCACCCATACTAAGACTCATATTTCAGAAATCGCTTGATACCAACCTCGTCCCCAGGGTGTCGAGCAGTACGCGCCCACCACTGCCTGCTCTCTCACCCTGGTATTGGATCATTTGCATGTGCAAGATTTTGAACACGTTTGCAAATAAAGAATAGTCTGGTGCCTGCGCGTTAAATTAGCGTTTGTTTTTGTATGTGGTGTCTGGGGTAATAGCATTGATTCACGGCGCTGTGAGTTATGAAAACACGATTTTTGTTGGAAGTTAAAATGTTACAATGTGGCCCGCCAATATGGAGTATCACATTTCATATTAATATGAGAAAAGTGGAAAGGAAAAGAGTATTATTTTAGAAGGCGTGGATGTAATCATAATAACGATCGTGAAAGCTATTTTAAAGGGTTTTCCTTTTGCCTGTGGGATTATGTGTTATAGTGTAAGTCCGTTGTAATGTTTGTGTTTTTGCAAAATAGGGTTTTTAGTCATGCTATGGGAGAGCTACTTATCTTGGTGTAGGGGTCTTTTTCATGGTTTAATGTGTATTTTTTAAACTCATGTCTTTTTTATGTCTATACTGTCTGTAATATTATTATTATTATTTTGTTTTACTCATCGTAAATTTGACCTGCGAAATAATAAATGAAATGAAATGAAAAACACGTAATGCACGTTGAAAAAACAACACCAACTACACGATATAAATCCATTACTAGCAAATTGCGGTATCGAATTAGGATGCAGGAAGAAAGTTTCCTATCCAGGGCTAACAATTGGAAACGAGGTTGAAAATAAAGTAAGCACTGGGGACGATGTTGGCTTGATACCGATACCCCGACTTCGGACTTGCGTCACTGGCCAACATTGTTCCGTTATTCAAGAATGGTGACAGGGCTGTTCCTTCTAACTATCGGCCGTAGTAGTGAGGTGGCTTCCGTGTTTTTTTACAAGATCGTAACGACCGACTGGTCCAAAGCACCAAACTTGGCAAATAGACTTTAATTGCCATATTATTTAGAAAGGGTGACAGCTGAAATTGTTTTGGGAAGGCTGCCTTATCTGCATAAAATCGTAAATGGCCGCCGGGTATTTTTTTCTCAAAAAACACAAAGTGAGTAATAAAAAAATGAGATCTTTTGTCCGTGTAGTGAGACACTTTGGCTCAAAGTGTCTCACTATACACGAACAAAATGCTATACTACGATAATGAGTCAAATTACTCACTTTGTGTTTTCTGTGTACATTTCAACAAAAAAATGTTTGAAGGAGTAAATTGTTGGGATTCTACCTCCATAGGCCAATTCTAACTTACACACTATTTTTTTAAAGCAAGTGATTCGATAATTATGACAATTCACATAAAATGTGAATGACCCCAAATGGCTATCATTATGCCCTTAAGTTGCACGCATTTACCATTTCCAAAGATATCAAGAAGTCTTGCAAAACCTTAGTATTGATGAGCTTCAAATTCACAAAATTACTTACTGTACCCCAATAACATTGTGTGGGAAAATCATGCGAACAATGGTAACATTATTTGTAAACATTAGAAAATAAACAAAGTGTGTTTCAATTCCTAAACATGAATGTTCAATTGCTAAACACTATCCGTCCTTACTCTAAACATATTGAATGTTTTAATATGTTTACAAACTGATAGCAAGAACGTGTTTATGAAAGTTTTTAACTGATCAACACAGTTTTTGCAGTGCATGCTTTGTATCACACACATTCATTTGGCGCTTTGGACCATGTGTTCTTATTCCTCCATGTTTGGACCGGTCGGTCACGATTCCACAATTAAGCCACCTGACTATACTTGAACTCGTACTTGTAATATGTCATACTAATTGACACTGCACTATGGGGTCATTTGGAAACACATGAAGTGCTCTGATGCATGTAATCAACACGGTTTCCGCAAAGAATGCAGATCAAGTCACGGTGAGACGCAGCTGGTTGCACACAAGAACAACCGAAGATCTTGCTGGACATTAGATCCAGGGGCGTCAATCGCTTCTCAAAAGACTGGGGGGACATACCTTGATCAGAAGTGATGCGAGCGCAAAGCGCGAAGCCCTTACGGCGTGGGGTTCTGGGCCCGCTTAAGGGCCCCGAAAAAAATTGGATTCTAGATGCTCTGTGGTGTGATTTGAAGCAATTTTTTACCACTTTCCTCCACGCTTTAACTAATATTTTCTTAGCAAAAGATAATTATTTGAACATCGTTTTCAAGGTTGGAGTCATTGAATCAGCTATCGGTATTCTGAGTTATAGGTGTGGGGTTCGGGGCCCGCTTAAGGGCCCCGGGGAAAAAAATGGATTCTCGATGCTCTGTGGTGTGATCTGAGGCAATTTCTTACCACTTTAACCAATAATTATCTTATAGCAATAGATAATAATTTAAACATAATTTTCTCAGCTAAAGGCATATTATTTGAACATCGTTGTCGAGGTTGGAGTCATTGAATCAGCTATACCAGAATTCTGAGCTACAGGCGTGGGGTTCGGGGCCCGCTTAATTAAGAGCCCCGAAAAATTTTGGATTCTAAATGCTCTGTGGTGCTATCTGAGGCAATTTCTGACCACTTTAACCAATATTTTCTAAGCAAAAGATACAATGTAGTACATAATTGGGCCCTGTAAATGAGACACAAGTTCAAAATTCTGGGGGACATTTGATATTGTGGCCCCCAGCCTTCAAAAAGTGGGGGGGGGGGACGGACATGTCCCCCTGTCCCCCCCCCCCTCCCCAGGATTGACGCCCATGATTAGATCAAAGAGGCCAGGTTGATTGGGTACTTTACGACTTTAGTAATGCGTTCCGGTTCCACATCAACGTTAGCCAAACCTCGTCACAGTGGTTTGCCAGAATCATTAATTTTATGGATGAGATGTCTCTGTACAAAAAGAACACAGCAATTCATCATTGATGGTCTGGAGTTTCTTCAGAGAAGGTCCCCGTTTTATCAGGAGTGAGCCCCCAGGGTGCAGGCTTATAGGCCCAGCGATGTGTCTTAACATGCTGATCCCCAAGAAACCATCGAGTCCACAGGAGGCTACTAGCTGAAGATTGATCGGTTCGATCAGCTTGCCCCCATCAATGTAAACAAGTTCTCCGTCAATAACTGCCAAAGAAGATTTACTAGACACAATTTAGCCTCGTTCTCTACGGTCCTAAAAAAAATAAGGATAGCTACAAATTATCCTTCTTGCCAAGAACTGTAGCCCAAAGGAACATTCTACCGGAACTCACCAAGTTTAAGTTGTCTTCAAATCTAACATAGGCCTATATCAGAAGGTCGATCTTCTCGCACTCACAAAGAGGGTTCTTTATTAAAAGTCAGTGCTAAGTACAGCATCTGTGCCCTGTGCGGGATATCCTAACAGTTTACCCAGTATTCTACAGATGTATACGACTATTGACACGCCGCGTTGCCTCAACACCAAGCCACTTTGCAGTGGCGTTCTGGAATTTACTACCTTACGGAGACATGCACACAATAGGGAACAAAAGATTGAATACGTCTCCAGAAGAACATTTCTATAGATGAAAACGTCTCCACAAGAATTTCACGAAATAGATATATGGATTTTACTCAAAAACTAGGAATTTCCAAGGTAGGTTGATCCGTCGCAAATGGAAGAGTTTTAGAAAAGGGATATTTAGTCCAAATTTCAGCCCAGGAAATTAATTCTGGTGAAAATAAGAGCATTTTGAAACTTCAATTTCAAACTCGAAAACTTTACTACACGAGAACAAAGAAATGTCTCCACAGGAATACAAATTCCAGAATGGCCGTTACTGCAGGGGGCACCAGGGGGGACTCATTTTCTGCAGTTGGTAGGCCTACTCCTTTTAATTTTTTGTTTTTAAATCAACTTATTTGTCCCTGAGCTCCCTCTCGGTGATTCTGAGCGGGGGATACGTGGGGCCCTTTAAGAACGCGCACCCCTGCCACTCCGTTAGAATCTTCTTAAAAAGCAACTTACATGTCAATATTAAAAAAGAAAAAAAAGAAAAAAGGAAGCACTATTTTCAAATTGATCAGTATTTCAGTCCAAGCCTGAAAAACTTGCTCTTAAATGTTCTGTACATTATCACACTTGATCCGTCCTTTTCATAATGATGTTTTTAGACTGCTGCGATGCCTTGATTGATATTGATATTAATATTATTATTTTTTGGCAGGGCCAATGTTTGGGAATCCCAGAAAATAAATAAATCAAGGAGTATGGCCTACCCGGTGATTCCTTAGATTTCACGAACCCAACGGGTACTTGGTACTTGTTGGTTATCCTCTTTGGAAGTCTGACGAAGAGGCTTGGAAAGTGACAAAATAAACTAAATCAGGGATTGAAACTGATTGTGGTTGATGGCATCTTGAGGTAGCTTGTTCCACTTTCTAACAGTGTAGAAAAGAGTGCATGTGGACACTGTATGATAATTTCATTGAATTGGCAGTTGTGTTCCCAGCTTTGCCTGTTAGTGTTACTCTTTGGGTGCAGTGCATCTGGTTGAATGTTTAATATGTTTTTAATGGGGTCTACCCGATGTTCCCCAATACCTGTTCCCCAAAATCCATAGGGTTAGGTTAGGGTTAGGGTTATAGGGTTAGGGTTGGGAAACATAGGCCCTTGCGAAACAACCCAAAGTATAATGAACATGTTTGTCACGCCACTTTTTCTTGAAAAATCCTTGCATACGAAACTTGAACCCTTAATTCTTAGGACTCGTTCAATGTTTTTGGTGGAAAGGCCTTGAGCTACGTTTACACGCAGTGCTGCAGCAGCTCTTATATTCAAGATGTACTCTTATACCACTGGAAATAAAACTTATCTTTGACGGACTTTGCGGCTGGGTTGAAGTTTCTCACCATGAAATTTACACGGGTGGCTTTATAGGCCGCATGCTCAGTGTGGCAGTTCCAACTCAAGTTATTCTCAGCCTTTTTATATCTTCAATTAAGATTTACCCCTAGCATAATGTGTATGGTGGTTTTCCTCATTCCCTTTTTGTGGAGATTCTCATGATGTTACATTTGCTGGGATTGCATTTTATTCCCCAGCCTTCTGCCCAGTCCGTTAAGGTAGTATCGAGATTTTCTGGAGTGAATGCTCATTAGATGGTGATTGAATGTTTCGGTACTTGAACATTAACAGTCATCAGCAAAAAGTCGAGTTGTTATGGAATAGCTATGTTAGTCTCTTTAGCCCTTAGGGAGGGGTTCATGGCAAAATCAAACTTTCCAATAAAGGAGGATGAATTGCCGTGGTCGGTGCATTCTCTGGTGAAAAAGTGTCCGGTAAAAAACACGTGTCGACCTTTCAGCACGGATGTGCCACAAAAAAAAAATGCTGAGCAAGTGCCCCTTTTTGGTGATCCCCCCCCCCCCAGTTTCAGACCCGTTCCGCCGCCGCTGCATTTTGCCATGTTGTGGATGTTGTGTTGCGTTCATACAGTACAGCGCATGCGCAAAGCGGATAATTCAAAACAAGATGGCGGCTGACAGTGACAGTTTGGCACCACAGCCTGGACAGTTTTCTTCTTCTTCCAGCTGTTAAAGTGTCTTTAAAACAGTGTTACGTGGTGAGGGAAGCTTATAAATTGACATGTCCCACATTCATTTATCATGTTCATTAAAATTCATTCGTTAACGGAGTGCGGTAGGCTTTCGTTTAGCCCGGCTGCCTCTAGCGAATTACCCCTCTAGCTAGCCCCATAAACATGATAAATGTGGCCTATTTACTGGACTGCCTCCGTAAACATAGGCCACACATCCACATGTACAAAAACGTATCGCACTTTGCCAAATTTTGATTTTCACATTTAGGCTTAGTTTGTAGGTTTTTTTTGCTTTAGAAGCATACTCACCCCCTTTATAGGCTAATCAGAAAGTGCTGCCTTTTTCAGATGTCCATTTTTCGTGAAATTTCCAGATACATTTGCACACGTTCAGACGTTTGCGTATCAAAATTTCAACATGAAATTTCACAAAAATTAGACATCTGAAAAGGGCAGCACTTTCTGATTAGCCTATAAAGAGGGTGAGAATGCTTCTAAAGCAAAAAAAACCTAGAAAGTATGCCTGAATGTGAAAATCAAAATTTGGCAAAGTGCGACACGTTTTTGTACATGTGAATGTGTGGCCTATGTTTACGGAGGCAGTCCAGTAAATAGGCCACATTTATGGGGCTAGGCTGCCTCTGGCCGGGCCGCAGGACAAAATATTGCAACCCGACGCCTGGCACTGGCAGCGGTTGTGTACAAAGTCTATGGAGAGTCAAGAAAATTTTCTTTAAGTTTAAGTATTTCCTAAAACTTGGAAATATTTCTCAGTCCCAGATTCATGTTTTATCATCATTTTTGCAATGAATGACCTTCATTGAGATGATAGGCCTATAATATAAAGAAAAAGTGGCGTCAGCCTCCGGTCAGCCTCAGGTTGCAACATTTTTCCCCTTTTTTTTAATCATGTTTATTGTTGGCTCTACTGAGTGGAGCGTTGAACTACGGTACCCTCCGTACAAACGCTCCACCGATTTGGCATACTTTGGTGACAGGTACACGGTCGTCATGACGGTATGCATTTTGTGCATGCCCTTGCAAGGACAAAAGGCTCCCCAAAAAACTGATAAAGAGAATTAATGAGAAAGACAGTAACCCTGGATAGTAGATCCACACATATTCATGACATTCCATATGACCCCTAAATTGTTCCTGGAACCTTTTTATGAACAGGAATGTTTAGAGCTTGATGTAATTTCACTTTGTGTGAATTTGAGGTAACTATTTCGCTCTAACCCCCCCCCCCAACCCCCGGACGAGCAACAACAAAAAAAGGAAAAAGAAAAGAAAAGAAAAGAAAAAGAGACACGAAATCATATTGTTGTTAATTTAATGGGTTGGGGAGGGGGAAGTGTCCCTGCCCACGGTCAAAAAATTGCTGGAAAATATATGGATTTGGGAAAAAAAATGTGCTTTGCCCCCTCTAACTCCTAATTGTAGTCATACTTGAACATTTTATACGGAATGTGAAGTTATCCAAAATTTCTGACAAAATAAGTTGGCCTGTAAACAAATGTTCTTGGGAAATCCCTGTTTTGATTGAATTAATTAACGAAGTGGCTATCGTTACGGCAGCTGTTGTTTAGCGCCCTCTACGATACTTTTTTGATAACGCACGCAGGTATATAATTATTTGTTTCCCCATGTTTTAGCGAGCAGTGCGACAGCTCAGTCGATAGAGGGTAGGATTTTGCACAGCGAGGTTGCGGGTTCGCATCTCAGTTTTGCACTCGAATTTTGTTCCTTTTCTAACCTGAGGCTTTGGAGGATTTTTTGTAAAAGGGAAAGAAAGTCTGAATTTCATAACGTTCAAATTCACTTTTTTTCCTTCTAATTTTATATTTTTGTTCTCATGTTTTTATAAAAGTTGCAGTACTACTACTACTACCGTAACGATAGAAAATGGGAAATGCGTTAAGGCTGCCGTAACAATAGCCACTGCGATTAATTAAATTTTTTCAAACTAGGTTTCTGATACATCCTGTACATGCCACACTAAACCGGTATGCAGGTATGTACAGTATAATTTATAAGCGTAAATAATTTGTTTGCTTACAGTAACTTCCAATGAAGCAATGCATCTGTGAATAAGAATCATGTCACGTCAGTCACGTCCAGTCATCCCACCATCCCGTCCCATCGGCAAGTCTCCTACTACTCAAGCCCTTTCCCTCCTCCAGAAAAAGCTGAACACAGCCGAAGCAGAAACCACCAGCCTTGTTCGACAGCTTGCTGACCTTGGTTTCCCAGTAGAAGGTACATGTAGTTCCAAACTTATGGACACTCAATTTGTTTAGAGTTCTTTAGATACAGGGTGAGTAAAAAAAACCCAGAATCCAATCCCAAAAAATTATATTTCATATTTAAAAATACATGTAGCACCAAAAATAATGACTGGAAAGCCAATTTCATAAGCTACTTTTAGATGAAAAAATTGCTGAAATTGCTCAATCCATTCAAAGAATATCATCATTTAAATGCAATGACTCTAAATCCTCTTTCGTCCAAAAATGCAATTTCAAGAATGGTCATCACAATTGTATTCAATCATCACCAGCGATAAAACCTCAGTTCAAAAGTTAAAAACATTCAACAAAGTCCTTTTGAAGGCCTGTCTTTTAAAAAAGTGGATTTTATAAATCATAGTGTTTGCCTAAGCAGGGTTGTTAATAACGTATTGTGTACTACACTTGTTGAAACAAGTATTCTGTGTCATTTTCTTTGTTGTTCCGAACAGTAAGAATACACAATAAATTGCTTTTTTGGACGAAACAGGTTTTAGGGTTATTGCATTTAAATGGTGATATTCTTTGAACGAATTGAGCAATTTCAGTGTTTTTTTCACCTAAAAGTAGCTTTTGAAATTGGCTTTTCAGTCAATCAAATTTAAATCACTTTAGCTTCGCTCTCTGAGGCAAATGATTGAAAAAAACCTCTTTAAATTGAACCGAGACTTCAGCAAACATAAGGTGGTGGTAAACTGAGAACTTTGCCTTGAGAAAATCTGAGAAAATTTGGAGATTTTTGTTGGTTACAGTGTAAGTACAGTTAACCTGATGTTGTTTAGCTGGTTTTTTTTTCACTTGATGTTTCTGTCTGAGCAGATGGCAACCCTCACCCTAAGACAAAGAGTGGCTCTCCGGATCCAGTGGCCCCTTTCCTCCCATCCACGGCCGATTCGGAGGTCCTCCATAAACACTACGAGGCGTTGGTAGCTCGGCTGTGCAGGACGGAGAGCCAGTTGCAAACCTTGAAGCTGAACCTGTGTGCCTTGCAAGCAGAGAGGGACTTGAACCGGGAACAATCGGCCTCAGCTGTGGCAAACGAGGAACGGTTGGCTCATCTCAAGGAGGAACACCAGGAGGAAGTCCGGCAGTTGAATAAGGAGTTAGTCAGGACGCGGACGGAATGGAAGGAGACATTGGACCAACGAAACCAGGCCCTAGAGGAGGCTAGAAGGCTAAGCAATGCCCTGGAGGCAGCAACTACTGCCAAGGTAACTATGGCAATGGTGTCTTATACACACCTCAAGAAAAGAAAGTCCCCACTCATTGGAGGGGTCATAATTTTGAATCTTACCATCTTATGATGACGTCATTTACATAGGCCTGTGGGGAATTTCGTTAGCTACATATCGATACCCCGTTTGCTACCAACATGACCAAAGACTGTAAATCCTCCAAGATTGACAACGGTTAATATGAAAACTGATGAGGTATGTATCAAAATGTAGCAAACGAAAATCACCAAAGGTCTATATAAACGACGTCATCATAAGACGATCAGATTCCCCTCCAATGAGTATGGTCTTTCTTTTTTGCGGGGTTTATTTGGAGCTTTGTGTATCCCTTCTGAAAATGATGACACTGCTTACGTATATGTACGTGTTGCAATAGTTTTTGCCAGCCATCTGTTTGCAAACTATGGGTGACCATATAAGGCAAAACATAACAATACTCAGATAGAATGGTTGTTATAATTATTATGCAATTTTGTGTACTGTACAATCAAAGACATTTCCAAAAACGAAATGAAAATCCCCCCCCCACTTAAATGGTACATACATGTACATGTAGGGAAAACTAATATTGCACACAGAGGTGTTCGGCTTGGGTGCCATTTGCCCCCGAGGGTGTACAAACATCATGGACCCTGTCACAGCAGACGACATGTATTTTTGTAACCAATGACCAGCTGTGGTGCTAAACCTAGCTGATACCACACCTTCAAATTCACTTTAACCCTAACACCCCAGCCTAATTCACTAGGAACGATACCCATTCTGGCAAATTCCAACACCATATGGGAAATTGTACACACACACACTGTTGGACTTAGTTTCTGGAGGTACATGTATGCCAACCCCAGTGTAAAAGACCATCAGTTTAGGGCTACTGTACAATGCACCTATCCCAACAGATTTAAACAAAACCTGCTGTTGAACTTTGATGGGTTGAGTTCAGTTAGGGTCAATATTTCCCAAAAGTGGCTTCCCTACATTTTTTGCATTGCCTTCAATATCTGCCAGTGTATCAACTACCAAGTGATGTGTTCAGATTGCACTGGCCACCAACCGAAAGAATACCAGTCTGTCGTGAGATCCCTAGGCCCTTCTACATGTAATCCCTGCAAATCAGTATGATCGCTCACCAGCAGATACGCACTGTAATGCCAGTAATGACGTCTGTCATGTCTGTATTTACTCCAGTCATGTGCGTAATCAAGCATCTTGGCCACTTCAGGTAGAGTTCATTGACTTGTCCAAATGACACGTGCATGTACTTTGAAAATCATCGCAAGACCCCCTAAAGCTACAATAATGTACGTGGCACTTGCTTTCAATTTGTGTGTGACAACGCGCGCGCATTGCAAGCGTTACATGCCCAGATTATGGAGTGTCGAGGATATAGGTAAATACTTATTTTGTAGCACCTGATTGGAAGTTGTTGTTGGGAATCTCCTGCTTCTTGTTTGTGTCCATACATATTTCTACATGTACGGTATGCATTAGGTAACGACATTCAAAAGTCTATTCGTGTATTGTTAATTGTCACACTGAATGGAGGTTTGAAATAACGGCATTGTACAAAATTGTACATGTACATACATGTACATGTACGTGTATGAATGAGATGGTACACGGACTGAAAAAGTCACCAGATGTGTCCTGTATAACATTTTGAAACCACCTCACCCCCAACCATCCCTAATCCCAGTCTGTATACAGTTACATATCCTGATTTGATGGAAATGGACAAATCTATAGGTTGGCAATTTACATCCTTTCACATGACAGTGCATGGGAGATTAATGTAGTTTTCAAAACCATTTAGAATTCATCGATCTCTAAAAAGACGCAAAAACGACCATAACTTGACAGCAAACGACGAGACATTTTCTTTTCACAGCTAATGAGCCCACTTCCCTCCCAGCATTACATGGGGGCGTTGATGTAATCACATCAAGATCAATTTGCTATTGAATTATTGATTGATTGAATAAAGCACAGAGTGCATGGCACTGAGTGACAGAGGAGCTCTCACTGGTCATAATGCTATTAAATAAATGTACATGTATGCACATTGTACAATGCGCAGACAGGGGAGTTGTTTTTTTTAACAATTATGAGTGCCCTGTGGACTGGACACACTGTGGTGCGTTCTGTGAAGTACCGTACATAGGCCTACAATGTACAACTACATGTACATTGTAAGTTTCTTCTGAATGTGTTCAAAACAATAGCGTCTACACATGAGCATGTAGCATATCATCTGCAATACTCTCTCCCAGTGGTCTCCCCTAACACCCCCCCTTATCTCTTCACTGGTAATGACCTCGTTTTAAAGGGAATGTACAACATTTGCTTTTGTTGCAATTTTAAGAAATAAATGGATTTGGAGGATTAGGATGTTATAGCAAATATTGTTAAAATAACTTGTTTTACGTTTTGGGTTTGTAGATCCTGGAAAAACCAAGAAAACTACCGGTAATCATGTTCTTTTAGTCTGCTTCCCTGACCCCACTTAAGATAAAACACAACAATTTATAGACTTTGGGGAATTGTAAGGTCACAGATTCAGTCTAGTGCAGGCTTGTACTCCTTCACAGGTGTGTATATGTAATCATGCAGTTGCAAAAAAAACGCAGAATAACTAATTACATGAAAACGTTTTGTGATGTTTGCAAATGTTGTATCTTCCTTTAATCAGAGGTGTGAAAACTAAGATTTAAAAGCTGATTTCAGCTTTTTTGTTTTGTTTTGGACTTACAGCTGTTTTTCCCGCACTTGCTGCGTATAACAAATGTATTAACCCTAACATACATGTACCTGAATCCATCAAAATCCACCCCCCTGTTTCGGGGGATTTCGGCGGATACAGGATACCTCCATATTGCACAAACTGGGGGATTTTGATGGATTCAGGATTGTTAGCCTAGCGGAACGGCAGGATTTTGATGGATTCAGGATACCTCTATATTGAGCTGTTGGGGGACTCTGGTGGATTCAGGATCTCAACAGATTTATTCCCGCCTAACTGGTGGATTCTGATGGACTCACTGTTCAACATTTATTTGCATGGCAAAATTGATGGATTTTGGCAGATTCAGGGTACTTTCTAGTAAAGAGCCCAAGGGGTTTAGGAGATTTCCAAAGTTCAGCTTTTGTACACCTTTTTCAGCTGTTTTTATCAGTGGTCACTCCATCCCTGTTTAATACAGGTTTTCCCGGCCAATTTCACCAAGTTTTCATTCAATTTAACGCCTGGCTCATTCGATTTAGATTGAAATTGAAAGATCAAAAAGAATCATTCAATTTCACTATCCGAGCATTCTATCGCCTTTAGCTTCACTCGTCCCTATCAAAGAGGCATTCATATTAAAAGTATCGCGTTGTTCATTCAATTTCGTCTAAACCATTAGTAAGGGGTTGATCGGGCATTCGTTTTCATTAATGGGCAAACATGTTTCACATTTTGTTAAACATCTTTTAAGACTTCATATCATACGTGTCCGTATTCCTTAGCGTAAATCATATTTGATGACTTCAAACCGTACATGTTGACTTTCTTAAAGGGTATGTGCAATTCAATTTCGTCTAAACCATTAGTAAGGGGTTGATCGGGCATTCGTTTTCATTAATGGGCAAACATGTTTCACATTTCGGTCAGACATACGCAAGAAAACATTTAAGAAATAATGCAAGAGAAGTGTTCCCGACGGTACAACCATTTCCAAACATATTACATGTCCCATACATATTTGTTTATCACCAAAATTAGGGGTCCATTTAATGCTACATGTACCGGTATATAGTGAAATTTACTAGCAAGGACTTGGGTAATTGACCTACATACAGGCGTTAATTCTATCATCCTTCATGTCCTTAAAAAAAAGAGCACATTCTAATCTGAGGGATTTGGAGGCAAAACGTAAATTATAGCATAACCAGATAACTTGGAAACATTACATGGGCAATTCCATGGTACAATGTACATTGTAACTCCCGTTACATTTAAAGAGGGTCTTCCATCAACTCTAGGCTGTTATTTTATAAAGTCAAAGCATTTACATGTACATGTAGGGTGAGTTTTCTCAGAACAGTTAAGTGTCTAAACTCTAAAGAAAGTGGCCATAAGAACGTTGGTTTGGCAATAAGTTTTGTATCGGTGACTCACATTACAAGAAAAAGGACATGGCAAACATTTAAATACCTTGCATTTTAAAAGTTTCCTCATATTTTGCCCTGTTGCAAGAAATTTTTCATTGCCCTTAGACATGTGTAATTCATAAGGGTGTAAGTCATATGCTATCATTTCAATTATTTAAAAATACACTCTCTACACAGATATTTCAGTAACTCACGTTTACAGTAACTACAGTCTGCCTATCGTTGGTACAGGTTAAAACATAAGAAACTATCAATCAAACAAAAACTCTTCCAATATGAACCCTTCCCTCTGCCTTAACCGTAACCTCCCAAACTCCATCCAAATCCATCCCCCATTTTGGTGGATTTTGGGGGACTTGGTCCTGCAGGCCTGGTTTGACTATAAATATTGATGGAGTATGATGGACTTGGGCCTGGAGGCCCAAAGCAAGGCATGCATTGGAAGCAGTGTGATTGATGGATTTTGGCGGACTTGGTCCAGTACCGATGCTCAGTAAAAGACAACAGGAAGTTTGGGTTAAAACAGAAACTCTCAATAACTCTTTTATTTTGCATGTAAAAATAAGGTGTCAAATGACTACCTAAAAATCATAAATTTAGAATAACATCCATTATTTTGACAAAAAAATACACTTCACCATGTTCACCATGCCATCTCACTGCCATCGCTGAAATGAAAGGTCTTGATCTCTCTAATTTGATAGAACATTTGAGTTTGTGATGTTTTTTCTTTTCTTCATTTTTCAACCTTGTCCACTTTCTCATTGAATTGCCCCTGAACAATAAGTGCGTCTGCATGAATTAAAGTTTCAAATAAAGAAATTAACTTTTAATGTCAAAAAGTGTTGATAAATACAGGGAAAAAGACATTTGTAGAGGGCGGGTAAGTCAAACAAACAGACAAAAAGAAGGAATCCTAAATGGCAGGACCAATTAACATACATGTGTACATGTACATCCCTACAGGGTGTATGTGAATTTTTTTTTCTATGATAAAGAACACTTTGCTTTTTTTGTGATCTGTGGACAGAGCTTTGAAACGGTGTTTGTGTTCAAAATTCCGTAATTTGTAAAGTACATAGGCTATGTGATTTGAATGATTATTGTACTAAAAGAAGCTTATTATTTTGCCTTTCATATACCGTTATGCTAGATTTTGAAAGTGCTACATGCAGAACATCATTGCAAAAAATGGTCTTGACATTTTTTTTTACTCGCCCTGTAACAGAGTAATTTATAGATGTTAGGGAATTGTAAGGTCAGAGAATCAGTCTGGCAGGATTGTACCCCTTCACAGGTGTGTAATCAATTGAAAAGAAAGTGCAAAATAACTAAATATGAACAATTATGTTGTTTTTGAAAAAGCCATTTTTTCAAACGCAGATCAGCCGACTAGCGTTGGAAATGGTTACAAAAAACCACTTTACTTAAAAATGTCAGCACACCAGGAGCCATGATTTTACAGGATGCTTTTAGACTCTCTTACTTCGTTACTCAGGTATTTCGTTATATCATTTTGTTTTTTGATGTTTGCAAATGTTGTATCTTCCCTTAAAACAATGTTAAATAAAATGTTTTGTTTCATGAAGCGCACATGACATTTTTCTTTTTTTAATATTTGGACAGTCGGAGCTTGCTGTAGTGTATGAGGATGTGATGTCAAGCAGGCAGAAGATGAACAAAAGGAATGCCGAGGTAAAGACCAATTATCAAATAGCAACCTCTCTCCACTAGGCTGAGTATAATCTTTATTTGTTATTTGTTTCTGCATAAAATAAAAAAAGGGTAAGGACAAGTTATCTTTAGAGGTAATTAGTTAATGAATCGATTCAGTTCATTGCATGTTAGGCAAGGTCGCTGAACCACTCATGGATAATTACTTTAACCTCGTGTCTGTCGGCATGTTTCAAACATGGGGTGCCCCTTGCGATCAATTTGAGTAAAGTACAAACAGTTTGTTAATTGTGGATGGATTACTGTAGATCCTTCATGGTCATGCACAATACTACACCCGATGGTTGAATAAACTGTGCAGTGTGGCTGTGCTTGCAACCATTGTGCTGAAATATTTACAATGATAGATTTGTTTCATTGAGACACTGCGGTAATAAATAATATGTCTCATATTACATGCAATGTTAATGTTACAAAAGTACAAGGACCCAACACCCCAAGAACACGAGTTCAATGGACATTATTCTTGCGTTATAAATGTCAGTGAGCACATGCAATTGAGGGGGGCAGCATGTTATGAGAACGTTTGTAAGGTGGAGCCCACAAGCTTTTGTGGCTTATGAAAATTTTAGTGTTTTGATTGGGATATTTCTAAAATAATCTTTTGGTGCAAATTTTCAGGTTACTTAAAAAAAAAAAGTAAGGGGTAATTTCATGACTTTAAAATCTGTTTTGAAGACTTTAAAGTTCTTCAAAGTTTGCATTACTGAGAATCATAGTAAGAAAGTTCATACTGAGTATGTACCGGTATACATTGTGAATACGTCAGTGAAGGGCAAAACCTATTTAAATTTACACCATCCCGAGGCAAAATCCATCTTATGAATGTATGAAAGGTTTGAAATTGAAATGTTAGAAATACAGTAGCTGTACGAATACACACCTGTACTTGTATACACTCAACCAAAAAAGAAAGTCCCCCCTTCCAATACTTTTCTGTCTAACTCCAAAACTACTGAGCACCTCTTGCTCAAATAACAACTAATCAGTACAGAAATTCCTTAGCAATCAAGCCATACTCTTTAATTGGCCCAAAACAGTGATAATGTGTACAGATTTATGCAATTTATGACAAATATGACAAATGATACCAAAAACCGTTGCACGTGCAAGTTGTGGTTATTATTATTATCATATTTCTGGTAATGAAACCAAGGAATCCTCAAGAGTACTGCCCTAGGCAGTGTAGCTCACAAGCCTGAAGAAACCTGTGGAAAGAAGTCAATGAGGGGAAAACCCACGGAATCAGGTAGGGACTGAAAACCCAATCCACATATTGGCCCAGGCGGGATTCGAACCCAGGTCACAGCGGTGGAAGGCGAGGAAAGACCGCTACGCCAACCTGACTCTCACACACACCTTGCACGTACACAAAAGTGCAATTTTCTTTTCGTTACCATTTGTCATAAATTGCATAATTTTGTACAGATTATCATTGTTTTGGGCCAAACAAAGAGTGTGGCTGGTTTGCTAAGGAATTTCTGTACTGATCAGTCGTAATTTGAACAAGATGTGCCCAGTAGTTTTTGAGTTAGACGAAAAAGTATTAAGGGGGGGACTTTCTTTTGGGGTTAAGTGTACCTTGTACATGTACATTTTTCACTGTCACTACTTCTCAAAACTTGATTTGAATAGTGCTAGTGTGAGGGTGTGAAAAAGATAAACGCCTGTAGTCTGAAGAAATCGTGTTTGCTGTCACGTAGCATCTAGCAGATAATGCAATTTGTAAACCTCAAAGGTAAAATGGCAGAAATTACAGCTAGAATTTGCTGTTGAGGGCAGTGCCTCTCTTGAGTGCATTGTGTTATTATTCGATATACACAGAGATGTAAGTTTTTCAAAGCTCACTTAGACGTGCAGTATAGCATGTACCCCATATGGCACATGATCACACGGCCATGTCTGCGGCTGGCCCATTGTTTGATAGGGACAGTGGATAACTACTTCAGACATGTCAGATAACTGCACTGCAGCAGACATAATTGATTTACTTCACATAATCAATGTTTTAAAGTTTTCATTAAAAAAACAAGCTGGATTGGAAATACAATGTACATATCTCGGAAGCTGCAGGCTTGTGCTAATGCCTGGGACACTTGATTGTGCTACGTGTATGTCATTTCTGAGAGGAGTAGACATAGTGTTTTGAGTAAAAACAAAATCAGGATTTTGACCCCAGTGACCCCATGATGACCTTTGACCCCAGGTTGGTCATGTGACATGTTGGGGCTGGGCTACTGATACTTGTGACAAAGTTTGGTTGAAATTTGTCAAAATGTGTAGGAGCAATAGACCATGTCAATGTTTGTTCCTAACAGCCATTCCATGTAAGGGTCATCACCAAACTCAAAAATTAAAGTGAAGGGAATAAATGTTTGTCAGTTATATTTGATAAGAGGAATATTGAAACCATCTAAATCTCAAAAGATTTTTAAAAATAAATCATTTGATTTAAAGTTTCAGCCTCCTGAACATGGATGAAGTTTGTGGGCAAAACGGAGGGTCAGGGGTATAAATCACAAATTGAGGAAGTAATTGAAGCTCATTTACATGTATAAGATTGCGCTTTATCTGCATACATTTGGTAGCTATTCCAGTCTATTTGATAAAACATTGAGAATTTTTCCAAATGTCTTCAGTATTTTCCCACTATTTCATCGTGAAAACACCCTCAAAAATATGTCACGCGAGTCACAAAATAGGACTTTTTTTCAGATTACTTAATAACTAGAGAGGGATTCAGCTAGTGTTTGATATTTGTAAATGAAATAGTGGTGGTCTATCAATAAAAGTATGAATATTCTTATTTGCTCTACATTCCTTGTAGAAAAAACTATCTCAGGAATGTCACGCGAGTCACACATGATGTATGTCATGCGAGTCGCCAGGGGTGGATCCAGGAATTTTCGCGGGGGTTTCATCAGCCAAAAAATCTGAAAATGTACGTTTTTTGTCTCTGGACACTTGGCCACCGAAAATCAAAAAAACTGGGGGAGGGGAGGGGGGGCAGAGGGGTGGGGGGTGCTGGTACCAATTTCAATCGGGGGCGCTGTTCAAATTCGACGATTAACACATTACAGAATGGTGTACCTTATTTTGAACAGGCGGACATTAGACCAGTATAATTTTTGGGGGGTGTCATAGCAGGGGGGGGGGTACAGAGCTGTTTTTTTTTGTTTTTTTGGACCCCAAACCCCCCCCCCCCTGGATCCGCACCTGGTCACAAGCCAGGAATGTTTCATTTACATGTAAAACAAAGAAACAATGCAATATTAAATTAAAGAATTGGAATTAAGTCTTTAAAAGCATTAGTTATGTAACAAGAAATTGAATCTTTTTTTTTACAAATGTATACAGTCGAGTCTCGTTAATACAAACTCGTTCGGACCTAGCCAAATTGTTTGTTATATCAGAATTTTGTACTAAGAGGAACATCAGTCCCATTCATTGTTCACATAAATGCACAGTCGGGACTAAGGCTTTATGTTTGTTATAACCAGAATTTTGTATTAACAGAGTTTGTACAAACGAGATTCGACTGTACTGTATACATTCCTATACAACTGCATCATTAATTGCAGCTCTTACCTTTTAAGGAAACTGTGACTCTACATGACCAAGAATTACAACTGTTTTCCTGAAATAATCACCCGTGGATTGATGACATCACTCCGTAACTTAAATTCCAAAACATTTTTTTCTCTCCATGTCATTGTTAAGGATATTGTGTATAAACCAGATTTCCACCCCCAACATTTGCCAAAGTAAAGGGATAAATAGCAGTTTTCACACTCTTTCATAAGGTATTCACAGGTAAATCATTTTTATTAATATAATATTATGATTTGATTTGTTATACTAAAATTACAGTTATAATGTGAAAGTGAAAAGCTACTGTGTCACGCGAGTCACGCATTTGTGTCACGCGAGTCACATTTTCTTCAGGCCATTTCTTACAACAAGGGATATTTGGCACAATACAACTTATGCATGTATTGGGTGAGGGTATCAAGTTCTAAGTTCAGTAAGAATATTTTTTAGAACACTGGTAGATCCATAGGAAAAGCTATTTGAATCAAGGGATGTCAAAAATCCCTTTTTCTATCCTGTCACGCGAGTCACGTCAAAGAAACTGTGATACATGAAAAAATAGCGATTTTAAAGTAATCATATAAAAACTAAACCATAAATTCACAATGCCCTGACTCAAATACATGCTAATTTGAGTTGAATAAATGCCAGGTTAACAACAGTAATGCATTAAAACTTTACATTTTGTTCAAATGTCACGTGAGTCACCATGGAATGGCTGCTAACTACATGTAACTAAGGGACATGATGGCGAGACATGATGATTTGTTGAGCTGTTATCCCGCAGCTAAACAAAGGGGGGAGAGAGAATAAAAAGAATATTTCTGTAAAATAATTTTTGTTTTTAAGATATTCTATTTAGTTATTATTATTTTTGTTTTTTTAAAGTATTCAGGTAAACATAATTAAAGTACCGGTACACAGTACACAAACATAATTATTTAATTATTCGTTAAAATAAAACTATGAATGTAATACTTGATTTAAAAAGGAAAAACCACCCCCATACAGAACGCAGGCCTGGAAGATTGTTGAAAAAGATATAAAGCTTATTGACAGGCTTTTAGAGCAATTCATAAAGCTGACCCACCCATAATACAAGCGGACCAACCAACCAACCAGTCAAATACAACCAGTCAACAAACTGACCAACAGACAGATACATGTATGATCTCATTGCACCATTTAATTCGGGCGATTCACAATGCAGTGCGCCACCAAGAGTTTGCCATGGAGAGTCAACTTTTGAAGTTTATGGTCGACAAAACATGACCCATTTGAATGAGTGTCAGTAGACAACTTGAGCTAATTTGTTATAGATTGGGGCATAGCATTCTGCCGCCTTACCAAAAATCACCATATTGATAAAAAGAAAAGAAAAGGGCAAACATATACTCGAATCATACGTTTGCGAAACTACTGACTGGAAAAACAAACAATTTAACATGTCCCGCGCTGCAAATTTGTCGACCATCTCCCACAATGCACTGGGAAAAATGAACTCTCCGTGGCAAACTCTTGGTGGCGCACTGCATTGTGAATCAACACACACTCTTGTAAGTTGTTCATTGCAGCCATCCTGAATCTGATGAAACCTTCCACTGTGTGTAGATTCTTTTCACATAAAATTCTAAGGACATGAAGGACATTCAACCTTGTCGTAATGTTGGTCAGGCTTCATCCTCCTCAGTCCCGCCAAATCCTCAGCAAACCTCCTGCTAGATGTTTAAGAATCTGCAGATCTGAGAGGATTAAATTCTCTGCCCCCTGCAGGCTTTTAATACCTTGTAGCTAGGGGTTTTTTTTAGTATTTTTAGATGAACGATTTGAAACAGGTTTTTTTTATAGTATTTTTAGATGAACGATTTGAAACACATGTCTTACATTGTAATGTTGTTATACATACTTGAAGCTTGATGATTAGAACAATTGGTCATCCTATTTTTTATATATTGTTTTTGGTGGCAAACTTGAGACAACTTTCGTACTCCCAGACATGTCAGATCTTGGCTGAAACGCTGCTTCGTCTTGTGAATGGGCTTCTTACATGTACATAGAGTAGCCTCAACTCACTTGTTTTGCATCTTTAACCCTAACTCCCTAGCATGATTTACTAGGAACCATACCCATCCTGGCAAATTCCAACACCATTATGGTAAACTGTACACACGTATTTCTGACTTATTTCTGGAGGTGTGCCAATCCAGTGTAAAAGACTGTCAGTTTAGGGGTACTGCACCCATCCCGACAGATTCCAACAAAACTTGCTGTTGGGGTTTGGTGGGTTGAGTTTTGTTAGGGTAATGTACACATAGTCACATGCATGCATATGGTCATCTTCCAGTATCCCACTTTCTTCCTTTTGTGCACTTTCCGGAAGTTGCTCCAATCATTTAAGTTGAACAATTCAATTTACTTTTGAATAATAATGCCCCCACTTTTGTACAGTTTTATAGAATGGTCAGGGGTTATAATCCTTTTGTTCCCAGAAATCTTGAATGAGTTCTTAATACTCCTCCAACGTGCTTTTTAACACAGTCAAAAATTGTCCCTCCATACGTCTGGGCTAGTGGGCTATAAATTTACTTGCAAAGTTAATTCCCTCATATGTTTCATTCCCTTTCTTTTAATGAGAAGCTTTTCTAGGCTTTTAAGGGATTACAAAAAAAAAGACCATCTCAGAAATGACTCACCTATTCCATGTATTCAGATGCAATCTGATTACCCTGTGGGTTATCCCTGGGCTTTAACGCCTGGCTGTAGGCTAGAATGAACCAGCTAATTAACTTGTCCTGTTACAGGTGCCACAGCGAATGATTGGGACAAGGTCCAAGGTGTTTGTCTTTTCTCTTCTCATTAGAAAGCTAATTATATCCCCGCCTTGAGTCCAGCATTTGCCATTGTCCAAAACAATTACCGGATTGCCACTTTCCTTGACATTCCATTTCCGAACTCATTTTGTACATTTTTTGTGTAATTTACTCATTCTTGGTGATTTGTGCAAGATTTCATTTGACACATGTCACAGTTTTTGATTGCAATGTTTGATGCTAAAATGTTTGTTACATGTATTAATTTTATTTTTTCAAATGATGGAAAACGTACCGGTATAGGCCTATAGGTTTTATGGTTGAAAACTTCTGAATATTTATCTTAGATATTTTTTTTTACTTCGTATTAATTATATTAACTTTCAGGTTTATTATTTTTTTAAGCATTGACATTAGGCCTACCGGGTATATTACTCAATGTACCATTAAGGAGACACGTTATTGTAATTTTTTTGATAACAGGGAGACACCTACTTTTAGGGAGACACGTAACGGTCTTCCTAATGGCACAGCCCCTCTTTAGAGGCAAAAGTTTATTGTCGCAATTAGGTTATATTTGTTGCTCGTGGACTAATTAGTAAAAAATAACGAAATTTGTGGGGGAAAAAAAGGGGAAATTGGGTTAGGGCACATTTAATTTTGAAAAAAATGTGTGCACAAGTCTTTGGGAAAGTCTCCCTAATCAGCCATTCCCGGTTATTATTATAATTATTAGCATTAAACAAATGGTGGGTTTATATGCTTGAAAGTTCGGTTTCTTACTCGGTTTAATTGGTTAGGTACTTGGTTTCTTTTCTTTTTTTCTGAAAAAGTATCAGTTTTTGAGAGAGCGATATGAGTCATTTGATCAGATGGCCACCTCTAAATTTGTGTGCTCAATTCGTAATTGTTGATGATATTGAACTTTTTAACACTGGTTTCTTTGAACACCTTAATTGCATTGCATTGGCGATTTGTCAGTGGTTACCTGATAATGTAAAAGTAGTGGGCTTTCTGGGCCTAGGGGCATTATATTATACATTGTACATGTATAAGGTGTGTGTGTATTCCATTTTACAAAATGTTTTAAGCTTTACTGGATTACTGGATGTGTTGCACATCAAAGTTACAAGCCTGCTTCAAGGCTAGTTCATACACCGTAGCGAGTACAAAAAATGCTGCCAAACAAATTTGACATGAAACAATATGCTTAAAGCCAGAGTCCATCATTTGCAGCTATCCAAAAAGTAACTGGCGTAATTATTATTGAAAAACATACTTGGTTGAAAGATAGTAAGGGGACTAAACTCCCTGTCATGCCTGTGAAATTATTCTTTCTGGCAAGCTGTCATTTTGAAGAAATCAACAAAACAAGGCCTTTCCAACGAAGCACCGTAGGAAATTCAAATTAGAAGTTCATTTTGTTATTCGGCGAAGTGCGCGCAAGCAGTGGCACGACACACACATGCACGGTGTTGCTATAATTCGTCGGATCAGTGCGCAACATCGCGTAGCTGCAATCGGCTCAGTGAGAACGTGTCTCAGACGCTGAATTCAGGCCCAATTCAAAACATGATTCAGCAACTATTGATTTGAAATCGAGATCCTAGAATGTTGTTTTTCTCAAAATATACAGCTAAATTGAAGCTGAGCTGAAACTTCATCAGGTTAGTTGTTCAGCACCCTTCTTTAGATCTTGAGCACGTTTGTTGCTTCAAACGAACAAAATGCACAAGTTACAAATGATGGACTATACCTTTAATTATTGCTTGAGCTTTGAGGTGAAGTGTTTTAGCATAGAAAACCTCACTGCACCAATACCTGTTGGGGCATCACAAATGTGCATTCATATTAGAATTCAATACTGTGTGTGTACACTTGTTAACCAACATTGTAAATGTTCTCCTGTGACTCTAGTTACGAGAAGAGTTGGCCAGAGAGGGCAGTCTTCGCAGGAGCCTTGAGCAATCCCATGCTGCCTTGCTGGACAGGGTCAGGGAGATGGAAGGGGTCGTGGAAAGCGAGAGACAACAGGTAAAGATAGCCTAGGTCCTTCATCCACAGGGTCAAATTAAAGTGATCTATAGGAAAATATGGACTGAAGATAGTGAAATAAGTAACCCAAACTACCTGGACAAAATGAACTGTATACATGTACATGTAGCAAAATCATATCAGTATTAATCCGTCAAAAGTGTCTTTTTAGAATTCCCGTAATTACCATTGATCCTTAATTACCATTGATTACAATGGTTGACTTAAGTACATGTTTGTACGTGTTCTACATAACCTGAGAGGACCGACACACAAAGGGAGAACAACAGATCCTTTCAGTCCTCGGGCGTGGTGTCTTTTGTTAAAAACAGTCCTCTATAATGTTCTTTTTCTATGGGAGAGTGTTAAATTACAGGGACAAAGGGAAACACAAAGCATTGTCCTCGAGAGTATAGTAAAAGACAACTGAATGGTTGTTTTTGTGTGTAAATTAATTGTTAGACAGTGATTTCACCTTCTGCACCAAACTAGGACCTTGAGTGATGAAAAACATGCTAAAAAAACGACAGGCGAACTTTACCCACTCTGTAGCCAGCAAAATTCTCAAAAATGTTTATAGGGCAAAGACAAGGACCTCAGTATCTCAACAATGAAGTTTGATGACTCAATTCAATTTTAAAGGAGACTTTTTGTCAATATTTTGCACATGAGAGAGAAGTCAGTTGATTTAAAAAAATGAGGCTACAGACTAGACTGGTACGTGTCCTACCATGGTTCCACTGTTTGAAAAGACTGACCTCTTCATTCAGTGTCATTAGTGGAGAAATGCGTATAGTCAGTGGGCTTATGGTCAAAAATGACCCCCCATATGCAATTTCGGGTACATTCTTTGAAACTCTCAGGATCACTAGAGGATACCTCAAGAAGTTCAAAACCACTTGATGCCATTTTTTCTGACCCTTTTGTGGGCGTGGCCATGATTTTAAAAAGTGGGGGGCATCGCGCGTAAAAATCTTTTTTTAAAAATTTATTTTTCTTTTTCACATTTGGACAGTTAACTCAAGTGCTACATCACAAGAAAAAAAATTCCACGATTGTGCCTCTTTTTGGGGTGGGGCAACCTTTTAAAAAAGTGGGGGTCACATGTCGCTAACAGAAAATCGACCTGTAAAATGCAATCTTGAGGTTTTTTGTATTTGTTTTGTTTTTGTTTCAATCCATTATAATTTGGCGAGGAAAAAAGGTTTACATGTCAACTCATAAATTCTTTGGCTCCCATTTGGGGGCGTGTCACACTTTTTTCATAAAAAGGGGCATACATGTACGTGTATTCCAAAAGGAAGCTTGTGAGAGCCCATATGGATTATTGCACATTCTTTCAAACTCTAACAAACACCTATGGACACCTCAACAAGTGAAAAACTGCTCCACCCTATCTCCCCCCCCCCCCCCCCTTGGCCATTAAAATGACAGCCTTTTTTTTAACATATCTTGTATATATTGTACACATACAAATTGACAATCCATTTTGAGAGACATTTAAGTTTTGAGATAAATCTCCATAACTCAAACTTCAAGAGGGTGGGCTCCAATTTGAGCTAAGCAGAGTTTTGAGTTAAGCAGGGTTGTGCATGTATATCACTGTTATAGAAGGGAATAAAGTCCTTTTTTTGACTTAACAGGAGGTTTGAGTTATCAACAGTTTGACATTGTGAGATTTCACTGTATTTTATTTCATCCTGACAACAATGTTGACCTCATTTTATTACACACAAACTGCAATAGGCTTTTTAACTTCAAATTTATTTATCTTCACTTTATTTATAAAAATGATATTATTAAATGTGGTACTCGGTCATTGGAAATAACGTTTGAAAATGACAAAAGTTTAATATTAAGAGTAAAACTTATCAAACTTGGGTGATTTAGTGAATCCTTTATAAGTCACTTGTAATTGGACAACATATTTGGCATTTAATATCCATGACCTTATTTAGTACATGTAATAGAAAAGTGTGAGACTATATTGTTAATAGTTTCAGAATCCAGATCTGGATGGATTACACAAGATTTGTTTCACTTAACAGTTTTAAATTTGGCATATCACCATAAATGATATGATTAGTGATGTACTCCAAGATTGGATATATCAAAAGGATTTGTAGCCACCGAGTAGAGAAACACATCTTAGGCTGAAACTTTGATGACTATATTGCCAATAGTTTCTGAAAACCCAATCCACATGAAGGCCCAGGCAGAAATCGAACCCTGCAATGAAAGGCGAGAAAAGTAACCAATGAGCCAACCTGAGTGACTCCCCAAGCCCCAACCTGGCTCCCCAAAGATTCAAGAAAAGCATGTGCCTAGTTCAAATTATAAAAGTATTTTAGTAACTACAAATCCTTTACCTTAACATTCCAGCATGGTTTTCCAAAGCGAAAAACTCAAAAGTTAGGCAAACCTCTTGACAGAGGCTTGGGATATGAAGTTTTCCTTCTGATATATCCAATCTTAAAGTATGGCACCAATTATATTAATGATATATACCGGTATATTCAGTGATATGACATATTTAAAACTGTGATACACAAAAAATGTTGTGTAATCCATCCAGATCTGGATTTTGAAACTATTGACAATATAGTCTCACACTTTTCTATTACTAAATAACGTCATGGATATTAAATACCAAATATGTTGTCCAATTACAAGTGACTTATGTAGGATTCACTAAATCACCCAAGTTTGGCAATTTCAGTCTTAATATTGCAATTTGTAATTTTCAAACTTTATTTCCAATGATCGAGTACCACATTTCATAATATCATTTTTATAAACGAAGTGAAGATAAATAAATTGCAGTTTGTATGTTATATAACAAGGTCAGCATTGTTGTCAGGACAAAATAAACTACAGTGAAATCTCAACAAGTCAACCTCTGATAAATCAAACCTCCCGTTATTAGTCAAACAAAAACTAATTATTCCCTTCAGTTGTATAACAGTGATATACAACCCTACTTGACTCAAAACTCAGCTTAGCTCACATTTTGAGCCCATTCTCTCAAAGTTTGACTTATTGAGATTTCACTTTATATCAAAACATAAACGTCCGATAAAATTGATTATTTGTCCATTTGTACATGTATGTGTACAATATGCCAGATATGTTAAAAACGGCTGCCGTTTTAATGGCCAATGGGGGGGGGGGGAGTAGGGTGGAGCAGATTTTCACTTGTTGAGGTGTCCATAGGTGTTTGTTAGAGTTTGAAAGAATGTGCAATAATCCATAAGGGCTCTCACAAGCTTCCTTTTGGAATACACGTACATGTATGCCCCTTTTTATGAAAAAAAGTGTGACACGCCCCCAAATGGGAGCCAAAGAATTTATGAGTTGACATGTAAACGTTTTTTCATCGCCAAATTATAATGGATTGAAACAAAAACAAAACAAATACAAAAAACCTCAAGATTGCATTTTACAGGTCGATTTTCTGTTAACGACATGTGACCCCCACTTTTTTAAATGTTGCCCCACCCCCAAAAGAGGCAAAAGTTGATTTTTTTTTCTTGTGATGTAGCAATTGGGTGAACTGTCCAAATGCAAAAAAGAAAAGTAAATTTTTTTAAACAATTTTTTGTGCGCGATGCCCCCCCACGTTTTAAAATCATGGCCACGCCCACAAAAGGGTCAGAAAAAAATGGCATCAAGTGGTTTTGAGCTTCTTGAGGTATCCTCTAGTGATCCTGAGAGTTTCAAAGAATGTACCCGAAATTGCATATGGGCCACCACAAGCCCACTGACTAGTAGAAATAGTACCAGCAAGCATCCAACTTTTCCTTGGATCGGCTGATTTCCTCTTCTTTTTACTCCCCTTGTGTGCCATTAAAAAAATAGAAAAAATAGGCCTACTGTACAAAGTCTTGGAAAGATGTGAATTTCCTCCTTGTTTTGTGACTTCCCAGTTGCATGCCTGCACCAGACGTGCCAGATCTTTCTTTTGGCACAGTTGATTGATGTAGTATTGAAGCGGTGTTGGACTGGTTGTTTCAGGTGCCAGTCTATTTCCTTGTGTTGCATGTTTGTTTTCAATACCTTAAGTTTTGAGACTCGTACGCAGTATAGAGATTCCCAAATTTTCGGTCTACTTTGACTGCACAGGCTGAAATACGTGTGTATGAGCTACCCGCAAGATTTAAAGGTTATTTCCTGCTAGATTGACCGCTGATGTATCGCCAGGTCGTACATATTGTCAAGCATGCCACTTTGTTAACATAAATTCATCAAGGCGGAGTGAATGCATGATTTGTTCCCTGGCAAAATAAGGGCTGCACTTGAACTTGGCCTCGATCTGCACAATGAATTTATGTACTTGTTGTTTCAAACTGGGTTCCTCAGATCATTTGTGCTTTTGATTCAGTCAGGTACATGTACCGTATTACATCGTTTGTGCTTTTTAATTGATTGGTACGGTATGGTGTTGAAGAAAATTACACCACAGATAAACAAACATACGTGTACATAGAGACAATGTGCGTTTATCTCTCTTGAAAAAAAAATCTAGGCAAAATGTGACATGCTAAATGTGTAGGTACGGTATGCCAAGTGGGAGCTGCAATGCACTATGTGATTTTAATTCATTAACACATTTTATTCAATTTGCTCCTGAAAATCTCCCCTGAAAAAAAGACTGTTGGTGAACTATACATACATGCACACCTAGGCAGAGCTCCATCAATACCGATTTTACCAGTCCCATTAGGGGGTTCTTGTGCACTTAATAGTGCCTCTTAACACCTACCCATTTCTATTTCTGTCACTCGGAGTGTATAAAGCTACATTTCTAAAAGACGGTTAGAGATAGCCGAGCTGATCTTTGAGGGACTGCTTTGCACTTTGAAGCTGTACACTTTTCAGAATGCTTGGCATTTCCAAATCTGTACATTTCAGTCCCCATTGGAGACGTTGCCTGACAGAATTCAGATGCTGGCTTGAGATACATGTAGTTCAGGGCTAGCTGAAGTGGACCTAAAAGGTCTATCTGCACTGTCATCTCACCTGCCCCAATTCCCATAAGGCCAAAAGTTTCCTGAATATTTGCATGTATTTTATATAGTTTATCCACATGGCTATGCGTGCAGTGCTGTGTACATTAACCCTTCTGCTATCTAAACAGTCACAGACAGTCAAAATTCACTTACATGTACACTTCCCCTGTTATACATGAACTTTCAACAGAGGCTAGTCACCAGCAGTCAGACCATATTCTGTGCCAAGTAGTCCTTTCAGTCAAAATCAAACAAGGGACTGTTTTCAACAGTTAAGAATTCCCAGCCTAGTACATAAAGCAGGATCGATTGACTGGCTGGGACTATTTAAGTAACTTGATACAGCTATGCTTCGACTCCTGGTGAGTGATAATACATTTGTACAGCTGTGACCACAAGTTGCCTGCTTTGTCTGTTGACCCAGTTTGACTAGTCACAGTGCTTGCTTGACATATGACTAGCCTTTGTTAAAAGTATAGCAGGGGAAGTGGAAGTGAATTTTGACTGTCTGTGACTGTTTGAATAGCAGGAGGGTTGGTGAATAAACACAATATACGGTGTAGTACAGGTGCCACTGGGTTAAGACACTTTTTTTCGGGTGACCTTTATTTATTTATTTATTCATTTATTTATTTATTTATTTATTTATTTATTTTGATATGTCAGGTTCAAATCCTGTCCAGTGACTGCTCAGATCTGAGGCAGGAGGGGGTTCGAATCCAGGAAGAGAAGAGGAATCATGCAACCCGGCAGACGAGGCTTGAAGAGGTGGTCAAGACGCTGCGGGCAGACCTTGGTAAGGGTAACTCATCTAACAGAAATGTCTTGCTGGATAGAACTTGCTGGATGAATAACATTTCTGTAACCCACGCTTTGTCTATGGCTTTGGCCAGACTGGGACCATCAGTGCTCAAAAACACGCCAAAACACGCGAATTTATTCACTCTTTTAGCCGGCAAGCTTCTCCAAAATTTTCATGAGGCAAAGACAAGGTACTCAGTATTTCACCAACCAAGTTTGAAGATGCAATTCAATTTGTAAAGGATTTCCGATTTTTTTTCGGCGACAATTCCATAATCCAAGCAAGTAAAAAAAAAATGGCCTGATGGAATTCTTTTTTGTTTTCATTGAATTAAATTTTCATGTTATTGAAGATGGAAATGCAGTTTGCAAAAGTTGAATCATAACATTGTATAATGGGACTATGAAATGTTTTCATGTCTGTTCCTTCAGAGGATTTCCTGCTTGTGCACTCAACTACCCTTTGGGAATTATTTCTTTGTCTTGAAATGATATATCCTGCCTGCCAAAAACAAAATGCAAACGGAGAGAGCAGTGATTTTCTGACGATATACACATTTAAAGTTATGCTCCTATTCATGAGATCAGATGAACTGAATAGCTATCGTATTAAGTAGAGATGCCTTTCAGTAAAGCTCTGTGTATAATGGCAAGGAGGAAAGGACTCATGAAGATTCAGGTATCTTATGTTTACGGAGCTCACTTGATCCTAGGATTGCTTGCAAGGTAAGACTAGCTCATCTTCTAATGACAAATACGATTTCGTAATATCAGCCTCGGAATCAAATCTAAAGAGATTTGAATGCGCAATGCAATTTAAAGAAGAAATTTTGATCATAGCGGATTATTCTAATACTGATGCTTAAGATGTATAAGTGGTATGGTCAATAACTACGGCATAGTAAATGTGTCAAGAATCCCACAGTAGGTTGAATGAAGGAAATTCTCAGTCGCATAGCAATACTTTATAATTTACATCATGATTTTTTTTTTTTTATTTCAGGTGCTAAAGAAGTTCAGTTGACTGAAATCCATGAAGAAAATCAGGTGATGATTGTGTCATTTTATGGTCCTGCTGAGCACTTAATTTTCTGCTTAACAGGACCTTCATCCATTTCATGGAGACTGAAAGCAGTAAGCAGCAGCCTATTGACTGGACTGTTAAGGGAACAGTCTAAAGCGTCCCGTACAATTATGGCTCCTGGTGTGCTGACATTTTTAAGTAAAGTGGTATTTTTGTATCAATTTCCAATGCTGGTCAGCTGACCCGTCGGAGAAAACTGGCTTTTGTTCAAAAACTGCTCCTAATATTTGCTATAACATACTAATCCTCCAAATCCATTTATTTCTGAAAATTACAGCAAAAGCAAATGATGTACATTCCCTTTAAGGGTTGAAAACAGTCATTTGATTGATTTTGAGTGACTGCAAGAATGTTTGCATAGGACATGTAGGAGGGTTAATGGTCAATGAGGCAAACGGTTTCCCTTGTTCAATGCTTCGCTTTCTAATGTCAATTTTGACAAGAATTTGAAGTTATTTCCAAAAAGTATGAAGGGATGGACGATAAAACATGCCCACCCTTTCTTCACTGTATTTGGCTTCTCATACTTGTATATGTTACAAAATGTAGGTGAGTTTAGGATTTTATTTGAGTAGGCCAGTACAGTTAAAGCTATAATCCATCATTTGTAATTAGTGCATTTTGTTCGTTTGAAGCAACAAAAGTGTTCAAAATCTGATGAAGGATACTGAACAACTTACTTGATGAAGTTTCAGCTCAGCTTCAGCTTCATATTCCGAGAAAAACAGCATTCTAGGATCTCAATTTAAAATCAAAAGTTGCTACGTAAATCATGTTTCGAATTGTTTTGAATTGCAGCTTTATGCGATGTTGCGCACTGATCCAACGAATTATAGCAACCGCGCGCGCCTGTGCGTCGTGCCAATGCTTGTGCGCGCTGCGCCGAATAACAAAACGAACAACTAATTTAAATTTCCTACGGTGCTTCTTAAGAAGCACCGTTGGAAATGCCTTCTTTCGTTGATTTCTTCAAAATGAGAGCTTGCCAGAAAGGATAATTTCACAGGGAGTTTAGCCCCCTTACTATCTTTCAACCAGTATGTTTTTCAACAATAATTACGCCGGTTACTTTTTTGGATAGCTGCAAATGATGGACTCTGGCTTTAAATGAATGAAAGTATATTTTATTAGTCAAGCGTGTTAATCTGGCCGTTGTTATTCCACCACATCAGGTTCTTCTGGCTACCCTGAACGGCATCAAGCGAGAAAATGTGGCACTGCGCAGCGAAATGCAGAACTCCAGGGCAGTGTCGGACAACACAGAGGTATGTTCGGCATCTCAAAAAGAACTTGATTTGGAAATTGGTTTTACACTTGTCACTTTCCCAGGTATCCCGAGTTCACCCCCAAAGCCTACATTCATGAAATGAAGATCAAGTTGCCAATCTATGTCTCCATCTTGTATATGCTTTGATAGAGCGTGATTATACATGTAGATGTGGATGTAGATTGAATGCACTTTGGGCTATATAATAATATAATAATAATATAGTGCTTATATAGCGCTTTATACCAAAGGTCTCAAAGCACTTCACAATTATTACCCCTGTTCATCAGGCCATCAGACCAGTTTCTGCAGCAGCTCAAGATCAGCGCAATCTGGTTTCTACCTTCACATGTACCCATTTATACTCCTGGGTGGAGAGAGGTGTGGTGTAGTAAGGTCTTGCCCAAGAACACAAGCACTATGTTCTATCCGGTTGAACCCACGCATACCGCGGCAAGTGAGCGAACCACGTAACCATTGCGACCCAATATGACTTGAAGCTTTACATGGCGGATGACATAGAATAGACAAAAATTGCAGGTAACACCATGTGGAAAGAAATCTCTTCTTGGAAGAAGTGTGGTTCTGAAAAGAACCTGTTGGTTGAGTGTAGAACTCGACGTTTCGGACAGTGTGCTCTGTCCGTCCTCAGGAGGGTGAGGGGCTGTGATGTTGAGAAGAGAAGTGATTTTTTAACGCCTGTTGATGAAATTGCATCCACCACAACCCCCTCTCATATAAATTCACATCTACGGGTCTGCAAAGGATACCCCATTAAACCAGTTTCTGCTGAATACCCAAGTCCTGTCAATTTGAGTGACATCTTTAGGAGGCTAGTCGGTAACGGGCTTTTGAAACTGTAAACCGTTCACTAACACACACCTTCGTAAGTAATACTTACATGTACGGATATTTAAACTCCGAAGGCGGTGTTAGCAAGATTTATGTATTTTTATACTTGATTTTAATTTGATCTCAAGTGCGATAAATTTCCCCTAAGGAACCTATTAATTCGGCTGAACATATGAACCTCATGAATGTAATATCCTGTTCCTGTTATTAATGTACATAATTTGTTATGAAAAAAATTGGATATTGCCGCAGGCCATTTTTCGGGGTTTGGCAAAACGGGGTCTTTGATATTCGGGAGATTTATATGCCGGAGTAAATATCAGAGAATGGTTTATTCATGGAAGAAAAATTGCTGTGCATTGTTGAGATGAGTGATGATATCCTGGAGATTCATCTCCTCAGAGCTGAGGAGGTTTTGAATAAATAATTTGCACATCCCCTAGGGGGAGGTGTTTGTTAAGAATTCATGCGCCGGTCATTCTCCCAAGAAGTGCGTCTTTTCTCCGGGCGTTTTTTTTGTCGTCTTGGTACTTGGTGTTTTGCGTGCGACATGTGTCCAACAACTATCACAGTCCATTGTGGAATGTTTTATCAAAGTGATTTTCAGGTCAAAATTAATTAGGTGCACTTTTCATCAGTAGTGAAGTTTGAAATGAAGAAATTGACTGGGGCAAGATTCGAACCTGCCACCTAAGGCCATAAAAAAAAGTCTCTGGGTTCTGGTATGGAGCTTGCCCCAAAAGTGGTGCGGCGACGTGGCTTTTGGGGTTTTTTACCGTTTTTTTTTTCTTCACATATCGGCTGATGACTGCAAATGGTGCCCTACTAAATTTAGTGCAAATATATGGGAGTCCAGAGAGGCCACATAAAGCTTATACTCAATCGTAACCCCATCTAAATACACGTTAAAATTGTGCAGCAGCAGGATTCCAGTCAAACCAGTGAGTTTGGCGGTTTTGAGACATCATCTTTCATTGAAAAAAAAAAACTTTTTCATTTTGCCAATGCGCATGGCTACGGCGACGCGCGCGCATACCAGAAACTGGAGACTTTTTTTTGGCCTAAGGAACACTATCTGTGAACAACCCACAAAGCTATCTTACAAAACACATTTGAAATAGTTCAAATCCTACTGACATCATTTGGGCAATTCCATGACAGAGGGAAAAGTGGAAATGTAATGAAATCCTTAGAACTACAATCATCCATGGAGGGGAATCATCACAACGTCAAATGTGGTCAAAATTAAAGGGAACATAACTTTCATTGAGTGATGTGCCAGTGACATGTCAAAAAAAACAGGTGTTTTTGTTAGGCTAGAGTTATGGATTTTAGGTAGTGGCACCTTGTTTCACATGAAAAATGTAAGTGTTTGTGATTTTGTGGTTTTCAGGCAGACAGAAAGGTTCATATTTTGCCAAAAGACTTTTTTGTGAGACTTTAATTTTCTTATATGTTTTGTTTTGTACCAAAGATGGCTGGGCAAACTGTAACCTGAGTTACTGTAATGTGAGTTACAAAAATATATCCTGCTAGAGATTTTAAAATAATTGTTGTGGTAGCAAATGACACCCAAATGATGTAGGGGCACTGAAAAGATCTTTCCAACAATTCACAGTGTGAGGAAACTTTCAAATGCAAGGTACGTCATTTGTTTTCCATGTCTATTCGTCTTACCGATAAAGAAGTGATTCCAAATCAACAGAAGTTTATTTTGTTTGCCTTTTATTTTGTAGTTTTACTCACCTAATTTCAAGGGATCTCCTGTGATAAAAAAATCCACCCTAAATGCTTTGACTTTAAAGAATAACAGCCCAGAGTTGACGGAAGAACTGATCCAAATAAAGAATTGTCTATTTGCTTTGTTGAGCTTTTAAAAGTAAACCTAATCAGCGGCCTTTTAGTCATAATTTGAGCTTTCTCTTTGGTGTAGTTGCTATACAGGGTCACTGGTAAATTTTTTTTTTACACTTTTCCAGATGTAGATTTCTTGGAATTGGGGAGACACGTTAAAATTGTTTCAAGATGTTCCTAAACTACAGCATCTTTGTGGTATATGGTGAAACGGCGCTGAAAATAAAGCCTAAATTTAGAAATGGTGATGGTTTAAAAAAGATGGTCAAAAACCAGTTCGTCCACATGCAAGTCTATGAGCTACAATGTACTTGTTTGGTCAGCACATTAGCACTGCATGCACAACGACTGCAATAATTCTAATTACATGTAGGTCTACATGACTGACAGAGACGTGGACAAACTAGTTTTTTACTATTCTTATGTAAAAGGCCCTTATTATTTAGCTTTCACCATTCATATTTTCACCATAAACGACAAAGATCTTGGACTTCAGGAATATCTTTAAAAAAATGTCTCTTGTCTCTTCAATTTTGAGAAATCTGCCTCTGAAAAAGTGTAACTTTTGTTGGACCACCCTGTAGACTGTAGATTTACACGTATGAGGTTAAACTTAGTATTTGGCAGGTCTCGATTCATCCGTTTTGAATCGGACTAATTCTAACTACCAGTATGCCCTTTAAATGAAATTTTAACAAGATAAAGTTTCCATATTTTTTTCATAAATGAAACATGACATCACTTGGTCCAATAACATAGCAGTGAAAACATGATCCGATAGATGTACATGTATACCACAGAAACCCAATTTAGAATGGCCGTGTTTTTCCAGAATCCCGTGTCGGCAGTTTGAGGTCCCACTGCTAGTGTACACAATCAAGTTACATACACCGAAAAAAAAATTCCTGAAAGACAACAGATTATGAAAGCAGATATTTTAGCCCGAGTTCATTGAAACAGGACTCCCTTCCCTGCCAGTATTTTCTCTCTGACGAAGATGATAACAAGGAGTTTGAAAGATTGAATCTAGTGGTCTAAGGTTTCGTTAATTTTGCCGAGGCTGTGTACATGGAGAAGGTTGGGACCTTTTGGCCTGCAGAAATGATAGCAAATTAGACCCAGTTTGAGAGTGTACGTATAATGTGACTTCTAAGTCCCATAGGAAATTAAACAGTTTCTGATGAAGTGAGGAAGTTTTTACAAGACTGGAGGGTTTGCATAGTGGAGTGAAAGACTAAGTAAAGGATGTTGTGGCTACGTGTACACATACATGTTTGTGTTTTCCTAGGTTATTATGAGCAGGTTAGCACCCAAAGGGGAGGGGGAGGATATCCCCCCCCCCAAAAAAAAACCTATTACTTTCATAACTATGTCCAGCCCCTTCTTCTCTCCCCCCCCCCCCCCAATGATTTTTTTTCTGGCAGAAGAGGCGCCTCTGCATATATTTTATTTAAAGTTAATTAAATCTTGACACATATTTTTTTCATCATACATGTACCATACCTCCAAGTTTTTGATTGTGCACCACCCATGGAGTACCGAAGTGAATACGTCAAGCGCACAAAATGTGTGTAAAAGACGTCAGCGCGTGATTCAGCCCGAGAACCAACACCAGCGCGTACTCCATTCGTTTGCACTACACTTTCTAGTTCCAAATGACGTCACACTTCGGTACTCCATTGTACATTTATCAGACATCCCTTTTTGGTAAAAGTTTTTTGCAAATTGCACTTTGTAAAATATTGATAGTGTTTCATATTTTTCCTGACTTCTGAGGGTGCTGTTGCTGTGATATCACTTTAGGAACACACTCTTCAGATTAGGGTTTTCTCTTCAAAATGTAAACCCAAAATCCTGCTTGTTGAAAACATTTGTGCATAAAGTTTTGTCAAATTGTCTTACTGTCATAACCAGAGACATAACCACAGCAAACCCCTACAATTCTGGTGACCTTTTATACTGAAGCAGATGTGAAACTCAAGTTTCTGCATTGAATGACATCACAGTTTTGTTGATGAATATGGAAATTTGCATCAGCATAAAAACCAAAAGGGGGCAATTCCACACCAAAGTGGACATAACACCAAAAAATTCAAATACATGTGATTTAAACAAATTTGGCATCAAATGAAAGCTAAAAGTCTATATTTTCAAGATTTGAAGTCGGAATTTAATTTTTATATATTTCGGTACCAAAAGCTAGAATTATGTAATAATCCTGTTTTAATCCTAAAAATGTGATTAATAGTGATATGAAAGTATTCTACCAATAGACACACAAAAATATGCACTAATGCCATCAGTTTCTGTCATGAGGAAGTATTGGTCTTGAAAAACAGACTAAAACTTGTTTTTATCATTTTGCGTAATTTGTTTCGCTTCAGTGACTTCTAATATTTCAGCCTTTGAAAGTGTCCTTCCGTTACCGAAAAAATACATATTTTTAATTTATTTTTAAAACTTGCAGTATGAATGCATTGAAAGTTATTGTGCAAAGCAAGTTTAGGTAGGCCTTCAATATGACATTATAACTGACACTGCTGTACTTCTCGTTTTTAATTACAACTAATTAAATCACGTCCTTCCGTTACCATTGGTAGCGGAAGGAAGGACAAATCGTATTTTTATCAAGTGTTACGACATTTGCGCTCATGTTTGAATAATGAAAATCACTGCAAATACATGCATGTATAATGAGCATTGAAAGGACATTCATGTGACCCACCTTCACAAAAGCGGGATAAGCAGGGCAAGGTGTTTATTACAATTTGAAGGCACAGGCATGTACAACATGTACAATGTACATGTACATATATGCCGATGTACCAGTACTTGTACATGTATGGAGTTGTTGCAGAAAATCAAATCATAAAGTTGCTGCCATCAGCATTCATGGACAATAGAGAAAGATACGAATTCTGTGAAGCCATTCCAGAAGCAAATTAAGTCAAAAATGAGATGTACCAGTACTTTGGGGCACTTCCTTTCAATTTACATGTGTAAGACATGTGAGGTGCAGTCTTTGACAAATTATGCCCAAGTTAACAACTTCAGTTTGGATGTTTATACATTAATTGTTACTACTCTAAATCATTGTAATTTGATTTCAAACATTGATTTTAGAGTTCAATTAAAAGCAACACCTAACTGAAGCCATCAGTTCTACCGGTAGATGTTTTGACCTTAAATGCACATGTAGGCTGGTCGCCCCCCCCCCCCCTTTAGGCAAACCTTTTAACCTACCGGTATTATTATTAAAAGTTGTTGGTGAACATGTAACCAATATACTCAAGAGTTCAAATATTGTGTATTTAAACTTTTAAGGATTGAGGTGATGGGTTTGAAGTCTATTTCTGTAGTAGTCCTGTGTTCGTGAATTATGTGTTTTGGGTTGTTTTTGTTTTTCTTTTGTTATCATTAATTAGCAGTCTTCTATCTTTATCTCAATAGTTTCTTGGGTATAATTATTTATGCCAGGTCTGCATATTGTTGATTTCACATTCAGTTACACATTTAAGCAATTTGTTTCACTTGTATAATTAGTGTAAATTCACATTTTGTTTATGCTATAATTGAGTAAACCTTTTGTCCTTCCGTTACCGTCCTTCCGTTACCAAATTATAATCTGCTTAAAACGTTGTAATTATATAACCGAAACACTTAAAGTCAAATGAAAGGCGGTATAGTATAGATAAAGCTTCAGGGATTCCATTTCCTACCTTTAAAATATAATTGCCCCATAAAATTCACAGAGTTTTTGCAAAACGCGAGTAAGTTGGAAAACCCTTGTCCGTTTTACCGTCCTTCCGTTACCGACCTCATTAATATTCATAATTCATAAACGAGAGGCATTCATGCCCCCCAAAAGTGTGGAAAATGAAAGTAGCATTATAGCAATACAATTGTGACATTTGTTTGCTGTAACTAATAACAGTGTCTGTGATACACACATTTGAAATTTTGTTTAATGAGTGAAAACGTCCTTCCGTTACCGTGGAATTGCCCAAGGCACAAAAAGGTCTTTATATTGGCAATATCAAGATTGCAAATGAAGTTAAATGGAACGCAAAGGTACATTTCAAGGATTGCGTATACTTTGCTTCAAGAAACTTGTGACTTAATGTATACAGAAGAGTCTATTTTAGCTGTTTGGCCATGTTATTCATAATCATAGTAATACTAGAATTCAGCCTTGGGTTTATGTTTAATCCCTGCATCATGTCTTTTCAAAAGGTCAAGATACCCTCGTTTTGTTTCTGACAAGGTTTTTTTTTTGGGGGGGGTGGTATTTTTGTTTTTAGCCAAATCTTAAATTCAAATCTTTTATGCTGGTTCTGTGTCCACACATTCATCCTGAGGCTCAATGTCTGTTTATAAGAGATGCATTTCTTGCTGTGTGTAAACCTTTGAAGGGGTCATACCGGTACATGTCCCGAGTGTGTACAAGCAACAACTAATATGAAAGTGCCACTGTGCAATATGTACCCAACAAATGTGTGGGCTTTCAGACAAATAAGGAATTTACCAGCAAATATTTCCAACACTCATACCGTACCCGGTACATTTGCAGGTTTTGGAATAGTGCATATATTTTAATGATGCATTTTTGGAGTACACAGTGCAGCAGGGCCCAGATATACATGTACATGTATTATGCATGTGTTACACATGTACACATTGGACTCCATTCTGAATTCTCTTGAGAAATATTGTGAGAACGAATGCTGATTGATGAATATTCGGGAAATTTTTTTTTTGTTCTTAAGGAAAGGTCCAACATGTGTCTCGGAAAGCACATTTCCGCGGGCATTTTCACTAGCCCACATGGTTTTCTTATAGAGAGTGTCTCATGAACAACAATGTGCATACATGTAAAACGTGTATCCTGAGGCAATCTTATCCGTCTTTTTAATAAACAGATCTAATAATTTAAACCTTAACAGTTAATACAATTAAAAGACATATTGATACAGGTTTGCTTTCTGAATTTAATGATTTATTTCTTCCTGTCCTTTCATCTTTGCTGCAGCCCAATAATTTTTGACTCGCCAGCCGGGCTACTTAAGGAATAGTTTGACTAGCCCGCCGCTGTTTTGACTAGCATTTGGCTAGCGGGCTACCACTATTAATGTCGAACCCTGGTTAGCTTTTAACAATAATTTGGTCGGTTACTTTTGGTTAGCTGCAAACGGTCTACTCTACCTTTAATGTCCAAAAGTCTGGTAGGGAGAGCTATTGCATGATTTTGAGAAGGTTGACCCTTGTTGTCATTGAGCCCAGGCCACATGACAAGCTGTTTGGATGCTTCTGCCTGCAAGTACAGCACAGTCATTGACAAACGTGGACAATATTGTGTCAGAAATGTTGAGGTATCTTTTTGCCTGAGAACAAATTTACAAAAAAATGCCAATGGAGAGGTATGTTTTGAAATGCCATCAACCACAGCTGCTAAACAGTGTTTTTCACACACAGAAATGGCAAGAACTAGCACACAAAAAAGAGACAAATCTGTTTTCCGGCTGTGCGTGCCTCCCAGCAGTATAATTATTTTACATGTTTTAAGTGGTCATACTTTTGGATGTATTCTTTAAGTGATGGTTTCTTCAGCACTGGGGGCATTGCCAAGTTTGTTTTAACCAAAGTTCACTCTTTCAGGATATGATTTATAAGCTTTTATGTTTTGTTCTGTTTCAAATGGGAATGACATTTGAGGAAATGGAGAATTCTTCACATCTTTGCTAACAGTTCCTGTTCTGTTTAATGCACCTGTTCATTTGGCATTTGGGGTAAAACGAGTGGCGGTGTAGATGACAGGTCCATTGGCAAAACAAGTTGTTTGTTCAGTTCTTACATAATTGATGCTTGATTTGTATGTACATGTATTATATACGCAGCAGATCGTGTTTTGACAGGTCTATTTTACAGGTCTATTGAGATAAAGTTACTACTTCACATATATTTAATCCTATTTGATTCTAAGAATACAGGAACAAAGTGTGTGAAGAGTTGATAAATATACATCCCGTATGTAATTAACTTGGTTTTCCTCCTCCACCCAATTTGTTTTGAAATGAAAGTAATATCGGAGAGTACTTTCATTGACAGTTGGACTTTTGCTCAACACAAGAGTTGTAATACAATACAGGGTGATTAAAAAAAAAATGAAACCCAAATGTCGGGACAATTGTTTCATTGAAGTTCTGCATGTAGCACTTTCAAAATCTAGGATATGAAAGCCCAATTCATAAGCTTTCTTTTAGTACAAGAATCAATCAAATCACTCATGTACTTTTTAAGTGACTGAGTTTTAAACACAACCACCATTTTAAAGTTCTGTCCACGGATCACAAAAAAGGTGTGCGTTCTTTCAGCAAAACAGAAACAATTCACACACATCCCTCTGTGATTTGTTTTTGTTTAGCTTAAAGAACACTGAACTTTTTTTGTGATCCGTGGACAAAACCTTAAAACGGTTGTTGTGTTTAAAATTCCGTAACTTGAAAAGTACATGAGTGATTTGAATGATTCTTGTACTAAAAGAAAATGTATGAACGGGGCTTTCATATCCTAGATTTTGAAAGTGCTACATGTAGAACTTCACTAAAACAATGGTCCCAACATTTGGTGTTTTTTTTGTTTGACTCACCCTGTATATTTGCAACCCATGATATGACTTTTAATGTTTGTTTTTTTTATTAAAAAAAAAAGGGAGCCGAAGTAAGGGCTTAGCTTTCAAATTTGTAAATAAAGAATGGACTGATAAGAGCTGCAGTTGGAGAGGCCTTGAATTTTTTCTCCTAAAGTAGCCACCCCTTCTCCCACCTCCCGCTAGTTTAGTGTATGTTTTACAAGTTGATATGAGGTTGTTGGGTTTTTTTTGGGTGGGGGGGGGTGGGGGCATGAGGAGGGACAAGGTAACAATAACATGTTCTAACAATCAGCATTTGTTGATTGATAATAATTTTTTACCAAGGATCTTTTTTCTGTCTCTTGAAATATTTTGATTTCATTGGGAAGTTTGGGAAGGCTGCCTCCACCCATCTGATAATTTGTTTGTTTGTTTGTTTGTAAACAGACACAGGTCCAGCAGTTTGAAGAGGAGAGGACTGCACTGTATAGTGCATTGACCCAAGCACTGTCTACTAGTACAAGTCCATCAAGCTTACGGCAACTCATAACCAAGGTAGGACTTTGTATAGCCCACCTTGGAATCCCCCTGTAGGAATTAGCCAATCAAATACGAACCTCGAAATTAACTTATTTGTAAGTATTTTTTAGGGATGTTTTTAGTGCTGAGGCAACATCTTGTTTAGCATCGTGATCAATAGAGGGGGTTTGGGGCAACCTATATCTCTGATTCAGTAAACTGATACATGTATATCTGCTGTAAGCATTTCTTAATTTCTAACTAAGAATAAAAGGACATTGCCACAACATGATAATACACTGTACGTGTACATTATGCCTCCTAAAACTCACAGTACTTGTACAAAGGAATTGCCATACATGTAGGTTTTACGCACAGTGGAGGAATTTGAATTATTCAAGAAGTTCTGTGGGAAAGATGTACACATACATGTACGTGCAGTATTAAGAGAAAGTCATGATTTGAGATAAGGAGTTTGGTCTAGTGGTTACAGTTTGTGACTCATGATCAGAGGATCAGGGGCTTGAATCCAGCTGCTGGCCATACCGGTATGTTGTGTCCTTGGGCAAGCCACTTCACCCCACTTGCCTCTCTCAACCCAGGAGTATAAATGGGTAGCGGCATTAGCTGGGGAGTAACCTTCGATTACTAGCATCCCATCCAGGGGGAGTAGAACTATCCTCAGTCGTTTCATGCTACTGAAACCTAAGATAAACGCCAGCCAGATGGGCCACATTGGCTCGTGACAGACTTAACTACATGTACTACTATGATTTCAGATGTCATAAAAGCTTGTGTTACAGTGACACACATGAGTGAGGATCTGTAACAGAGGGCGATATTACACCTGAGTATTGGACATTTTCTGACTGTTTACCATTGATTTTCTGAACTAAAAACGGACATGCACAGTCAGTTAGTGTTCATAAAGAATTTATGTGACGTACTGTTTAGACCTGATTGTGCTATTTCATGTTTTTTTTCCCGAGCAATCTTTGTTTCCAATTTTACTTCATGCCTGCAATTTTCTTTGCCAGATATCAGAACCAGGGTCCATAGCTATCAAAGTAACGGAGAGTCTGCGCCGGCTTGAAGCTGAGAGGGCCAGGCTTCAGTCCCAGCTGACACAGGAGACGCAGGCAAGAACAACAGCAGAACAACGCAGGTAGTCTCCCAGCCAGTGTGCTGTGTTTATGTCCACACAAAAAAACAAATAAGGGAAAATAAACCTATGAGAATAAAGAAATGCACATAAATCCCCTGAACATTAAAGTGGATCCTGGGAAAAAATGTAACTACCCACTAGTATTTGTGGTGCGATCAAGCCAAATGAGTCTTTGTCGGGAATTTTCATTTGGAGATACAGGCCAAAATAGGGCCACTTCATCACATCACTTCATCACATCTCTTGGTGTTCCGACTTCCATAATTTTTTCAACCAAAGATGGTATCAATATGCACAGCAGTAATGCTGAGATTGTGCTCCTTTCAAATCTGTAATAAAAAATTTTTTGACCGGGGTCGACAAACGACTCATTAAAAAATAGCTTGATCGCATCACATTTCTTTTATTTTTTAATTTTTTTTGGATACCTTAGTTAGAGTAATATTTAGTAACTTTTCCTGTTTATTCTTGAAAATCATTCTCATGCCTAAATAGCACTGCACATGGCACAAGTGGAAATATCGGGGACATGCGCATGTAAATGCTCACAAAGTTACATGACAATCAAGAATCTAAAGGTACAATTGTCTGTTGCCTTTTTTATGTTAGATGAATAAGGGAATGATCTTTAAAAAAAATAATAAATATAGAACGGTGGTAAGTAAAAATTTGAACAGATTGACAACATATTAGCAGGCAGCATAAAACATTTAGCAAGTTGTTGTACCTCCTAGAACTGCTAATCTTGCTCATTTAAGCTTTTTTCGGGGGTAACTTTCATCTGAAATCTCAAACAAACAACTGCTTTGTCTGGTGCCCTCTGACAAAACCATACATAAAAGCTGATATTGCATGCATCGTACAGATTTTGCCAGTTTAAATTTCAAGTACATGTACATTTCTGGGATTTTTGGTCCAGTTCAGAGTTGCAGATGAGTTTACAAGTCACGGAGGAACGTTACCAGGATGTGACAAGGCAAAACCAGAACCGTATCCAATCACTGGTGAGTTCATCCAAAGCTACCTTTCATTGGATTAAGGAAGGTTTCAACAAAGGTACATGCACATATTATGCTGTCTTTTTGGCCATGGAAAAGAGTCTGATAGCTGTACCGAAATATAAGGAGGTATACATGTACAATGTACGTAGCTGGAACAAATCCTAACATGCCTAAGAAACAAGAATAATAGTTTTGAATGTTTGGCTTTTGAATAAGTAGGAATCTTAATACAATAAATTCTGCATAGTGTAGGCAGTCATAATGTGATAGAATTATACAGCCTGTCTCAAAAAAATGGTACAATCGAAAACGATTTTTTTTTTCAATATTAAATCTCAACATAAGTAAGTTGTTTTGAGCATCACATTAAAGAAAAAAGACCAGGCTTTCCAATACTTTTTGTTTCATCTCATTTGCTTTTGTCAATCCAGAGATAACTCCAGTTTACTGCGGAACACAAAAATCGAGTTTGTTTCTTTTGCCAAGTTGCAATCTTTTGTGAGCTTCAAGACAGCATGGCACAGTACTCGAAACAACTCTGCCCATGTATCGCACTAAATTGATTATATCTCTGAATTGACAAAAGCAAATAAGATCAAACAAACACTATTGGAAAGCCCAGTCTTTGTTCTTTAATATTATGCCAAGTAAGAATGACTTATTTTGAAATTTCATATTTAACCAATTTTTTTTCTGATTGTACCATTTTTTTTGAGACAGGCTGTATACTTTGTACTCGATGAAGTTGTGCTAAGGTTTCAGGGGGAAAATTTGACATTCGCCCCTCCTCAGGGCAGTTACATGTCTAGCACATGGAATGCTGTGTACATGAACAAGCATTAGTCTTATTTTGAAAAAAAAAGTACAAGAAAATGACAAAGAATTGGAGCAAACATTCAGACTTGGGCTCATGTCTGACTGCTTTAAAATGTGTGCTACATTTGTATACCTAATATTTTAGGTACTCAGTCAGCACATGTACCTGTTCTACATAACCCCCGAGGACCGACACACAAAGGGAGAATAACAGATCCTTTCAGTCCTCGGGAGTTGGGTTTTTTTGTTGGAAACGGCCCTCTGTAGTAAGTTTGTGTGCTTAGTCTATGGGAGAGTGTTATATTACAGGGACAAATGGAAACACAAAGCATTGTCCTCGAGAGTATAGTAAAATGTGTGTGTGCTAAGACTGGGTATTTGTTATACAATATTATGTTTCAATATATTTGGGGACTCAGAAAAGGACTCAATTACAGCACTGTTTTACATACATACAGGGTGGTGCAAAAAGAAGGAAACCCACTTTTGACAACAATTTTCACCTACTTGTTGAGCATATTTCAAGCATTCAATTTAATGGTATTAAAATATTGATCTTTAAACATAAGTGACAAAAAAAATGATTGCAAATGCATTGTCCGCTCTGAGATATGATAGTTTAAATTTCATGTGCCAAACCCGTCTGTCCACGGACGGCTTTATTCCATTCGCTTGACTGAGCTCCGGAGCTTGATTTGAAGACAAAAACACTACACAAGACTTACACGTGGACAACAGTGATTTTGGTGACTTGTATTCAAATTATCATAATAACACTATTCTTGTGATTTGTTAAAGATATTTTCACCACGTATGGTTGAAGAGCTATACTTCACTACATTATGCAAAAAAAAACAGTTCAAATAAGTTAAGTAAGTAGGTTAGAATTCCTGTTAAGAGTGAGCTTCCTTCTTTTTGCACCACCCTGTACATGTATGTACAGGCGTTTGTATTTGTGCTCGAAAGTGTTTTTGACATGTTCGATGTGGAGGAAATTTAAAAAAACAAACAGTAGAGTAATAGTTGTGTGTGCTTAGTCTCTGCAGCTTATTTAGGATGAAAAAGAGTGGCTGAAGGGAATGAGACAGTAACATTAATGAAAAGCCATAAATACTCGAGTGCAATGTGAGATGGTAAACTAACATTACAAATATGTCATGAGGCCTTAATACCAACACAACTCAACTTAGGTCTGGAGTTTGTCGAACAGAAACTATTGCAACTTGTCATTGACGTACTGTGCGCTTGATGCAGAAATCCCCATTAATCTGTCACTTGTTCATTGTCACTTTAAATTATTCATCATTATCCCACCTGCTTATAAGTCATCCCTCCCCCCCTCTCTCAATGGGCCAGTCACAAGACACCTCGCTAATGGGCCTCTGGGGGTCATAACTCCCCCGCAGACTGCATCATAATCACTGGTCATCTTCAACACCCTTGTGTCTTGGTCGGTATCATGCTGGCAACTGCCCATGAAAATCCTGATGAATTTTGCATCCTGACGTACTTTGCATCTACCTGACCTACATGTATAAGCTCAATTTATCACTGGGACGCACGGTTATCTGCTAATCTTCTGCACAGGTCTATTTCATGGAGACAGTAAGCACGAGGCACTGAAAATAACTATTAACTTCTAGGGGGTACTTTTACTGGTAATTTTTAGGAGTGTGCTTTTACGGGTAGTACAGGAATCGGCAACCTCATCCCCAGGGTGTCAAGCAGTACGCGCCTACCACTACCTGCTCTCTCACCCTGGTATCGGATCATTTAATTTGCATGTGCAAAATTTTGGAACATGTATGCAAATGAGGAATAGCCTGGTACCTACATGTGCGTTATATGCGGTGTGTTGGGTAAACACAGCATCAATTTGTCACGCCATGAGTTACAAAAATATGATTGTTCTTTAATTTAAAATGTTACAATCTTATCCTGCCTAAATGCAGTATCACATTTCATATTAATATGACCAAAATAGAAAGGAAAGGAGTATTATTGAGAAGGAATGGACGTTATAATTACAATGATCGTAAAAAAAACAATCCCTGTATGTTTTTGTTCTTTAAGAAAGTCAAATTTTGTGCATTTTTAAGCAACGACCTCAAATGACTCCTAGATAACCTTTGACCTCCAATTTCAGACTAATTATGATGAAACCCCACCCAAGGATCACTCCGTCCAAGTTACATAAAAATCCATCAAATTCTGTAGACAAAGAAACATTTGAAGCATATTTGAACGATGACTTCTAATGACCCCTACATGACCAAGGAAACCAGCCCAAAAATTTAAACTTCAGAAGTTGCTGTTCAGATTGTTCATGAAGTTCCCATGATAATACCACCACATACATCAAGATACAAAAACTGTACAGGTGTGCACAGTGAACTCAATAGGCCTACATAAAGTTTAAGTTGGAAAATCTGTTTTGTTTTGAAATGTAGCCTGGCTTTCATTTTGAAATATTTCTACGAATAGCATTAAAAACCTTTCTTTTTCCACTGTCTGAGAAGTTACTAAGTAATTGGTAAAATTGGCTACGAGTACCCGATCCCATAATCTGGAACCGGTTCATGACATCAGCGGCCGGGTACTCGGGTACCTGGTTGCAATGCACACCCCTAGTAATTTTAGAACCAAGTATTGTTTCTGTGAAACAGGTAACAACTTTTTCTATTTTTTTTTTTTACCTTCGAACCCTGGTTTGGCAGTTGTAAGCTGAATAGAATGAAAAGTTGTCTCAGAGTAACTCTAAGTTTTGGGTCAGGGAACTGGTCTGCAACTTTTTCAAATTGGGAACATAAATCTCACATCCCCTCCTCCCACAGCCACAGTCTCCTCCCTTCCCAAGGGGAGTGTGGTTGAGTAAGGTTAGGGTTCGATTCCAGCTGTTGACCCTACATGCACATTATGTCCTTGGACAAGCCACTTTACAGCCAAGTGTGTAAACGGATCCTGGCATCAGCTGGGGAGTAACCTGTTATGGCAGGTCAGAGATAAACTCCAACCATGCCAACCTATGCCTGAAGATAGACTTTACTTCCGTACTTCTCTCCTCCTTGCATACAGGTATCTGTCTGCCTCATCAAACATTCATGTCACATGTTGCCCTTGTACCCCCATGTCACACCTCTTCCGAAGTGATACACTGCAGCGACAGATAAATCTGTCAACGTCAACCACACTGGAAAACTATCATACAATAATAATGAGTTCTGACGTTTATTCTCTGCCCGTTCTTTAGCAGCGGACTATTTGAATGTTGATGATAAAAAGGGGTGATTTACGTTTCCTGACTGATTCAGCAGAGACAGCCATGGCATCTTTTAATTACTCCATCAATTGCATGAGATGGTTTAGCAAACTGGCTGAATATTTTATTGTAAAATGCCATTTCAGACACGGCTGTACATTTATTCATTTACTTGTCCAGTATAAGAGACCCAGGTGCTGAAAGGTTACCTTCTACACACAACAATTTTCAGAAAGTCATTGGCTGTTATCTTTCCTCTAGGGGAGGGGATGGGTGATTAAGGGTGGTATCAGCAATCAGGGTCTGAAGTTGTACTACTTTTACAAGCCTTTGGACAAGTTTGACTCTATCTATGCATTAAAATATAATATGAGACAAAGTTACATGTTCAGGTTAAAATTGGAACATATAGTTAAAATGCACTTTGTTTTTTACATTTTTTGGTGCAGGGTGTGGAGTAACTACAAATGTATGCATGTAAAGTATCAAAATACATGTACTACACCTTTTTCCAACAAGTAGGGAGTTATCTTTTTACCTAAGACAGCTTACCCATTCCTATTGGTCGAGAGCGCGTTACGTGGGTGATTTTAAACCCCCTGTGTTCTGCGCCACATCACACAGTGCGTGATATAAGGAGATTTTTAGCACTACGCGTGCGAGACACATACCATAGACATGGCCAGAGGGGTGTTTTACAAAACAGTAATATTGATTTGAATTTTATGAATGGGAATAAATATGTGCTTGGCCAAGTACGTTTAGGCTAGGGGCTTGGTTGCAGATAATGGCCCTCGCCTTTGGCTCGGTTTTAAACGTACTCTAGTGGAGTGCTGTGGCATCGTGGTTAAGGGCATTGGATTCGTGGTCTACAGATAAAGCTGCAGGTTGTGGGTTCGAGTCCAGCCTGGGGTTATGGTGTGTGTGCCTTGGGCAAGGCACTTTGTCACTCATTGCTTCTCTCCACCCAGGAGGAAATGGGTACCTGTGAGGGCAAACATGGTTATTGTGATTGAATTAGCGCCTAACAGGCAGCATCAAGCTGTATACACCCCAGGGAGCTGAGATGGTATTTGGAATGTTTAATTGGCCCAATGAGCAGGGGTAATAATGATGTAGCGCCTTGAGCACCAGTCCAGGTGGATATGTGCGCTTTATAAAAACCCACTATTATTATTATTATTACTTGTTTAAAATTGGCCAATCACATATTTATTATTGCAATTTACTGTGTATGGGTACATGATGCAATTTCTGTTTAAAATCCTTAAACATTGAAATGTCAACACTTGAACATGTACCCAAAAACATTAAGTAATTGCTGCCATCTATTCCCAGCTTTTTTTCCATTTTGATTAAAATGTCAATGTGGGTCTTTTTGTCCGTGTAAAACGTAGGTACATGTATTGAGCTTGCTATCCGGTTTTTAGAGAGGAAACAATAGCTATGTTAATCTAGCTCAGCAGTTATTGTACGGTCTTAGTAAAATTAACAATATATACCTGTATAGTAACTTTTTACAAGCACATTGATATAAAGAAGTCTTTTGGTCAAGTTAATGTTTTTGTCTTTGCTGCGTTTACCATCTTTACAGGAAAACTCCTTAGAAGAATTAAACAATGAGTTGGCAGCTTTGCGACACCACAGCCAAGATACCTTGAAAGCAAAGGAACACCTGCTGGAAGAGGTATACATGTAGCTAGCATCATTTCTGTCATTTGTCTAATGAGCCACTGCCCAAATTAACATCCTCCCTCCTCTCCCCCCTTCTTATCATGCCAGGCATGAGATGTTTCAGACTTTTGCCTGAAATCAAGACTTTTTAACTCTTTAAGGCCAAAAAAAAAATAAGTCGGTCTCTGGTCAGCGCGTGCGTCGATTTTAATCATGCGCGTTAATCTTTTTTTTTCCCAAAATGTTCTGCGGTAGCTCCAACAGTGCCCTCTATTACCGCACCTCAATTTTTTTTTACCAAAGAGCATCAAGGAATGGGAAATTGCACCAAGGCAAATGATCGAGAGCACCAAGGCAAATTATGGAGGACACCAATGTACATGAGGACACCAAATAGCAAAATAGTACCCACCTTGTCTGTACAATCCAAGCTTGAAGAAAAAAAAAGAAGCCCAAGTTCCGCGTCAATTCCGGAACTTTGGTTTGACCAGAGACCGAATATTTTTTTTCTTGGCCTAAGAGAACAACTTTATCAGTATACATGTAGTAAAATGTGGGCAATTCCATCGTTATCATGGTTATGGATGAAAATGTAATGTCGGTGACAGAGCTTTAAAAACTTCACCTTTTAAACCTGAAAATGTATATTTCAAATCTTATACATCCATTATCTAGTAATGGTCCAGGAGATAACAGACTAGGAGTTTGGGATCATTTCTCTGAATCATTCATTAGATATCATGGTTAATTGGCTGTGACACGGACATTACATTTTCTTCCATAATGCTGGATTAGCTCATATGCATCTTTCAGACCTTTCATCCAATTGACAGACCTTTTCACATTGTTTCGTGGGATTTCGATTCAGTCACTACATCTGTAGGTGTTTATGAAATCCTGGCTTCAGCTCAGTCTTAGAGTTCAGGCTCCAGTGTCAGGATTTTAGTTCCCTGACTCATCAAACTCCAGTATTGGTTTATGATATTATTGACAATGATTGAGACCCCAATTCCTGTCACAGTAGCCTGTTTCCCGCCCCCTCCCCTAATATATGGGGACCGGTAGCTACCGGTAGCTCCCATTGAAAGCCATTGATTGGGTCTCCTCTGCGCGCGTGCATCATGATTATTATTTTTTTTTAATTGTTGCTCAGCTTTGTTCATGGACGGTGATTGAACACACGATTATTAAAAAAACTCACTCTTGTCTTACCACAAAAAGTATGCAAAATCGTCCCTTTACTGATATTTGCCAGAGACACTTTCGAATTCACCAAAAACGAAGCTCATTTCCTCAGAAATTGCATATTGTGGCGCGGCCTATTTCCATTTTGCAATAGGCTGGTTGTGCGCAACCATTATCTTTGTGATTTTGAATTCACGAGGCGGGATTCACACCTTTACACGTCATGCATATAATTTGCATACATGAGGAGGAATGCCTCCTGATGTAGTTAGGTTCACTGCTAGCTACAGGCATGCAACTTTTCCTCGGATCAGCTGATTTCCTCTTTTTTACTTCCCATGTGTGCCATTGAAAATAGAAAAACACTGTACAAAGTCTGGGAGAAATTTGAATTTCCTCTTTTTTTGTGATTTCCCAGTTGCATGCCTGTAGCTACCTGTCCCCATATTTGAAGAGTGAATGACAATGGGGACAGGGAACCAGAGTACTGTCACAGAAGGCGAATGGTTGGTGTATTTACACTGGGTTTGGGTGTGTCAGGAATTCTACGAAACTCGGGCTTGAGACAAGGACAAAGCCAGAAACGAAGTTAGGTTTCGTAAACCTCACTGATCCAAAAACAGATCCAGAGTTGCAAAAAGTCAACTAGTCTTGTGTCAAGTCACACGCTATGCAGATGAAGTGTGACAATAGCACTCTTTAGTCATTGTCCGTCCATTGCTTCTCAAAGACCTTCCTTGTCATACTTGTAATAAAATCTGGTCACTCAAAAACAAAATCAAAAATGAGCTGCCACATGAGCTTGTAATTCCACTACAAAATGTAATTGTTCCAATTAAATGTTATTGTAAATAGTTGGTAAATTTCTCTCCAACAGTGAATTCAATTTGAACTGACGATTTAACTTTTGATAGAGTTGATGTCATCTCTGGCCATATATTTATTTTCAGTCCCCTGCCTTGATTTTTGTTGGATCCTTTGGTTTCCAGTCCACTGAATGAAACATGCTAAGAAACACATGAAGCTTTTCTTCTCCATAACCCAGATTGGCATTATTTTTTTCCTTTTTGGCAAGACATGAAATGTCAACACCAATTTTATCACCATATCAATAATCATATCAGCAGGGATTTGCACCTCTGTGGATGAAAAACATGAAAACGTCTCATAAAATCACAGCTTCTGCCCCCACAGGAAACCAATTTGATTCCTAAGTATTGGCATCTGGTTGATGTCAACCACTACCCACTTAAATCATCAGAACCAAAACCTTCCAATATCCTGCTGCCTTTAATAATTTATCAGGTCGTATAAAAATCTTCATACATGTACCTGTTTCATTGGATGATACTCTTAAAGGTAGAGTCCATCATTGCAGCTATCCAAAAAGTAACTGACAAAATTATTGTTGAAAAGCATACTTGGTTTAAAGATGGTAATGGTACTAAACTCCCTGTGAAATTATTCTTTCTGGCATGCTGTCATTTTGAAGAAAATAAAAGAAGGCCTCTTCCAACGATGTGTCTAAAGATGCATTTTTGGAAATTTAGATTGGTAGTTCGTTTTTAATTCGGCGAAGCCATAAATGAGTGCGCGCAAGCATTGACATGAAGCACACGGGGTTGCTATTCTTTGTCAGTTCAGTGTGTGACATCGCGTTTCTGCAATCGCCAGAATGAGAACGTATCCCGGACACTGATTTCGGGCGCAATTCCAAACATTACTCGGCAACTTTTGAATTGAATTGGCAACCTAAAATATTGGGGTTTTTTTTGGAATATACAGCATTCACTGAGCTGAAATTCATCACGTTGGTTGTTAAGCCCCCTTCTTTAGATTTTGAGCACTTTTGTTAACTCAAACAAAAAAATGCACAAATGTGATGCGATCAAGCTAAATGAGTCCTTTGTCGGGAACTTTCATTTGGAGATTCAGGCCAAAATAGGGCCACTTCATCACATCACTTCATCACATCTCTTGGTGTTCTGACTTCCATGATTTTTTAACTAAAGATGGTATCAGCATGCAGTTTTCACAGCAGTAATGCTAAGATTGTGCTCTTCAAATCTGTAAAAAGAAATATAAAAAAAAGACCACAGACGACAAACGACTCATTTAGCTTGATCGCCTTACAGATGACAAATGATGTCCTATACCTTTTAAGCATGCACTGTGTTTTCCCCAGTTGTCAGTTTTGTGACTGGCTGGGGAAATACAAATGTTTTCATCAATGATGTAGTACATGTATCTGCCGTTCAGTTGAACACACTTAGAAATCACCCCCCATTATATTGTGATTGGGAATCTTTTTTTATCAGTTTGTGAACAAGTAATGCATTTTACAACTTGTTTTCCTTTCACTGAGTTCTAGACAGGATGTTTTCGGGAGGTTTTCATATGTGTTTTAGTGTATCCAAAGTGGACTATATATACTGTGAAATGATTTTGATGCATGCTCTACTTGCCATTTTTTGGCTCTGGTTTTCCATTAAGCACTGTTAAGCAGTGAGTACACATGTACATGTAATTTGTTTGTAGCATTACATCAGTGAAGATGGAATATGTGTATATTTGGGGAAGAAAAAGGATTATCATTTTATGATAAAAAACAATAATTGTATGGTGCGATTTACTTGCTGGTGATCAGGTGATAAATTGGGGCCAGCATCATAGCCAGTTTTTGATGACCAATGTCAATCAAGTTTACATTTAATCCCAGTAGTGCCCATGGCTGACTGCCAATCAGTAGATGGCCGGGGCCCAAATTTCCTCATCTTACCATGAGAAATATCTGATCATGTGACTTTAATACGTCTTTAACGTCTCTGACAAAGTACATGTATAAAAATAATATATCTGTACCGGTAAGATACTGTTGAAGGTCACTTCTCGCAATCAAGGTATCCTCAGTCAATCACAAGTCAGCCAGCTTCATTTCAAGAGGCAAGCTATTGATATGAACTGTGAGAAGGGTACTCCTTGGTCATTGGCCATCCACTGTTACCTGTGACTGGAATTGCGATTGGACTTGTGATTGAACTTTTGATTAGACTTGTGATTGGACTTGTGGTGGACTTGTGATTGGACTTTTGATTAGACTTGTGATTGGACTTGTGATTGGACTTGTGATTGGACTTGTGATTGGACTTGTGATTGGACTTGTGATTGGACTTGTGATTGGACTTGTGATTGGACTTTTGATTAGACTTGTGATTGGACTTGTGATGGACTTGTGATTGGACTTGTGATGGACTTGTGATTGGACTTGTGATTGGACTTGTGATTGGACTTGTGATTGGACTTGTGATTGGACTTGTGATTGGACTTGTGATTGGACTTGCGATTGGACTTGTGATTGGACTTGTGAATTGACTTGTGATTGGACTTGTGATTGGACTTGTGATGGACTTGTGATTGGACTTGTGATTGGACTTGTGATGGACTTGCGATTGGACTTGTGATGGACTTGTGATTGGACTTGTGATTGGACTCGCGATTGGACTTGTGATTGGACTTGTGAATTGACTTGTGATTAGACTTGTGATTGGACTTGTGATGGACTTGTGATTGGACTTGTGATTGGACTTGTGATGGACTTGCGATTGGACTTGTGATTGGACTTGTAATTGGACTTGTGATTGGACTTGTAACTGGACTTGTGACTGGACTTGTGACTGGACTTGTGACTTGTGATTGGACTTGTGACTGGACTTGTGACTTGTGACTGGACTTGGGACTTGTGACTGGACTTGGGACTTGTGACTGGACTTGGGACTTGTGACTGGACTTGTGACTTGTGACTGGGCGTGTGACTGAGCTTGTGATGGACTTGTAATGGACTTCATACATGTATGTCAATTGACATACAGTATCAATGGAGTAAAGTCATCTTGTTATGCTTTTTGCTTTTATAACCATGCCATGTTAATTTTAATGTCTCCATTTGTACGGATTTGCTCATTGTTGATAGGTCAATCTGGCTGTAGATGGCATGTCAGAGGAGACAGAGAAACTCCAGAAGGAACTTGCCCAGTCTAAGGTAATTAACCATTCATTCTTGCATGGTCTGATGGTGTGCACAAACTTGTGTCAGTCAAGTTACTTAAGTTACGTGTATGTCCATTAATTATTGCATAAAAAAGTTAAGTACTTAGATAATGCACTATTTAACTTTCATGTAATGTGTTGTAAGTTGTTGCACAATGGAGTAAAATGTTACGTTCATGGAGTTGCACCATTGTGTAATTGTGTAAATCCTCTACCATTAGCAAATGCTATCTGGTGTTACCTAGACTTAACCCCCAGTCCTCTGTTTTGTCTTGGGTTTTTTCCCTGCAGTTGGAGCTGACAAGTCTCGGACAGGACAAGCAATACTTGACGGAGGAGAACAGACGATTGATGGAACGCATCGCGGCATTGGAGCAGCAACAGGTATGCAGTCTGCGCGACAACTGTAGGGGGCGCTGTTTACCTTATTTACAAGATCCAAACGAAAGCAGGTTTTACTGATTGTAGAAATAAGCCTAGTATAGAATCAGTATGCCAGTTCGATGTTCCAACTTCGTATGAGCATACTGATTTGCGACCCTTTTCAGTTTTAAATAATCACCGATGATAAATGTATGTATACAAGTCTATGGGAGCAATGGTCACCGAATCTGCAGTCTGCAATTTTCTGTACAGTCAATTAGAATATGAAATTAAAGTTCTAAAACAAAAATGCGATCATAAAAAAAATGGTGCGGTCCAATGTGTTTTAAATTTTGTACCACAAAACAGAACATTTTCTTCCATGTTGTTGGCACCTTCTGTGGCTTTGTGTGCATTACAGTTGATTGTCAAGAGAAACATTGTTAAAATATTGAAGTTGTACTTGCCTACTGTAGTTGGATTACAGAACTGGCTTATTTGGAAAAAACAGTTTGGAACATTGTGCATTGTTTGACATATCGAGTAACACTATGCCTCATCACTATGTGTATCCCAGGATGCACAGCAGAAGGTCCAATCAACGATGGCTGAGCTACTGGACAGTAAGAACCGTCTGGCCTATGACAAGGGGCGATTACAGAGCCGCGTGGCACAGTTACAGGAGGAACTACAGTCATTAGCTAGTGCAAGGACTGAGGGATTGCAGCTACAGAAGGCTAATGCTGCCATGCAGGCACAGTATGCCAAGGTACATGTACAAACAATGAAAATGAATAGGATAGGAGAGGATTCTTTATTGTATCTGAATTATAAAAATACAGATAATCTTGTTCCATTGGCAATTGAAACATTTAAAAATCACATAAAAACAGTTATTTTACATTATAAATCACAGTGACACCAATTAAAATACATGTAGTACATTAAAACGATAAACAGAAAGTGACTTTAATTTGAGACGTTTGGTGTCAGCAAGCAGACTAGTCCTTTTCTATTGTTTACGTCATTTTGAACATGTGCACATTGGCTTAAACATGACGCAAACAATTGAATAGGACCGGTGTCTTTGCTGTTACATTCAATTTACTTACTTAAAAATTAATACATTGAACAGATGCACTCCCTCTTCCAGTATGTGCGATAAAGGTGTTATTGATCGCTTGTTTAAGGAATTAAAAAAAAAGAATTGAATTTGCAACAAAAACATTTCAAAAACGAAGTGAATTTGTTTGTGGTGGACGGAGTTTTAAAAACATCTTGAAAATCATTGAGGAAAATAAAAAATAAACACAAAGTTCTGAAAAAATAGTGGTATTCATGCTCTAAGTTTTACAAAACATTTGTGTCTTTAAAAGTGAATTTGTGCACATGTAAGTATTTATGGGATCATGATCAGTCCATACATTTGGGGGCCAAACATGTGACATTTCTGTGTCCCTGTTACTCCTGACCTGTGCAATTTGCAATGCAATTATCATTAAAATTGACTTCAAACTATTTTTATATGTTTGGCAGGTACTTTGCTTTACAAAATCACTCTTGAAGAAATGTGCCCTAAATTGACAAAATCTTCTATCAGATGTAACATTGACATGAAAACAATAGGGCCTCAAATATATGGACTTACCCTATGCTATAAAAAGTAGCTTTTCAGCATGGATAAAAGTTTGACACTATTTTGTAATCGTAAATGACATTTTTTTTTTTTTTTTGGTCAACAGACTACAAGTGAGTTGAGTTCAGTCAAAGTTACCATGCAGCGATTAGAGAGTAAATTGAGACAGGTAAACTACCACCAGTGATTACCACCATATTACCATCAGTGATTTTTTATCCGACTTCACTTTACCTGAAACAGTCTAAGACTTCATTTTATGGTTAACGCAAGATCAGGTATCTGTGAATCAGTAATTACTATTAAAAATATTTGAAGGGCATTCGTAGCAAGACCATCTCCAGTTGATAAAATGTCAAGCCATAGTTGCATCTCAGGGATTGTCTTTGATTGGACTCAAAGACGAGACTCAACGTAGTCTAAGAAGTCAGATATTGGGTCAATTTTGGTTTGGCATCAGGTGTGGGGTTGTCTTTACCCTAGCAAGAAGTATCAGAAATGATTTCATTGAATGAGTTCTGCAATTTGAGCACATTCAATTAGGAACTATAGTCAACCATGTTGTGACTATTAGTCAAAACATGGTTTACTGTAGTTCTATAGTTAAATTCTGATTGAACGCTGGTTTAATAGTCAAGGATAGTGCAGTCAACTGTGAGGTTGGTTGCAACCCTGGTTATGATAGCATTGCACATCTTTGTGGACGGCAGGAAGCCAGAACGACCAAGAACGTTTGTGATGATGTTTTGACCATCATTTGACTACAGGTGTTCTCACCTTGCTGTTAATGCCCAGGCGTAAGTTACCTTGCCCTTGATTAAAATGTTTGTGGTTTCCATTGTTTTTTTTTAATAGGAGCAGGAGCTTTCTGGCAGAAAAGAGAAAGATTTCAGTCTGGCTATCCAGGCTAGAGATGAAGTCTTGCAGGAATGTCAAAGGTTACAAGGTCAACTCCAGGTCATGCAGGACAGGGAAAAGCAAAAGGTGAAATACAAACAATTCTACTGTACAAAAAAATTACAAAAATGTATCATGTGGGTGTGTACTAAATAACCAAGCGTTCAAAATATATCTGTGGCCTTTATTCCAGATTCTGGAATTTGAATGTTGGCCATTTGAGTTTGCTTTACACCACTGTGTAATCTTTTGTGAGACAAAGGTTTTGAGAACTGAGATTTAGCTATTCTACGTTGGTAAAACACGTCTCCTTTCACATGTAAAACTAAAATCAACACTATTTCAGCATGGGCTTTATTCACGAGTCACCCGTATCGAATTGAAGGTGAGGTAAAATCTTTATTTTTTCGGAACTTGCGAAGAGATATGGAAGCAATTACGTAAAGTTAATTACACATTAATAGCAGTTTGCTCTGATGAATAATTTAAACATTGTGATTAAACATACCCTAATGTTTTAAGTCACATTTGAAAAAAAATTGAAAGCGAGGCTATAATGCATAAATAGTCTGGCACTGTTGCATTTCACAGTTCACAATGTATAAAATGCATTCAGGGAACATGACCAAAATGGCTTCCTCAAGAATAAGGTCCATTGGCATGATTGGCAAGCAACAAGAGCTGTCGTCTCAATTTGGAAAAGGGAACTTCTTAAGCATATGAATTACATTTTAACAAATCATTCTCAAAATCGCTCTTAAACCCAGAATAAGGAATACGTATCTATGTCATTTGATTGTACTTTGCATATTTCATTTTAGGAAAAGGGGCTGTGATTTTGGCTACCATTTGATAAAACTCACTTCTCCCCAATATCCAAGTTTTCATTTCGATAACAAAATTGCTTCCAATGGTTCAGCGTTGTGGGCAATGCATATTTGATACAAGAACAACACATGTCGAGCAGACGAAAGAATCAAAATGGAAGTGGGTGGATTGAAAGAGTAATCTAGGTTGTAACAATAAGGTGAACACACAGCACATGCAGGGACCATTCTCAACAAAATATCGCTGCTCGGGGACAACAATGAATCTGTTGTTCTCTTTGTCGTGCTGTTCTCAACCTACAGGTACATGTACGTGTATGTTCGGACTTTGGTCTGTCAGAGATCTCCATGTTCTCACTGTCTTTTTTGGGATTTATTCAGGCAGCAAGTTTCCAGAGAAGCCTCGCTGATGCAAAGACTGACCAGGCCAAGATTGCGGCAACCTTAGGAGGAGTCATGGCATCTCATAAACAGCTGCAGACGGCTGTAGAGAATCTACAGATGGAACTAGGACGCAAGGATAGCGAGCTATCGTCACTCAGGAATGAGAGGTAAAAAGGGACATGGTAGGGGTAGGGTAGAGGAAGGGTGGTAAGGGATGGAGTGGTCATGGGTTTACACTAGTCAGTGTCGATGGCCATGGAGAATCTACAGATGGAACTAGGACGCAAGGATAGCGAGCTATCGTCACTCAGGAATGAGAGGTAAGAAGGGACATGGTAGGGGTAGGGTAGGGGAAGGGTGGTAAAGGATGGGGTGGTCATGGGTTTACACTAGTCAGTATAGATGGCCATGGAGAATCTACAGATGGTACTAGGACGCAAGGATAGCGAGCTATCGTCACTCAGGAATGAGAGGTAAGAAGGGACATGGGTAGGCCTGGGTAGGGTAGGGGAAGGGTGGTAAAGGATGGGGTGGTCATGGGTTTACACTGGTCAGTATAGATGGCCATGGAGAATCTACAGATGGAACTAGGACGCAAGGATAGCGAGCTATCGTCACTCAGGAATGAGAGGTAAGAAAGGACATGGTAGGGGTAGGGTATGGGAAGGTTGGTAAAGGATGGGGTGGTCATGGGTTTACTCTAGTCGGTATATTACGGTCCATTTTCAGTCCCAAACAAACTAACACACAACAAAAGAGCTGACCGGTGAAATTGCACAAAAGTCTTGCTGCATCTTTTTCATTAATAGAAGAAATTTGAGAGTTTGCTTTGGAACTACTCTAAATGTTTTTGAATGCGCGCTGCATATATTAGGCCAAACGAGTGCACACGCATTACACAACCAATACCAATTGGCCTAGAAGTTGTTACTGACGGTTTGTGGATGATATGGTTGGTCGTGATAACGCTCTTTCGCGCGGCAGGTTATTGCAGTGGCGGGTTATCACGCACTGGTGTGTCAAACCATAACAACTTCTATCCCCTAGATTAGCAGATGTGAAAACCTTGAAGTCAACTATATAAAGATCACCTCTCTTCCATTGAATAACAAAGCTAGTTCTTTGACTTTTGTCGCTGAAAGTTGAAATAATTGATTAAAAAAATAAGAGGCCTCAAAGGTCTTTGAAACTTCTCTACTTCAGAACTGATTGTTTCAATTGTTAGGATGTTTCCGTCTTTAAATGTGCTACAGGCAGAGCAGGCAAAAGACAATGGGATCACTCCAGAGGGAGGTAGAAAAGTTGACAGAAAAACTGGTTACCGTGGAAACACTGGAAGGGACCCAGGTAAGAATTGGTGCCAAAAAAAGTTTTTTGATTTTTGTGAAGCTCATGCACTTGTATAATTTTTTTTGATACAGTATGTGAAACGCCACTATAATGAACATCGCAGGATCCACAGAAATTGTTCGTAATAGCGATCGTTCGGTATAGCGATTTTAAGCTGCCGGTGCTCTGGTACTCACTTTTCAATAAATAGCGCCCTTCAGAACTTCACCCTGCACGCCCTGGTAGTTACTGAAAGACGACTTTAAACATGGGCCGACTATTGAATTATGTAATTACACCGTTTTTGAGCTTACTACCTGCAGTAATGGGTGGCTTTCCCCTTCTATTCCTTCGGGAAATAATAGCCACTTGTCGCTCTTCTTGTCATGCTTGTCTGTTGACATTTTTCAACAACAATGTTCGGTATGTGTTGTGCACAAAAATCTGGAGCCAAGCACGGTGTTCGGTATAGCCGGATGTTCGGTATAGTGGTGTTCAGCATAGCGACGGTCCACTGTATCAAAATACCTTGGTGTCAAATGTCTGCCGATGAAAATATCTAAATTCTAGTTTTCAGTTTTCAAATGATGCGCATCAATCAACCACAAGTGGAATCAACCAGATTCACTGATAAGTGAACATGATCAGGTTCTTCTTGTGCTTTATATTTGATAATCTAAATTAAAAACACATTAATTATCCCTTTGTTAATTTGTAGACCTTTTTATAGAGTGTTCCTTTTTATTTTAATTGCACAAAATGTTTACTCATGTCTACCGGCCACAGGGTATGTATGAGTTTATGGCTGCTGACGTGCACTCAGAGAACATAATCATTGGCAGATAGGAGACAGCCAACACAGGGCTTTAGTTGGTAGAGCACTGGTGCACTATTCTGAAAGTCTTGGATTCGAATCTCACTTCAGTGGATTTTCTATGTCAAACTAAATATTGTTCAAATAATGATGTTTAAATGATATTGTAGTTGGACAGCCTACGATCTGATCTGGATAGAGCATTAGCAGAGAAGAGTAAACTTGGTCAGACGGTGGATGAGTTGCTACAAACGAATGGGAAGCTACAAGCAACTACCGAGAGGATACAGAATCAGCTACAGAAACGCAATCATAAGTACAAACTGCTACAAGAAACAAGGTGCGTGTAATGCCGCACACTCTTAATACTTCTGCTGTCCTTGTCCTTTTTTCCCCCTATTTTATCCGTTTTTCTATTTGATATTTGAAAGGGGAGGCCAACACAGTCAACATGGATGAGCATTGTGTAACAAACTTATGCCACACATAAACCTGAAAAATTTGGCAAAAACTTTTGTTCTGAAATCAGTGGTGCTCAGTCATCCATGAATGTCAGGATGTATGTAAAGCACTATAACTAGAAAGCTGATAAACAACTTCTTAAGGTGCAACCACACTGACAGTTATCATAATTGTTTAATTCAATGTTCTTTTTGCCATGCACCAATGTTAAATCATGAGGACTGCATACTCAGTGCTGTCTGAGCTGAGAGCTGGTGAGACAAAAATTCACAGACTAATTACTCGGGTTGGACTCAAACCCACGACCTCCTGCTTACAAAGCGCAGACGTCTTACCTGCTTACTACTCAACCAACGAGCTTGCCAGTGTCGGCTGACCAGTTTGCATCTGATGTAGCAGTGGGTGCCACAATCAATCATATTGTGGAATTTCTCATCTCCCTGACGCAATTACATGATTTGATATTGTTTTCAAATCCCACGCTGATATTCTTGGATTACCTTTTTGGATACACCCTTCTTGAAACTTTAGGGAGAGGGAAAAGTCTGATCTTCAAGCCCAGCTGGAGGCATCCAGAGACCAGCTGCAATCCCTCCAGCTCCAACTAGCCACCAAGCGAGACACATCCCTCAAGAATGCTACCAAGGAGGTGAGCCAGCTGCAGCAGGCCCACCAGGACCTGACGAGGAGGATCAAAGACCTGTCCCAGGCTAACGCAGAGCTCCACGCCAAGGTGGCTAGCTTAGAAGAAACCTGCAGCAAGCAGCGAGACAGGATCAGCAGTCAGAAGGCACAACTAGAGAGCTGTAGTAGGCTGAGGAAGACCAATGCAGAGATGACAGAGAAGGTACCGTAATTTTCGGAATATAAGCCGCGCGGCGTATAAGCCGCAGCACGCAAAAATCTGCAAATTAAGATTTGAAGTCGGCGTATAAGCCGCATCGGCGTATAAGCCGCACCAACCGCAGCGGTTCAATTTTGTAAGGCCTCCAAATTCTAGTCAAAATGCTCTGAACCAGTTCCATTTGCACTACGAAAGCTATAAAAGGGCCACAAATGTTATGTCAAATCATTTACAGTCGATTACTCTTACAAACAAATATGGAAATTGATGATGAGAAATAAAAAACGGGAATTGCTGCCGGCTGGCTCCTCAGTGAGCCTGTGCCGGCGAATGACATTATTTTCCCCCAGCACTTGAGAGAGTATGCAACCCACCATGTGTTGTCTGACTGGAGCGCTACAAATCCTGCTTTGTGGCAACAGACGCTGAGTTGTTTTGTCCTAAAGGATAAACAAGTCCGTTTTTACAGCAAAACTTATCAAATTGTTGTGATTACTAACGAGTAGTAACGTCAAAACTTCAAGTTTGGATCGTAACTTTCTTCGAAAACAGTCAACACGATGCCGAGATTTTTATGGACGAATCCATTAATTTCGTAGGGGTGGTTTCACCCCTTTTTTTGAGATTTACATCGTTTCTTGAATACATTTCAAGAAAAAAAATTATATTGTGACGTTGAACAACTGATTATCAAATAAAGATATGTTTCAAACTCCATAAAAAGTATTAGTTGTCTTTTTCCTTTTTTTAAACTGGGGAAATATTGGTAATTATTGTTCCCAAGAAAGTGCACCCCTTTATTACCACAAATGGTGTGGTCCATGGGGAATCCATGCAGCATGCATGCAGCATAGGCAGCATCACGTACGGCCGGTTGTCGATGTCCAAGGGACAGCTTTCACTAGCCGTACTTTTTACCGCTCGGTATCTTTTTGTGGGACGTGCTTTCGGTTTGTTAATGACTTTCTTAATTGATAATTATTTCAGCAACACATCTCTTCTTGTACCAGTACATTAAATACACATGTAAATGTCATTTTTATTCTTTAAGTCTCGGCGTATAAGCCGCCCTGTGTATAAGCCGCAGTAAACATTTTCATGGGCAAATTCAACGTATAAGCCGCGGCCTATATTCCGAAAATTACGGTACATGTTTGGTTTCAAGCTGGATAGGAAAGTTGCCTAAAATCACATTTTGGAACTTTGTTTTTGATAAGATTTGAAGATCTGCATGGTGAAGTAAGCACTCAGTGTAAATTTGTATGACATTATATGAAGGCAAGTTTCCTGACTATGGGCTGAGCATACTGTCCAAACATTAACCCTAACAGTCCTGAATCCTCCAATGTCAATATAATTTTGCACACCCCCCAGGGAGTTAGTGTTAATTTTCTACCAGTTATTCACTGAATCACAGCCAACTCACAATAAAGATTTCCTTTCACATGGTGTGACCACAAATTTCTTGTTTGGTTTGAATTTTCCTTCAGGCAAACTTATATTTGACTTTGCCTCTCACAAATGATATCTTATAAGAATTGTTATTGTTGTTGTCAGAGAGCTTGTGAAGGGAAAAAATGTTTCCCACGTGGGATTTGAACCCCACAACCTCCTGCTGCTTACTAGTACACACATCTGCAAAACCCAGTGTTGATATTTTTCATCAATTCTTATATTCCATGAAAATGTTGGGGGGGGGGGAGGGAAATATAAGCTTTGCGCAGTACAGTATTCTACTGGAGCTTTTTAAGCAATAGATCAAGTATTTCCCTGGGAAGTTTTGAGGAACACAGTCAGTAGTACTCTTGGAAGTTAATATTTGAATTTTGAAGTGATGTATATGATGCACCATTTACCAAACGTGACTCATGACCCTACCAGACCAATAAAACTACCGTATGCTTGACACAATATGTAACAATGAGTAATTATGAGTATTATGAGTATAGTAGACTTATCGTGGGATAGACAGTTTTGGGCAGTCACTATCATGTCCCTTTAATAGACAATGTTGTGATTTCTGCAGATCAAAGGCATCAGTCACCAATTATCTGAGATGGAAGCAGCAAAGCGAGAGTACACTCGTAAGAACAGCGAGCAAGCTAAGACTATCTCCAACTTTGTCAAGCAAGTGGCAGGGCTTCAAGCTGACCTAGAGGCTCTGTCTAAGGTTCAGGATAGCTTGTCTAGCAGCACCAGGTCAGAAACATACAAGAGCTTTTACTTCCTTACTATTTCCTAAAGCTCTAAAGCATTTTGAAATTGATGGTGCATCAATTTTTTTCAGTCATACGACCAACCTTTACCAAATTTTTATTTTTTTTATATGGGGCATCAATGAAAAAGTCTTCTCTTAAAAATCAAATTAAATTACAAATAAATGAATTGAGTTGTGGGTACTTGAGTTTTGTAATGTGAGATTTTTTTTGTATCCAGGAAGAAAGACCGGCAGGTAGAGAAGGAGCGAGTCCATCTACAGAAGCAGGCAAAGGGCCTCCAGGAAGCTCTGGTCAGACTACAGGTAGAGAAGACTGATGCTGAGGAGAAACTGCTGGAAGCTAGCAATGAATCAATCCAGGTGAGCAGTGATAACATTCCTTTAAAGATATTGTCCATCATTTGTAATTTGTGCATTTTGTTCGTTTTGAAGCAACAAAAGTGCTCAAAATGTAAAGAAGGGTGCTGAACATCTAACCTGATGAAGTTTCAGCTCAGCTTCAGCTGTATATTCCGAGAAAAACAGCATTCTAGGATCTCAATTTCAAATCAAAAGTTGCTGAATCATGTTTTGAATTGGGCCTGAATTCAGGGTCTGAGACACGTTCTCACTGAGCCGATTGCAGCTACGCGATGTCGCGCACTGATCCGACAAATTATAGCAACCGCGTGTGCGTCGTGCCAATGCTTGCACGCGCTTCGCCGAATAACAAAACGAAATACTAATTTAAATTTCCTACAGTGCGTCTTAAGACACACCGTTGGAAAGGCCTTCTTTCGTTGATTACTTCTAAATGACAGCTTGCCAGAAAGAATAATTTCACAGGGAGCTTAGTCCCCTTACTATCTTTCAACCAAGTACAGTATGTTTTTCAACAATAATTTGCCACTTACTTTTCGGATAGCTGCAAATGATGGACTATAGCTTTAAATAGTTGCACGGTAATTCAATACAGTATAGCTCCATTAAAAATAATCTGGTCAGTGGTCAATGCTGATGTCACTGTTGTCTTCAGATTACAGCTAATCTTCAGGAGGCTCATTCCTGGTTCAAAGGCAGGCACGACGCGCTACAGCAGGAACTGATCGAGGCTCGACAGCGACAGACACAACTGGAGAGGACCAACACGGAGCAACAGCAGCAGCTACTGCAGGAGAGAATGAAGGCTGCTGAGCAGGCACAGAGAGCTAGGAATATGATCAGGGTGAGTAGGTGAGTGTGTCATGGGAGGAGTAACGCGTTGCAGTAGCAGTTGCAGCAGCAGCTACTGCAGGAGAAAATGAAGGCTGCTGAGCAGGCACAGACAGCTAGGAATATGATCAGGGTGAGTAGGTGAGTGTGTCATGGGAGGAGTAACTTGCTGCAGTAGCAGTTGCAGCAGCAGCTACTGCAGGAGAGAATGAAGGCTGCTGAGCAGGCACAGAGAGCTAGGAATATGATCATGGTGAGTTGGTGAGTGTGCCATGGGAGGAGTAACTTGCTGCAGTAGCAGTTGCAGCAGCAGCTACTGCAGGAGAGAATGAAGGCTGCTGAGCAGGCACAGAGAGCTAGGAATATGATCAGGGTGAGTAGGTGAGTGTGTCATGGGAGGAGTAACTTGCTGCAGTAGCAGTTGCAGCAGCAGCTACTGCAGGAGAGAATGAAGGCTGTTGAGCAGGCACAGAGAGCTAGGAATATGATCAGGGTGAGTTGGTGAATGTGTCATGGGAGGAGTAACTTGCTGCAGCAGCAGCTACTGCAGGAGAAAATAAAGGCTGTTGAGCAGGCACAGAGAGCTAGGAATATGATCAGGGTGAGTTGGTGAGTGTGTCATGGGAGGAGTAACTTGCTGCAGCCAGTTATAGATACGTTGTTATAGATATTTACCGATCTGAACTTCCCTAATCTGACCCGACCTGACCCGACAAAAGCAAAAACCGATCCCAACCGACCTGAAAAAACGAATATCTGGTTGGACAATTGTGTCTTCTTTTTGTGCCTGAACTAATACCCGCGCCGCCTGAAAATTGTCATCTTTCAGTAAAGATTTATACCGTACATTACGGTGAAGACATTATACAAATATTGAATGCTTCGAGTGGTGTAGTAAAACTAGCCTCCCGAGGTGATCCATGGACCATTCTATTTTCCCGAGGCGAAGCCGAGGGAAAATAGAATGGTCCATGGATCACCGAGGAGGCAAGTTTTACTTCACCACGAGATAAAGCATTCAATATTTGTTTTATAACACTTCACCCACAGATTCTGCTTGATTTTAATATTTTAAATTATTTAAATCTGAACACAGTTGAAATAAACTTCAATTTCAATACAAAATTGGTGGAAAATGTATTTCTCTTTTAAAAACTACCCCTTCACGAAATGTTTGAACCCAAGTCTGCGGCGCGCTCTCTTTGGAATAATACGCGCTACGCACAACGCGCAACGCGCACACCAAGCATGCATTTTGCACACAAATACCGCGCCGTGGAAATAGTACTTTGGTTGCTAATGGTATAGTACTTTGGTTGCTATGCGCATAGTACTTTTGGCCGTGCACAGAAAGATAGCAAAATTAGAAAGTAACATGTGACTCGCTCTCGGCCAATCAAGACACAGAATCTGTGGGTGAGGTGTTATAAAACCTGCTGGCCTGGTGGGCCTACACGTTACAGACTGCGTGATAGACCGCAAACCACATGCACATTCGCGCGGTGGGTTGACGTTGGTTGTAACGGGCACAGTAACTCTGCAATAATATTGCGCTGCGTGAATTTCCAAACTGTTCGTTTTTTTTGTGTGTTATTTTGGGTTTTTCACAAGATGGCTCAACCGAACCAACTCGACCCTAAAATCGCAAACGCATAAACCGATACCGACCCGACCTGACTGAAATGATGGAAAACCGACCCGACCCGACCCTCGGTTGCGGTCTGGGGATGGGTTTACACAACAATAGGGAAGAGTAACTTGCAGCAGCAGTAGTTGCAGCAGCAGATGAAATATTTTGTGTAATTTCAAGGTGTTTACTGCTCCCACTTTTTTACAGGCCAGTAGACAGGCCCTGAGTCACCTTGCTAGGCAGGCCGAGGCAGACCATAAGAAGACCAAGACACAGATGACATCCATGGTCAAGAGATTACAAGCAGAGAAGGATCACTCAACGTTTACTGATAAGAAGCTGCAGAATTTCATGGTGAGTAAAATAGGCTTGTCTGGCTACAGGGAGTATCACGCATGATGACATCTCATGTATATTTAGGAGCCAAATGCACTTCTTCCATTGGTCAAAGTTTCAACATGTAAGGGAAGTAGCAAACTCCTGGATGGACAATGGCACCCCAGGTTAGCTCCAAGACTTCCATATATATGCAACAGCAAATGCATTTCATGTATATTTAATTAGCCACCTTGTTAATATACAGTTAATTTGCACTACTTCCCAGAGGTGGCAGCAAGTCATTTTTTGCAAGTCCAAGTCAAGTCACAAGTCATTGTTTGCAAGTCCAAGTCAAGTCACAAGTCATTAGGTCCAGTCACAAGTCAAGTCACAAGTCATTAGGTCCAGTCACAAGTCAAGTCACACGTCATTTGGTCTAAAAACAAGTCAAGTCACAAGTATCTTTGTCCAAGAACACGTCAAGTTGCACATTATTTTGTCCAGCTGTAATAAGCTAAAAGAATTTACCTGGCGTGAACTTACGAGTTATTTTGAACATGCCTCCTTAATTCCCCTTTTTCAATGTGTTGCAATTACTATTCTTGTAGTTTATCACATATCCGTCGGATATTAGCCCTTTGTATACTTTAATAAATTTACTTTACATTGTACAAATAAATGCTGAGATGACCGTGAAAAAAAGACTTCCTTACTTGATTACATGTAGTATACTAATACTTTATTGTTCAATTTTCATGTATACTAAACGCCTACCAATGAGTTAGGCTATCCGGTATTTTACATGCAATTGACAAAGGCCTGCTTTCTTTTCATGAAAGGTTCCTTTCAAAGTTTGTTCAACCAATACATTAAGCAAGAGACAATTGGTCATTGAAAACTGTAGTTTGTTGTAAAAGTCTTATTGAAAACTTTTGAAACTAGTGGGAACTATTCCTTTTACTGGATTCAGTCACTGATATGAGGTCTATTTTCTGGAATGAAAAAGCTAATTAAAAGTATAATAGCTTAATTAAAGTGTATTGGGTCGCTCGAGTAGCGTCTGACTTGGGTTGGTAACAAGGCATTTCTTGCAATCCCAAGTCAAGTCACAAGTCATTGTTTGCAAGTCCAAGTCAAGTCACAAGTCAAAGCTGGTATTTTCAAGTCAAGTCACAAGTCACAAAAATAGCGACTGGAGTCCGACTCGAGTCCAAGTCACATGACTCGAGTCAGCAACTCTGCTACTTCCCCCTAAGCCATGTTGTGCAAGTCATGGGAATAACCTTGATATGATTACATGGGCCGCAAAGAGGGAGAGTTTTGTTCAGAGATCAGTTACTTTAATGTTGGAAACATTGACTTAGTTTGAAGATTATACATATTTGAAGCAATCGACAGCATTGAAATTAAATAAGAGGAGTTTCAGCAATAAAAAATAAAAGTGAAAAAAAAAATGCTCTGTCGCCTCTGCTAAAAGCCAGAATCAAAACAAAAGCTGTTGCAAGCATCTGCTACAAGACCGATGACTTGATGCCGTCAAGGTACGGCTCTACAATCAACAACTGTTTTGCCAAACTCATAAATGTGCATAGTGACTGCATTTCACACATTTCGACTTACGATTTGCTCATGAATTGAAACAAAGACTATTGTCTGACAGCGTGTCTGGTCTCGAAGATTTAACATAGGGGGAGAGAGGCACAGTTTTTAAAACGATGTCCTCCCTGGCAGAATTAATGAAATGTTGGGAGGCTTGAGAATTCAACGTCAAAAGGAAGCATCCACACATCGTGTATATTCAATATACACCAATACAGGCCAGGCAGCTTTTATTTTGGGAGAAGTGCAAGAGCTATACTGTGACGTATAGCAAACAGGTGTTTTCTGTTTGCTACCATCGACGTAATTTTCCATTTTGAGCACTCTGGCTTTTTGGCAGACGGTACGGAGCAGCATTTTACGAATAGGAAGCTGCTGGATATTGACATACTCTGCTGTAATTGATAAACCCCAGATGGACGTTCCACACTTTCTGTTCCATTTTATTTCCCAGGATATCAGTGGTCAGTATATTGAGGAGCTAGCGATGGAGTTGGACAGACATCGCGATGGTCACGATGACAGCACATGACAATGAAGTCACTTTGTAAATTTGATGTTTAACAGGGCCCCCCAAATGAACATGAACATTTGTTTATGCAAATTTTAAAAAGACATGGTTTATCTTTTACTTGAAGAGGATGACGCTCTTTCTTCAATTGTTTTTTTTGTTTCCTTGTTATTTTTTAAATCATGATGGTGTTGTTGTTTTTTGCAGATTCAAATTTAAAATAGCTTATTTTATCAAAATATGTAGACAGTATTGCAAAGTAGCCTTATCTACATAAAGGTGTTTCAACATTTTTGGATTGCCTAAAGGCAAATTTACCAATGTAGTTGAAATAGATTTGATCGAGCATGAAAGTTCATTTCCTGTCCCATTATTATATCAAGTAAAATAAAAGATGCCTTTTTGGGACTTGAGTTACAGAGCTCATTTCAGGAGCTTGTGACACCGTCATCTTATTAATGTTTGTGAAGAGGTTCACCATGAACTCTTTAAGTAAAGAATGCAAGACATTTTAATTACTTTTAAGTAAGTGCCTTTTAATCGAATCAATTGATGTAAATATTGTTTTATTTATTTATTGTACATAATAAATCAAAAGTATGCTAAACTGATGACCATTGTTTATGCATAGAGTCATGTTTTATTTACAAGAACTCCACTTGCAAAATTCTACTTCTGGGTGCTTAACCCAAGCCAATTACCCTGCACAGCAGAGAGCGTTACCACTATTTCTTTATACAGGGTGTGTCCCTTCCCCCCCCCAAAAAAAAAATCCAACCAGACATCCTTTAATTTCTCAAAAACTAATGAACATTCAGTGTTTCATCTTGATTGAGCATATTCATTATACTCTTTGTGTATCCGGTTCGTTAGTGTGACGTCAGTTCAGTTTAACCACGCCCACTGCCCATTAAATAGCATTGGAACTAGAAGCTAACGCAACTTGGGTGCTTATCCAATGGGTGGATTGGGCGCTAGAAATTAATCAGTTGTGTGCACGAGTGTATGATGTTTTTTACTAACAAACCGGCTATTCAGTAAAAATGCCATGGAAATCCGTGCTTGCAAACCAGAGATCTAACAGATTATAAAAGGCGGTGGGTTTTTCACCTTATTCTAATGGGATGTGATCTACACAGTTAACGTAATTTACATCAGAGTGAAAAGGCCCATGACAATCTGATGCACTGATATCACTAACTGTGTAAATCCCATTGGAATGGGTGGAAAACCCATAGCCTTTTACAATCTGTTAGATCTCTGGTTGGCATGAACAGATTTCCATGGCATTTTCACTGATTATACACAAGAGTATAATTAATATGCTCCATCAAGATGAAATGCTCATGTTAAGTATTTTTTGAGAAATCAAAGCATATCTGCTGGCACCACTTGGGTTTTTTTTGGGGGGGGGGGGCACCCTGTATGCGAACACAAAGAAATAATCTTAAATTAGAACAAACAAAAAATCACTACGTCTTAAAATGGTATTGCTACATTGAATGCTAATCCCTCATGAATCAATCGGCTGACAAATTTAGGAACAAAATAAAATCGTCAAGACGGGCAATGATTACACTGCTTTGATGTGGGACATAGTGTTTTCACATGATGCCAGTATAATCATTGTGACATTCTGCAAGAAATGACGTAGTGCTATCTTTCTGAGGAGTTTCTCAACAGACACAAAAAGCTCAATTGTCATGTTCGTGAGGCATGTCTTTACATAGTGGACACACTGCACCAAGCCCTATGCATTGCGCTGTACATTGTATATGTGCTGTCAAGACATAATTAAATGATGTGCTAGACAGTATGATTGATGTACAAGACGCCATAGTCTTTTTATGTAATATACTTTGCAAGTGGCCAATTTAGACCAATGAAACTACAATGAGTTGGTAAACCCCAATTCAAAATACCATCACATCTCATTCATACCTTATTATAATAAAACTATTTTATGTTGCACCAAAAACAGCTGCATACAAGATATCACTTTGACAGGCATAAAATGATCAAACTGATGTTTCTTTGAATTTCAGACCACATCTTGTATATATTTAAATGGATCACAGCCGACCAGCATTCAGAACGTAATCATATACACATTATAATAATAAAACAGTTCTTGATTTCTTATAAAGCAACGGGATGTATCACAGAGGGCTCAATGTGTGACAAGAGAACATTAGGCCTATAAAGAATGACAAGTGTTGGAAACCAAAAATGCAGCCATTAAAAGAAAATGGGTTTTGTTCCATTTCATGTATTTTCATCAATGTCGACTTAAAAGGCAATATACAACATTTGCAAACATCAAAAACAAAACTTCCAAATTATTATGACTGACTGCCCCAATTCACCAAATTTAGTTAGTCCATATTTAGTTTGCAATCTGTTACACATCCATGGATGGGTGGGTACAAGCCAGCTAGTCTGGTCCCCTGACGCTTATGAATTGCTCCGTTTCATTTGTAGGGTCAGGGAACCAGACTTAAAGAACATTTTTTTGAACAAAATTTTTTAAACAGGTCAGTGTAACAATATTTGCTATAAAATACTAACCCCTAAATCTAACCATTTCTGAAAATTACAGCTGCTACATTAAAAAAAAAAAAAGATTAAAATCAATTAAAAATGTTACCTCCAAAACAGCACCAACAAAAGGTTTTTATATCTGTATATATATGGCCTTAAGGCTTAGATTGCAATTTGGTGAAAAATAGATTTTCCCAATATTTGCACACATTTAATACACAGTAATCTAATACTTTCAATTTTTAAAAAATGGGGGTATATACACCTGGAAATATGTGGGATGATAGATTAATTGTGGGTCAATAATGGCAAAACAAATCAACATTTTATTGAAGAATATATTTGGGGGGTTTTAGGGAGAAATTTAAAAGAGATAAAAAAATCTTTAAACTCAACTATTTTTTTTTAACGAACCTCAAAAGGACCTTTGAACCGATGTGACCTTAGTCCTGTCCTGGTTTCCCGCCAAAGTTGATCGCAAGTTTGGCCTTGGAGGATGATCGGCGCCGTTTGGCAGCTGCAGTGGTAGACTCAGAATGGACTGCTCCAGATATTTCATCAATGCTTGACTTTCGAGGTCCAACAGATTCTGCCACTTCTATAATGGGGGAGCCAATTTCAACAATGGTTTTCCCAAAGTAAAGCTCCCTCCGGGAACTCAATGTGGACTCATCCATGTTCCCTGATTGGTCTCTTGCTTGGGCAAAGTCCACTCTGGCAAAGGGGGGAGCAACCTGTGAGGGTGGAACATGGGTGGGATATTCCATTTGTTGTTCGGGGAGTGTTCTCCCTGGTGATTCTGCATCTGTCTCGATAGATGTTGACCTCTGTGGAGAGTTGAGCTGCTTAGTAACCTGAACAAAAAAGAGGAAGAATTCAATGTCTCTGAGATATACCACTGAAGTACTGAAGACACTGACTAACCAACAGACTCTATGAAATAGCCTTGGTCAAGGCATTCAGGGGTAGTGTCCGAAGATTGATAGCCGGCCACCATCATACACAACAGCTGCACACTAGCTAGCTATGCACTCACACGTACGCATGTATGAAGCGCGAACAGCGAACTCGCACAGCTGGGCTACAATATGCAAATCAGGTGATGCTGAATGAACGCCTTGGAACATCCGTGGGCTTTCGCTTAATATGTTTTTCTTTATTTTGGATGTCCAGCGATGACCCCGTATGCAAATAAAGATGAGATTATTATTCAGTGCTTGGTCCTGGAGGCTCATATTTTACATGGACAGAGAGCTGGATAGTGTGGCTACATTCTCAAAAATGCTTTTGAGTCCACAGATCAAACATAATTCAATATAAATCTGGGGACAAAATAACGAAAATTGCCCGAAAGAAAGGCCATCATTGTGGTTGTTCCAAGGCGTTCTTTCAGCCCCACCTGATTTGCATAGTGTAGCCTAGCCACGTGAGGTCGCTGTTTGCATGAGTACATGTGGCGTGAGTGCATTGTATGTTGGCGGCCAACTACTGATCATCGGACTCTATCATCTAACGCCTTGACCAAGGCTAATAAATACTGAGAGTGACATGCCATTTGGGCACAAATCTTGCCAAGTTTTGCCAGCCAAGGTTGAAATTTGTGCCACTGATGGCCACCCGTCAAAATTGTGCTCAATGTTTTGTAAGAGACAAAAAGGTGCATTATTTTTTAAGTTGATGGATAAATAAAAAATATTCAAACAATATTTGTGAAAAATTTACTCTTCTGGTGATTATAATAATAAAAGCTTTTGGAAGATATAATTTATAAACACATGATAGGATAGTCAAAGCCATTCGCTAGTAGCCCGCCTGGCGAGTCAAAATGATTGAGATAAGGTGTGAAACTTTCTGTGTAGGTTTTCTTTTTAAGCTGGTCTGAGAAAAACATAATCTGATACTGATGGGCATTCAGCTTTTTATCATGCCGTTGCGCTGCCGATTATTGCACCGAAATTGCTAGCCTATAAATAAATATAGAAAAGAAAAAGAAAAAAGAAAAACAAAACATTCTATTGCGGACTCGTGAAAAAGCCTGCAGGATAGATAAGCGTCTGGTTCACTAGTCGGGCTGGCTTGTGAACAAAAGTTTGAGGGCTAACCCTGGATAAGGTGTGTCAAATAACAGTGCTGTAATCTAGTACAAAAGATTAACTGGCATGCAGGATGGAATCATGCATTTGTAACAAGGCTGGGCTGAATACTTCAAATGAGTATCTAGACAACTGTCTAGAGCCTCAATATAGTATTCAGACTAATTTCTTTCTGACAAAAACTTGGCTGCAACATCTCCAAATGTTCCAAAAGGTGAAGATATAAATACCTGCAAAGGCACAAAGGGGTTTGGTCCACTGGTGTGAATCATAGGCCCATGCACTGGCCCCATTGGACCTGCAAGATACAACATTGAATTCACTGAATAAGAAAGAAACAGTGATTGTCTCATCTTATGACAGCAAATGCACAATATGCTCAACTTCATGGTGCACACTTATGCGATAATTTACTAAATCCTAAATCTCTTTTCAAAAAAAACCCTCCAGATTGCCTTTGGGATTGTAAAGGTTGAACTGTTGCTTAACCCTAACCCTCCTCAATCCTCCAAAATCCTCTTGGCGGTTTGGAGGATTTTTGGAGAATTAAGGATGAACGGTGTTTGGAGGATTGAGGATGAATGGTATTTTAGCACATGAGGATTTTGGAGGATTGAGGATGAATGGTGTTTTAGCATATGATTTTGGAGGATTGAGGATGAATGGTGTTTTAGCGCATGAGGATTTTGGAGGATTGAGGATGAATGGTGTTTTAGCACATGAGGATTTTGGAGGATTGAGGATGAATTTTGTTTTAGCGCATGAGGATTTTGGAGGATTGAGGATGAATGGTGTTTTAGCACATGAGGATTTTGGAGGATTGAGGATGAATGGTGTTTTAGCACATGAGGATTTTGGAGGATTGAGGATGAATTTTGTTTTAGCACATGAGGATTTTGGAGGATTGAGGATGAATGGTGTTGAAGCACATGAGGATTTTGGAGGATTGAGGATGAATGGTGTTTGAAGAAGAGGAGGATTTTGGAGGATTGAGGATGAATGCATTTTGAGAGGCAGGTCTGTTGCAGGCAGGTCTGTTCGACGATTTTTGAAGGATTGAGGCGCTGGGTATCCTTCATTCCAACATTAAGTGTGCAAAAGTTTTGGAAGATTTTGGAGGATTGAGGATGCTTCCTCGCAAAAATGGGCAAGGGGGGTTTGGGTTAATGCATTGAGCTCGGATTTTCCAAATTCGAATTGGAGGTTAACCAGAATTTTATTTCCCCTCCAAAAACAAATTAATGTTAGTTGTTTCTTGAATTCATTTCTTATTCCAACCAGTTTAGCAACTATAGGTTCTACAGCGTTCACAATATTTCTGAAATGCGCTGTTTGCTACTCAAACACAACTGTCTACACTTGTATGCTATGCTACTGATTGTTGTGCATGCTATGGATTTACACCAATTCAAAAATGAATCTGTGAACTATCCTGAATACTGTGCATATGAAACTGCTGCTGCGGACCACAGCAGGACAGGACCCAGTTTCATGGCTCTGCCAGCCACAGAATTCATCACAAAAGCTTTACACATGTCAATAACTGGTGAAACTTTCCAATCCCTACCACAGAATTGTCTACTCAGCAGGAATTCTTTGCTTAGGTTAGGCAGAGCAATTACATTTGGACTGGCCCTAGCCATTTTGAATGAGTATTATACTCTGAGGAATTACACTAGTGCAGTAGGCGACTCATTTCAAGAATTGGTGTATCTTATCATTATGTGCAAAGCATAGCAATTTTTGGAACAGGGTATTAAGTCAATTCACAAGGCATTACCAAATGAAGGTCGGGTGGTAGGCCTCATCTGTTGCATTGTGGGACCTCTAGGCGATTGTGATGTCTGAAGGAACGAAAAACAAACATACTTTCTAATGTATGGCACTGCTATGCTTCGTTTTCACAATGGAGGATCTGGTTGCCTCAAATTTCGGCAAAACTAAGTATGAGCAAGCACAACTAAATTACAAAACCCACACACTGCAAAATCCCTTCTGGGACACTTGGGATTGAAAATATTTAAAATGGACGACTTGTACTGTGAAACTGGCCAATACGGTTCATTAATACAAATACATTGTACAAATATCACCATTTTCATATTGTTTGCCTTACCAGGGTTGTTAATTGTAGGATGCTGATTTGGATTACAATTGTTTACGATGTTCAATTTATTTAGTTCCCAGTTCGTAGTCCTTGGGGTAGTATTATATGCAAGCAGATTAAGCATTATGCAACTTGACTGCCTATGACCTCGAGAAACTGACCATTCAGTGGGTGCCTTCAATACGCGCGTAATGCGAACTCGTTGCGCGCGTAACATCGCACCCACAATGAGCAGCATTTCGATGTGTTACAAAAACGTGGCATCGAAATTGACCAATCAATATCTTAGTCCATATTTCGAATGAAATGACGTCACAAATTTCTTTGCATGCTCAGATATATCAGACGTTGGACCGGAGACAGGGAGGGCTCCATGGACAACGGGCGAAACTCGGACTACCCCTGAGGGTGCACAGACATTCACTAGTGACCACATAACACCAGTCATCAGTGTTTACCACTTCAGGTAGCCCTGATCATTCTCCCACGACGTTGTCAAGAAACTCCTGTTAAACCCTTTTAGCGTTTTTGCATGTCGCAGTTTGCACCAGGCCTAAAAGGCAAGCTGGTGTTTACTTACCAAGTTTGTCATAGCAACATGAGCTGCAGCGTCTACTGCCATTGCGTTTGTTGGACAGTCTTGTCCATAGAACTGCTTGCCATCGGCTAACTGGACCACACCTCGCAACTGACCCTGAATGTTTATAAGACGATACAGGGAACAAAGAGAATGAGTCTCAAATTTCAAAATCTATTCAAAAACAAAAGTGGATTATCAGGAGTAAATTCTATAAAATCAGAGTTATCCATGAGTTCACACAATTCACACATTTCTCAACATCAAAAACTGAACCTTAAAACAAACAACCACAATGCCGTTTTTCACGATAAAATATTGCCTGTTGAATTTAGTTTTCTCCCAAACTGTCCATTTTCATTTGCTATGAACCTTTCATTTGGTAAATTCCACTTCTACTCAACCTTTCTCATATTTCTCTCATTGGGAATGTATACTGAATTATCATGATAATGCTCAACAAATTTTCTGAACAAGTTTATTTTAAAATATTTTGTCAGAAAATTAAAACAAAAACAAACTGTCAAAAGCTCTTTATTGTGTAATAATATTCTCGGGTTTGCACAAAATTGAATTTTTAGTATCTGTAGTAAACATAATTCCCCTATAAAAAATGTATCTGTTTTCTGCATGAACAATATATCACAAAACGGGCCATAAAAACCCGAAAATTTTCCAACGATTTTTGCCCCCAAATATATGCATTAAAACCCCATTTTTTTTATGGTGGCTGAGCTCCTCAATCCTGCAAAATCCACCGAAACCATGTGATGGAATGTGAAGGATCCAGGAGGATATGGGTTAATCACAGCTTTGTCTCACCGTGGCGTTGTTCTTCTGGAAATGATAGTTTGGTGGCGGTACGCCCCTCTGTTGACACCACATGAGGAGAGCTTGGAATGGGGTCTGGGGTCTCATAGGGTAGCCCTGGGCTAGAGGATGACCTTGCTGGGGTCCTGGAAATGCTGGTCTTGGTCTGAGGTTTGGAGGCTGCGAGGGGGAGCTCATGGCATGAGGCCCACTATGTGGTCTTCCTGGTGAGGCAAACGGCACACCAGCATGCTGTTGTTGCTGTTGCTGTTGCTGTTGAGATCTTAAGTCAAAGGGTGCTTGAAACGGCCCTGGTTTAACAACATTAAAGCCAGGGGCGTTTGCTTGAACACCATCCATGCCCTGCTGCTGCGCCGCTGACGCTGGGTACTGGTTGGTGTTGGATGCATTCATGTTAGGGGCAACGTTCGCTGGTTTCTGTTGGGGATGTACTGCGACCTGGGGATCCATCTGAGTGGGTACCAGTTTTACCATGCTGGCCGGGGATTGGTTGCCAGGACCGTGAATTCTGATTGGCTGCTGCACTAGCTGCTGAACTCCTAACTGCTGCTGCGGTGCTGTGGCTTGCAGCTGCTGCTGCTGCTGCTGCTGCACTGGTTTTTGTCCAGGCTGGACTATGAAACTTGAGGGGTGCGGCATGCCTTGGTGCCCAGGACTAACAGCAACTAGAGGAGGACCTTGAAGCACATGGAGTGGCATATGTTGGCCGGGTGAGCCAACAGGCTGGGCTGGATACATCCCAGCTGGGAACCGTCCTGGTGATGCAGCGCCTTGAGGTACTGAGCCGGGACTCATCCGATGTAGCTGACCCTGTGGCAACATAATGACACCAGCAGATACAGGGATACCCACTTGCCCTGGAGGTTGGGGTACGGGCCCTGGCCTGGGGATGGGTAAAGGGTCACTGGATCCGGGTGGGAGTCCTTGACGTTGATACCCTGGCTGGTCTGAGGTGGCGTTTGGATGCAGAGGCACGGGAGCTGACAGAATGAGAACAGTTATAACAACAGAATTAGAAGTTATTAGCTACAAGGTTTGCAAGATAATTTACAAAGTGGTTTGAGGTGCTATCAAGAGGTCATGAGTTCTTTAGGGTTTCTCCAGGTACATGGTGATGTTTAATTTCAAGTTGATTAATGTGATTTTGACAAAAAAAGAATTGGGAACATCCCACTTGGGCAAAAAAAAGTGGAGAGAGAGTTATGAGGTTTAATGATATCTGGAGTTTCCAAAGTAACATTAATATTAACAAATGCTGAATCATTGCCTTTTTTGCAGTCAAACTTGAGGTTTGGTAAATATCTCATAAATTTAACTCTTACACAATTCTCCTTTTTTGCCGTTATGGCCAATGAGGTGATCAGTGACGTTTTACACAGTGATCTGAGGTTCAATTTGGGCGATTCGCAATGCAGTGCGCCACCAAGACTTTGCCATGGAGAGTCCACTTTTCAAGTTTACGGTCGACAAAACATGGCCCATTTGAATGAGTGTCAGTAGACAACTTGAGCTAACTTTTTATAGATTGGGGCAAAACGTTCTGACGCCTTACAAAAAACACCATATTGATAAAAAGAAAAGAAAAGGGCAAACAAATACTCGAACCATACACTTACGAAACTACTGACAGGAAAAACGAACAGTTTCAAATGTCCCGCGCTGCGAATTTGTGGACCATCTCCCACAATGCACTGGGAAAAATGATCTCTCCGTGGAAAACTCTTGGTGGCGCACTGCGTTGTGAATCGCCCAAATTAAAGTCTTGGATGACTTTTTAAGGTGACCTCATTGTCAGAAACCTCTCCGCAGCTTTCTTCGAGATTCTTGCCTTTTTGGTATGTGAAGGGGTCTGTGAATATTCTTAAGACATTAGTCGCATTAAGTTTCAGCGATATTTTGCAAAGGACACTACTGTCATTTTGGGTCAATGACTTTGTGGTCCATGAGTTGTTCTAAATTAAGCCCATCAAAGGATTTTCGAGGCAAACATGAAAATGTCCAACTCTTTTAAGTTGTTTAACAACGACTTACCTTTGACAACCCCAGGGTGGGGACCAGACACAGGCCCAGGCTGCTGAGCCAGGGGGTGGGGCTGATATGCTGTGGGTTGTCTCACTCCATGTGGCACCATGGTTGCAGAGGCTGGGTTTGTGGGGGTTACTAGTACAGGTGATACGCTGGGTGAGGAGGTTTTAACACTGGCACCTTGCAATTAAAGAAATGTCACAATTACAAATGTTAGTTTAGTTTTCATAACTGGAGTAAATATAATTTTAGCACCGACTTTATTATTGTTTAAATGACAAAAGGACAACACATATTCTAGTCGGAGGATCAGAACAGGAAACCTACATTTCTGGAACTTTTTGATGGGAGACAACTGTCTGTAAAAGAGGCACAAAGGTCCATTCACAAAATTCCACTGAAACATAATTTTGTATGGGCCATTTAACTAACGTACGAAATAGGTACATGTATGTGAGAAAGAAACTAGGTTATGTATGGGGCTTTACCTGCGAATAACTGGTCGACAGTGAGTCGTACACCATATTGCTTCTTGCCCGTTGATGGTTCTATGACGATAGAATGAGGTACAGCGACGTCCTTGGGTGGATCATTGTCATCTGACATGGATGTGATGTTAAGCATTCGACACAACTCCTCAGTTCCAGACTGAAATGTTTCGAACAGAAAAAGGTCAAAATATAACATAGATATTTCTCAAGAAAGACTTTTCTGAACCTTGCGTTACAGTTTTTGTCCAAAAGAAAAATCTATATTGAATCTCATTGTGTATATCTCACAATGAAGGGCCTTTGCAAAGGTCTTGGTAAATAAAGATCATCGCTGACATTATAAAGGTGAAGAAAAACTAGCAGCGTGTCGTAAATAGTATGGAATACAAAATATTTTGACTCTGTAATTCCAAGAGAATACAGGTGTAACAAATTTTCTCCTGAGCCCATTGAAAAAAGTAGATATTTAAAAAAAAGTGTAGACATTGTGGGATATTGATACTTTCTCTCTAATTGAGCATGAACATTTAATACCTTCACATATGTTCTTGGTGTCATCCGGGCCTCTGTATCCACTTCAAACTCTTCCCCCTCGCATTCCTTCTCGTCCCCTTCCTCGAGATTGGTCTCGTCCTCCATGACCTTTGACACAGGAGCTTCCACCTTTGGCAGCGCAGACAGTGCTAGCTGCATCTGGATGGAGGGCTGTACCACTTCCTCCTCAGACAGGGGTGTTTGGCCCCCAGAGGCCAAGGGGGAGGTCAGCTCATCACTCCGGCTGCTTTCCTTATCAGTGACAGGTGATGAAGTGCCACTGTTGGAGTTTTTCTGTAGGTTCCGCCACATGATTGCGAACTCGTCCGCCTCGTTTTCAGGGGTTCGCTTCGTTGTCTTGATGAGCGGGGACTTGGTTGCTTTGATTTCATCCCGGCTTTGTGACTCCTTAAGAGGTTTGTCAGAAACAACTCTTGTTGATGACACCAACTCGGGTTTGGAGCCTGAATCTTTTCTACGCTCCTTTGATGCATTCCTCTTGCTTTTTATTTCTTCCTTGCTCTGCTGTCTAGGTGGTGTGTTTTGGGGTGATGTGTCCTTCCCGGTGCGAGGTTCCTTGATGGGGGAGCGAGCGATCATCTTAGGGCCAGACCTCGTTAAGATCTTCATGGCTGGCGCAGGCTGGCCAACCGAACTTGGCTCCTTCTGTTGCTTGCTGTTGTTTTTTTGCGATAATGCAGCCCTACAAAATAAAATTAAAATTAAAAAAATTAACTAGAAATTGTCTATTAATGTCCACAGTAAATCCCAAAATATAAAAGCAACCTTTTCATAGCAAACACTACTGTTAGTCCACACCGTACCCTCATCTGCCAAAAACTTTTCAAACACATCCCCATACAGTGCTTATATAGGTATGTTGCTCAAGGATAAAACTCAATATCTAAATTTGTATCTTCCTGATATGAAATTCCATCAAACTTTGTGTTGTGCCTGTGTTTAAATTAAAAATACATGTGTGTATCACTGCTATACTAAAAAGGAAGAAAGGGTGTATATTTGATGCGATCAAGCTACATGAGTCGTTTGTCGAACCTGGTCAAAAAACAATTTTTTTACAGATTTGAAAAGAACACAATCTCAGCATTACTGCTGTGAAAACCGCATGCTGATACCATCTTTAGTTCAAATATTATGGAAGTCGGAACATCAAGAGATGTGATGAAGTGGCCTTTATTTAGCTTGTAACTCCAAATACAAATTCACGACAAACGACTCATTTAGCTTGATCGCATCACATATGTGTGTGTGTTGACAAGTTGCTCGACCGCAAAGCGGGTGACAGGCGACGAAGCAGGCTCTCGACTGCGAAGCGCTTGTCAGGTGGCTTTGCCGCCTCTTGCCCTTGTTCAAGTCAGCAAGGGTACAATGTCAGAATTGTCTATGTTTTATTGGCAACTTGGACCTAGTATTCTAGTCTTGATGGCACATCTAGAATGAATTTGCTTACTTGTAGTTGATTGCTGAGGTTGACTTGGAAGGGACCTGTGCTTGCGGCTGACGCTGCTGCTGCTGCTGCTGTTGCCGCTGGCTTGATTGCTGCTGTGAAGCACCCAGCCTACCGATTGTGTCCGAGTACCAGCCACGACTCTGTGTTTGGGCGTTGGGTTGTTGGAAAGCCTGTGATCGAGTACAAACAGGACACATCGGTGAACAGAAGCATTATCTCATTATCTCAATAGAACAGAAGTATCACAACAATTTCTTTTGTTTCTCCCAAACCGTCCAAACGTTGTTTTTCTTTGTTGCTTTTCTCTATATTCTTGACGTGAGGCATGAATGTATGAATGCTCTTACACCAATTTTGTGAATTCAGACATACTTTTCTCACAAAAGATGACAATTTTGATGTAGGGTGCTTTCAAATGTTACCTTTTTTCAAAGACCATGCTCACAAACATTAGCTCATTCATGAATCATAGAGTGGACTATTACTGACAATAATTACCTAAACTTTTGTCTGATTGGACAACAACTTTGCCAATGTGCTAACAATGGTAGTCTTACATGCACACAAAATTTCAGTATGCAACTGAACAGCCTAGGTTGAAGGTGGCGGGCAGAACAACATCCTTTCTGTAAGAAGGTGAATATATAATCTTACCTGTGGTTTGACAACAGCCATTGGCTTATTGCTCTGCTGCTGGCCCTGTTCTTTGCGCAAACCGTACGATATATTGATGATGGCTGTGGTTGGTAAACGGTAGCCCCGGGTACCAGTACAGCGAATTACCAGGCCACCAGGGAACTCCTCGTCAAAGACAACTTCATACATGAAGTCAAGTATGGTTTCACCTATGAGGAGGTAATCAAGAGAAGAGACAAACATTAATGACTCGATCCAATGATAACCCCAAGCAGGCCAAGAGGCACAGTGTAGCCCTCCCTGACATTAATGACTCAATCAAACAACTCATGTTCCTACCTGGCTGTATTCCAATGATAACCCCACGCAGGCCTAGAGGCACAGTGTAGCCCTCCCTGACATTAATGACTCCATCAAACAACTCATGTTCCTACCTGGCTGTATTCCAATGATAACCCCACGCAGGCCTAGAGGCACAGTGTAGCCCTCCCTGACATTAACCCTAACTCCCCAGCCTAATTTACAAGGAACCATACCCATTCAGGCAAATTCCAACACCCACATGGGAAATTGTACACACACACTGTTGGACTTAGTTTCTGGAGGTATGCCAACCCCAGTGTAAAAGACCATCAGTTTAGGGGTACTGTACCTATCCCAACAGATTTAAACACAAACCTGCTGTTGAACTTTGATGGGTTGTGTTCGGTTAGGGCTAATGACTCGATCAAACAACTCATGTTCCTACCTGGCTGTATTCCAATGATAACCCCACACAGGCCTAGAGGCACAGTGTAGCCCTCCCTGACATTAACGACTCGATCAAACAACTCATGTTCCACCTGTGGGTCTGGAATCAAGTTGCCAAGGTAATGGAGAGGCTGAAAAAAGTAAAACAAGAAAGCACATGTTTACCTTTTTTTGTAGTTTAGTCCTTTTAGAATCTGAAAAATAATCTGAAACAAAGGCATGAAATCTGACATGCTAGACTTAGTACTTGGGCTGTTTGGTTACAGGCAGCAATCTGAGTATTGGGGGAAATGTTATGTAGAAAAGTTCAGACTTTTGCAGGAAAACTCAGACTGAAGTCTGAGTCCTATTGGGTTGGCTGGTCACATGCACAGGCAGGTCCACGGCCAAATCCCCTCGCGGCCGACCCAGACTGTGATACAAAGATGCCTGAAACGCAATCTCGCCGCTTTTGGAATACCAAACACTTCTTGGGAGTCAACTGCCAGCAACCGTTCCCATTGGCGCTCTGCTATCTACAACAGTGGCTCTACTGCAACACAGCGGTACATAGATGACTGTGAGAGTTGCCGTTCCATGATTAATTGATTGATGTCGGTTGTGTGTCTAAACATTCATGCTTCAAAGTTTTCAGTCAACACGGCTTTGGTGCTTTGGGCACTTAGAAAAGGATTAGACTACATCACTGATGCTTTTTAGCACGCCTTAGGTGTATTCTTCCCAGGAAAATCTGTTCCAGTGAGGTTCTTGATGATGGATATATTAAAAAGATTTGTCAAATTGGCGCCTAAGAGGCCAACTACTAAACTGTGAGGTTACTACATTTTGAGTCTCATATGACAAGAAAAACAGTAAGAAAATTTACTTGTGCCCTCTAATTTGCAGGTGCAAATGGCGCGCAAACACAATTCAACTGAGTGTGAATAAACCTGAAGTTGAGAGGAATGCATTTCAGCGTGGGCAGGCTATGCCCTTTGATGTCTGTCAATAATACTTCTGTTCTGCATTCTTTCCACTGAGGTAGTAATTATCCACAAAGTTCCAAACAATTCACTTTCTTTTCATTCCTGTTTCAATAAAAAAGCAGCTTACCTTGTAGAGAAGGTGTGGTCTTACAGACAACTTCTGCTTTTTGACTTTCAGTCCTGCAACCTGAGCAGAGATGAAATGAAAGGACAATGAGTTAAAAACTCAGAATTTACAAACATTTGAACAGGGCGAGTTCAATGTGCTTATAATAATGATGCTGTGCAGACAGGAGCTAGATAGACAACAACAAAAATGTTGGAGATTGATATTCATATGGCGCCATCTACAAATCGAATATTTTGAGCCAATAATGTCCGATGATACTTGGGCTCAAGCCCTGATGGTAACATTATGCTTGTGTTCTTGGGCAAGACACTTCACTACAATGGTCTCACTCCTGCAAGGAATATATTAATGGTTATCTGTGAGGGTAGAGACCAGACTGCCCTGATCTCAAGCTGCTGAAGAAAACTGGTCTCAACATCTGATGAACAGGGCTAATGCTTGCAAAGCACTTTGAGACTTAGGTAAAAAGCTCCACATTACCATCTATTCCATTACGTTTCAAATTCTACGCACCTTCTGAACCTCTGCCTCTATCAGCTTGATGATTGGTTCGTCCAGGTTCTTCAAGCCCACATCTACCTTGGAGACCTTGGCGCACGGCAAAGCCTTGATGAAGTCTTGCAGCTGTTTCATGCGGCCGGCTTTGCCTTCAAACAAGTTATCTTCAAAGTACGTGTCGGTACGTGGATTCTGGCCAATGTGACGGAATACTTCAGGAAATCTGGCAGCAATTAGGTGATAAGTATTGCATTAAAGATACAAAAGATGACTGGAGTGGGATCGAATGAAATTACATTGTATTTTAAGGAAACAAATTAACAGGACCTGACACAGAGCTTGCAATCAGTCATCAAAACTGCTGGAACAAAATGAACTACCACAATCAATTTTAAGCTGTCACATGCCAAGTGTGGAATTTCTTCACTAAACTTACATGTAGATGCACTAACATTACAATATTCGACTGAGCATATCTGGTTTTTGTTGGGACAAATATGGTTATGATGGTTTGTCCTTCAATGTGCAGAAAAAATGTAAACTTGGAATGGGCTGGGGCTAAGCCACTGCTGTTATATACTGGCTATTCAAAAAACAAAATAATAAGACATGAAAAAATTAAATAACAAAACAAAATTAAAAAAATTAATCTGAACACTAAATTGACACGCTTAGAGCATGCGAGTTGATCTCAAAAACCCAAGTGATCTTACAAGAATACAGCACATCCGGGCACCATGTATAGGATCTACAACATGTGAAACATCCTATTGTTTGCATTTATTTTGTGTCCTGACTGGGCCCATCCAATCAACATGATCGAGGGCAATAAATGGGCATTTTCAAAGAAAAGAAAGCATTACAATTTACAACATAATGAAAATACTGCAAATCGATGACTATCATAAAATTGAAATTGTTGAACTCATTCCGTTCAATCGATCACGCAGATGACAATTGGGCAAATTGGGAGTCTGTGACTAGAAAGTGAACATGGACTGGTGAGACTTTAACCCCCTAGTGTCAGGAAAGTGTGTCTGATCCCTGACCAAACTTTCACCCTCTGTGATGGTGATATAAGAAATCAGAACAATATCAAGTAAATAAGATAATTATGGAAATGTCACAAGGAAATATATAATATGAAGTGGCTGCCAGAGGAAAACTAAGACACTAACTTTCCCTTCAATTTTATGAGAGACCTTCGATACAGCCTTAATCCTGCCAAATCCTCCAATTGGCCTCATGGAAAAATAGCATATGGCCTCAATCCTGCAAATTCCTCCATTATTTCTTGAATATGGTCCGTGGAGGGGTGACCACTGCCTGAATCCTGCAAAATCCTGCGGCAGTGACTGTCAATAAGTTGAGGCTTGGCCAGCGACATCCTGGAGCAGTACGGAGGATTTCAAGCATAATCCAGGCCTATAATTATGCATGGCTGAGCAAAAACAACACAAGGTCCGGCCCAAGACCTTGACAAAGTGCATCCTACGAAATCAGTAAAGCACTTTTGCCATGTAACGTCATCCTCCAAATTCCTCCACTTTGGCAGAGAGGATTTTGAAGGATTCAGGGCGTTTAGGGTTAACCTATGTTAAGAGGTTAAGAAAAAATACCTGCCTGAACAAGTAATTCAAAAACAAAAACAGATTTGGTGGTTTGTAAGTTTACAAACATGGCGCTGCTAAGGTTAATTGTGCGAAGCAACACACTTTACACAGAGTTGGTCACATTTTCGCTTCCTGACTTACTTTTCCATGTAGTCTTTGATGACATCCAGCACCTTGGTGGAGTACAGCCAGGTACCCGTCTCATCCTTCTTGGAGTAGCCTTGGATCTCTTGGTTGGACTTGTTGAATTTCAGATTCAGGCCGATGTTAAAGTTATTGGACGGAGCCACAGAGGAACTAAAACGCAACAACAGTCAGGATGGAACAAGGTAAGGAGAGAATGCAATATTCAACAGGCGGCAGGGATGTAGTCGAGTCCATCACACGTCCATCACAAGTCCAGTCACAAGTAAATCAGAAGTCCGGTCGCGAGTCCAGGCACAAGGAACAGTGAATGAACAATAACAAAGGAATGCCTTTGTCAAAAGATAATTTGAATAGCTTGTGAGTTGAATTGGCACGACGCACAGGCGCGCGACATGGCGTGTAGCTGCAATTCAAAACAATTCAAAACATGATTCAGCAACTTTTGATTTGAAATGGAGATCCTAGAATGCTGTTTTTCTCGGAATATACAGCTGAAGCTGAGCTGAAACTTCATCAGGTTAGTTGTTCAGTATCCTTCATTAGATTTTGAATGCTTTTGTTGCTTCAAACGAACAAAATGCACAAATTACAAATGATGGACTATATCTTTAAATTTACCTTGAGGTTTTACAAGGTTTTACAGGGTACCTCTGGGTTCAACCTCAAGTGACCACTTGTTTCATTTTGGATTCTTCCCTAATCAGCAAGGATGAAATCAAGACTTTTCTCTCTGAGAACAAGACCTGGGCTTGACGGTCCTATGACTGTGGCGCCTCGAACTAGGTTCTAGGATTTATGCGCTCAAAGTACTCTAGTATTGTTGTTATTGTTATTAATCAAGATTATTGTCTCGAAGTTCTGCATTAAGGACAAAGACTGAGACTTAGATGCCTTAAGACCAAGCCAAGACTGAAATTTGCAGGTCCTTAGACCAAGCCAATGGCGGTGCATTCTGTCCCCAAGAATAAGACTTAAGGACATGTTTGAATAAACACCATTTATATTTGTAGAGCTTCAAAAGCTCGAACTGATATCCATTAGTTCACAGGCAGGAGACAAGCACAGACTGATAATCACTTCTTCCTTTTTTAATTGGACAGCTAAATTATCAAAGTCTTCTTTCAATAATAGATCATATTTTCAATAATTGTGGGAAAGTTAAAACAAACAATTGTCTAGGATTCATATCCCGTTCGGGCTGACAAGTGGGTAGGAATTTCAGTCCAGAGCTATATTAAATTACTAGAGCGCTAACTCGATGTACAAAGTAATGCCTGATGGGCGCATCCATGTTTGTGCACAAACCTATAGAAAACACGAAATTTTGTACGGCTTTTGTACGGCTATTTGCAGATCTGCGTTTGTATTTCATACTGGTGCGTCATCGAAGCCGATACGCCCGAAACTGAAACGCACGATCAGCAAATGAGCGTTTCATTTTGCTCTACGCAAACAGCGCAACGCGTGCGCGTCCCTCCGCTGCAGTTGCTTTTCGCCGTGACGTTTTTTGAACCGTCATGACGCGCTTAAGTTGTTTGCGTATCTTCTACTTGCGCGTTGCATTTAGAGTGCACTTTTAAAATTCAATCAATCTATTTTGATCGTGTTCTACAAACACGCACATAAATTCAAAATGTCTGCGCCCAGAGCGGCTTCAAAGCGTCTCCGCGCACAAGAATGAGGAGTTAGCGCTCTAGTAATTTAATATAGCTCTATGGTCCAAAACTGATTCCATCCTATATTTAACCCATTGTTACATTGTATTACACTGTGTTTACTCAATAAAACAATGGAGTGCTCAGGCGCTTTAGGGTGCTAAAGTGAGTAATAGGCAGGGCGGTTGCAGACGCTACAGTGACTTAAGGGTTAATAATTTACCCTCTTACCCTTAAAACTTCACATTTATTTTTCATTGTCTTCTCTTCACAGTTTCTTCAGACTTCCCAGTGTCCCTGGCACATAATGTACCGTTGGGATCAGGGCCCAATTTCACGGCGCTGCTAAGCACAAAAATTTGCTTAGCACAAAAAAAGCCTGGCTTATAAAAGCAGGTAACCAGCCAAAACTCCACGTGATTTTCATGCTAAGCAAACAACAGTTGAAAACTAATTCAGAGCAATATACATCACATGGAGTTTTGGCTGGTAACCTGCTTTTATAAGCCAGACTTTTTTGTGCTAAGCAAATTTGTGTGCTTAGCGGCGCCATGAAATTTACCCCTGGCCATTAACTCTGCCTACTTTCACATGTGGGCATTAACATGTGCCTCTCCCCAATGCCTTACTCCACTGATGTGTCATGCATAACTGCACCCATGTCGAAATTTTGTCGGACATTAGGCTGTGTAGTCAAGGCTGCTACTAGTGGAACCATCACGGGCTAGGTCTTGCAATGCGCTGAGACTCACCTATGTTTGGATCCTCTGCCGACAAAGATGCTGCCAGTTAACCTTGAGATGATGAGTGATGGCAGGCTAAGACGTTGGGCAAGGATGTAAGAAGGCAGGTACTGGACCTCATATTGCTGAGCAAAGATAGAGAAGACAAAATAGGGTCTAATTCACATGATCAAATTACAAATGTGTGTCCTCGTTTGGAGGACATATCAGTCCAAGGAACGGCCCCTGGATTCCTGATTTTAGGTGAAAAGTAAAATTAAACAGCTGTCGGAGTTAATTCTAGCCACGCATTCAGGAATGACCTACATGTAATTAATATGATCCATATTCCAAGGTAAAGACTGCAAGAGCCCAACATTCCTAGTTCATGATCTTAAAATGGTCAATACTTTGTGAAAGTGTACCAAGATTGTAAACTGTGATTGTGTAGTGATGCATGACCCTACCCCCATTACCTTAGATAATATTGTGTATTAAAGCGCTACATCATTATTACCCTACACATTGGGCCAACGAAAAATTCCAAAGACAATCTCAGATCCCTGGAGGGTATACAGCTTGATGCTGCCATTTCGGCACAAAGTAGCTGAAATCAATCACAATACCCATCTTTGCCCTCACAGGTACCTATTTACTCCAGGACGGGGAGAAGCAATGAGTGACAAAAGTGCCTTGCCAAAGGGCACACGCACCATGACCCCAGGCTGGACTCGAACCCACAACCTGCAGAATTACCTGCAGATCACATGCTCCAGACCACGAGGCCACAGCACTCCAGATGCATGTACTAAAACTACATTTCTCAAAACTACAGTACTTTGCAATCATGGTCACATGTTAACTACAGGGGCCAATTTCAAAGTGCTGGCTAGCGAATGATTTTCTGCCAACAGAGCCTCTGTCTACTTCACAGCGAACAAAGCTGTGAGCTCATAAAAAGGCACACTTAAACTTCAGAGGAAAACACCACTACGGTAAACACAATATTCTACAATGAAATTTAGCCTTAGCCTCTGCAAGAGTAGTCTATGTAATATGTGAGCAGATTCGCTGATTAATTAGGCAAGACCCTGCCTCTTGACCTCCTAGATTTTGACCAATCAGCGGGCGCTTTCTATATCGGGTCTTCGATCATTCACCCACTGCGCGTCATAGACAATGGATAAAAAAAACTGTGTCTCACGCTCTGTATCGCGATATGCGCCTGGCTGTTGTTGTATTACAAAACACTGCATCTGAATTGACCAATCAAACCATTTAGTCCTGATTTATGAATGAAAGACGTCATGATTGAGTAAAGTCGACTCCGACTGGCTGGCGCATGGCTTGCATATATCAGACGTTCCACAGGACTTGGCTCCGTGGATAACGGGTGATACTCAGACCACTGCAAGGGTACTGGTTACTTACACTCTGAGAATTCCTGAGTTGGTTGAGGTTGGGCTCCACGGGGCATGACAGCAAGACACGAATCCTGCCTGCCTCGATGTCCACAACGCTACCCTGACAGCCATAGTTAGGAGCACCCAGCATGAAGCAATGCGAGTCCTTCGGGAAGACCTCCTCGAGTGTCTTGAATTGTTTGAAGGTGGAGTCATGTACAGCTATATCCTGTAAGCATTGGTAGAAGACAACATTGTGCATTATTATTTATATCAGGCTTCCATTGAAAAAAATAAATCAGCGTATTTTATGCTTTCATAAAAGTACCTGGATGACTGCAATATTACGTCAGTTAAAGTACCTGGAAACTATCCTCATACGGGCATTATAACAAATTTCGCTGGGTCCCACACATTCAAGGACACAGAAACTCACAGCTGTTGTCAACAACCATGATGGCAGCTTCGAGTGACGCAAAATTGCTTCGGTAAGCGAAAAATATTCGATGAAATTTGAGGATCCAGTCAGCCCGATATAAATAACATAATGAATGGTGTACATTGGATAGAAATGGCTGGAAATAAGTATGCCCATGCCACAAAATGTCTGCTGCGCCCAATTTAAACAACCACTTTTTTTTCTCTCGTCTCGGGAACGGTATGACATTAGGTTAGTTACCTTTCAACCAGACCTTTGAAATAGGATATGTTAACAATCCAAAACATACGTTTTTCAGGGATTTCACGCCATAATGCCCTTTAAACATCCAATGAAAGAAACATGCTTCCTTGTGAATACGTACATGTATGAGGTTTAATAAACAAATAGCACACAGGGTGTCCTTAGCCAATCAAGGGACAGAATCTATAGGTCAGGTGATATGGGTTGCTAGTGAGCTAGAGGGAGGGTATGGTAGCACTGATCTCTATAAAATGACTGATGAGCAGATAAAGAGCCGCACAATGAATGAATTTGACGCCATATTGGTGAGACCGTTGAGACCGGCTGGTGATCTACAAAGGACAAGTTGCCGTCTTTATAGCCAGCATGATTACTTTTGTAACATCGCAGTTCACTTAACTGATATTTTGACCACCACCACTGACCAAGGTTTACAATTTTTCTAACATCGTGGTTAACTTTTTTTAATGCCGCAGTTCACTTTTTAGGCGTTTTGGAAATAATAATCACTACGGAAATGTGTTCTTTTTAGAACATCACAATACGTGTACGTGACCAAAATGCGCGTCAACTCTTGATACAGCGTGTGCGAATTGGTCAATATGCAAATTCTACTGTGTGACTGGTGTATGGATATCCGCTATGCAGTCTTTATATAGAGATCAGTTTGTGGTAGTCTTACCTTGACCATCATCTGGTATGCGTAGGTGACTGGAGTATTTGACCATTGCTTCTCTAACGTCACCACTCCACTATGCCCACTCACATACCTACCAAAAAAATTACATCCAAGCAATCTAAAAATGACAACCCGACAGTTGGAACAACTGAAAAAAAAGTGAATATTATTATCTCAGCTGAATAAGCACTCAAAGCATTGATCAATATGAATGATAATTGAGAACAACTCACAACAAAATGTTCGCAAAAATTAAAATGGAGAGGAATTCCACTGCGGGAAAAGGTACATGGTAACATTTGTGTTGTTAAAAAAACAATTAAATTCAGATTTATTTTTTTCACCACTTCGCACCAGAATTATTTTCGCAGAAAATTTCGATTTTCCCAAAAGGCAACATTTTCCAGCCAACTTCTGATATACCGCCAAACACCACAGATACTGATTCACAAGAGTCATTTCAACAGTATTTCGCTGGGTGCGTGGAAGAAGGTCGTTAGGGCAAAAAAAATTGGTCAAAATGTCAATTTGGATTTTGGGGGTAATCGATAAGAGCATGGAGATATCTTTCATTTGATATACATTTTGTCTCAGGGGGCTACGTCATTCTGACTTAATTAACAGTATGAAAAAGACAGAAGGAGGTTTTTCATTATTTTTCCCTGGTAAAAGGACGTTAGCATGTAATGCTAATGTAACAAAAAACGTTCCAAGTATGCTTACATCCCACTGAAGTGGGTACGCAAAGCCACGTTTGTTCCCGGCAAAAGGACGTTATGATTTAACATACCGCTTAGGCGCACGTTTCAGGCACGAGGAGTTCCCGGTAAAAGGTCATTAGCATCAAAATGCACAACAAAAAAAGAAGAATTTTACCACTGGGCTATTTCTAGAAAAAAAACTGTGACAGGTGTCAAAGGCGAGCACCTTCAAATGCGATGAGATGTCAGGATGTGATGGCTATTAATTCTTACCGTCTTCCCATTAAGGGACAAGCATAGATCAAGACGTAGGATGGCCCGATCATCACTCCTTTCCTCTTGTGGTACCTACATGACAAACAGTATCAGAACAAAATAGTCAAATCAATTCCTCGAAACTTCTAAAATCTCACTGAACATAAACTGACAGCAACAATTTTCTAATTTTATTTGGAACATTTTCCCCTGCTGACAACTGTAACCACAAAACGCCTGAAAAGTTGGCCAGAAAACCCTTGTCCGTTTAATCAACAAATTTGGATGTACATGTAGCTTTGTTGTATGGTTTGCTTTGTTCAAAATCAATTCAGATTGCAAGTATCTCTTTTAGATTTATACTAAAGTTTTCAATTGTTTGGGTTTTGAATGTAATTTCCTGAATGCACCGTTCAACTGCTTTTCCTAATTTTGACCTGCATACACATTTACATCTCTTTAACATAACAAAGACAGAACAAAGCTGGGCAGACACCGTCATGTGCCTAAAGCAGAGACGTTATGCACAATCTGATGAAAATTAGTCGCAAATACTTTGCACTAAAGGTGCGTGAATCAAAACACATGTAGTGTACCCCACACACGGAACTCTCATAAGTGTTTGCATACAGTGGAACGCCACTATAACGAACATCGGGGGATCCACAGAAATTGTTCATAAAAGTGATCGTTCGGTATAGCGATTTTAAGCTGCCGGTGCTCTGGTACTCACTTTTCAATAAATAGCGCCCTGCAGAACTTCACCCAGCATGCCCTGGTAGTTACTGAAAGATGACTTTGAACACATGCCGACTATTGAATCATGTAATTACTCAGTTTTGAGCTTACTAAAAACAGCAATGTTTCCCTGCTATTCCTTGGGGAAATAACAGCCACTTGTCGCTCTTCTGTTGACATTTTTTGCCTATAATGCTCGGTATGTTTTGTACAAAAAGTCGGGAGCCAAGGATGATGTTCGGTATAGCCGAATGTTTGGTATAGCGGTGTTCGGTATAGCCGCGTTCCACTGTACCACCATTTACTGTGTGCATAAAACATTTCATATCCCTTTTCATTGTCATGTCTGATACTTTCTTAAATAAAATTTCAGAGGTCGTTTTTATCCTTTTTTTACAATGCTACTAAGCTAATGAAAAAAAATACACAAACACTTGAATAAACAAGAGAACTAGAAACGTAGACAGCGTGTTTTACCTTTCCTGTATTGCCTTGATATCTTTGACCCAGACAGCGGCATCAAAATCAGACATGTCACGTTTCTTGACGCTTGGCTTCTCCGCCTCTTCGGGGCTTTTCTGCTTGCTCTCAACCAGCTCATACCTGGGTCAAAGGTCACATAGACTGAATTAATCTCTCCAACTTGGCAACCTGGCAATACAGTTACTGTCATAGATGTTCTTTAACGGACTCAATGCACAAATACCTCCTCAATCTGACAAAGAGACAGATGGGATTCTTGAACACATTGTTGCTATGCCTGCTACCCACTATAAGACCATGGGCCTTATTCACCAGTTGACCTTTTTGTCGAGTTCCCCGAATGTATGCCATTAATTGTTAACTGTTGAAGGGGATGGCAAAGACTATTTATGGAGGCACAATGCAGCCTTATTTTACTGTCATTTTTTTTATTTTACTGTCATATAGCTTTTAACATTAGGGAATGTTTAATTACAAATTATAAAATTATTCATTGAAGCAGACTGGAATTTATTATAAATTAACTTTCTCTTCGCAAGTTCCAAAAATAAAAAAGATTTTACCTAACTTTCAATTCAATATGGCTAACTCGTGAATGAGGCCCATGTGGGTTTGTACACATTCAGAACTTGTGTATACATATGCATACAGTAGAGTATAGCTGTGTATACACAGAGTATGAAGCACGTTGAGTATGAAACGCATCAAGTCTGAAGCACGTTGCACTCAGTTGAAACCATAAAGGATTGATCAGTGAGCAATTTGAGCACATTTTTTTGTTTTCCAAAATTTTACTTACAGTATTTAGTATACAAAACATGTTTTGCTGTAAACAATCAAAACATGGCAGTGTGGTATAACATTTTGCTTACTATAATTTGCTCCATACATTTTTGTACATAGCCTTGTTGCCTGCTCAGCTGTAGAGTCACCTGCTTCACAGACAAACGCCACTCAGCAGACGGGTCATCTTTGTGTATTTTTTCGCAATTTTTCTGATCACATGCTATCATACTGTACTTAATTGTGCACTTTTACTTTTTGGTGACATTCTTTCAAAGGGAATATCCATCATTTGCTTTTGCTGTCTTTTTCAGAAATGGATGGACTTGTTGGGTTGGTAATATATAGCAAATATTGTTACACTGACTTTTTGGGGGGTTTGTAGATGCTATAAAAACCAAGAAAAACAATCACTTTTCTGCAGTCTGGTTCCCTGACTCCATTTAAGATGAAACGGAGCAGTTTATAGACATTGGGGAATTGTAAGGTCAGGGAACCAGTCTAGCTGGCTTGTACCCGTTCATCGGTGTGCAATCGATTGCAAACAAATGTGGACTAACCAAATTTGGACAATTGGGGCCAGTATTTGAAAAAAGCCAGTTTTTTCCAACGCAGGTCGGCCGACCAGCGTTGGAAATTGATACAAAAATACCACATTTCCTGAAAACGACAGTACACCAGGTGCCATGATTTTACAGGATGCTTTAGACTTTCACATTCACTAACAGTCCAGCAAGGTATTTCAAATTAATTTGGTAGTTGTATTTGTTTATGTTTGCAAATGTTGTATATTCCCTTTAAACAGAGTTATTTCTATTACCTGGTTGTGTCGTCTGCTACGGCAACAACTTTGACTTCCTTCAGATGTGGCCATTCAGCAAAGCAGTTCTTTCCAAATACTTCATTGGCCACATCCCCAGCCTCCTGAAATTACCATAAAGATGCATAAATTATGTACATTGCATGCAGTCTAGTCTTTTCATAATAGTTCAATGGCAACGTCTATTTTGGACCCACTTTTTGGGGGACCAACAATTTTTTTTTGGCCCCCCCCCAAAAAAAATTGTGTTCTGGATCCGCCCTTGCATACAAATGTATCGATTGTGTACATCATATGTAGTCAGTTATTACAAAATATTTTGGCTGCTTCACCAACCTCCTAAACAAGTACACTTTTTCACACTCGTACATATTTTCTATCATTGGTAGGCTTTATTCACAAGTTTAATGCCTCCCTGGACAGAAAAAAAGTCCTCAGGAACATGTGTGCCCATTGAAATGAGCTTGTTCTCACAGACAGTACTTGTACTCTTTACTTGTGGAAATGTACTTGTACTCATACTCGTTGTAATGTACTTGTACTCGCACTAAAATATATGCTGTGAATGCGTGTACTCCTACTCGTACCCGTACTCATGGCAAAGTTCTTTCTACTCAGACGCATGGCAAACTCGTACTGATTCATGAAAATGTACTCGACTACAGCACTGCATATAGTTCACTCGTACCCCCGCCCTGCAAACAGGACGCTGGGAGGGGCTGATGAATTCACGCTCTGATTGGATACATTTTGCTTGACCTGTAACTTGCAAGTCATCATGGCCACGACCCTTCTAGGTTTGAAACGGTCGTTAAGACTGAGTCATTCATCACTCTTTTATTCCCATTCATAAATGCCCTTTTTTCGTTGAAAAGCGTAATAATGCAGGACAATCTTAAAACTTATCTGTTTTGTAAATTTTCAACTCCCATCAGTTGCTCAGGCTCCATTTCAAATTCACGAAGGGTCGAAATGCATATTATGCGACGCTCAAAATTTGTCCACATGGTCCGCAATGAAAAAGAAAACACATCCGGTATGGAATGTATGCATTTCTATGAGAAATTTTCAGATAGCATTTGCACGCACTGGCTAACCGCTGTCTTAAACAGCTGCAGCCAGATGCTTTAATACATACGTCATGATAAATTACCCAGAATGCTATCTCCACTTCCTTAACAAGATTCTGTGAAGCTCATCAGCCCTTCCCAGCGCCCTGTTTGCAGGGGGGGGGGGGGGTACGAGCGAATGCATATAGGTGCATTCATTATTACATTCAAAATTATTGAGTTTTCTAAACAATTCACTGGCTACAACCATCTTTTTTTGATCAAGTCTTTCTGATCAGTTTAATATCAACCCTGCTTGCATTATTTATGTAAATCACTGGCAGAATGGTTTAATTGGCTACATTCCTTCCTCTTGCAATCTTCATGTATTCGGTTTTCTAATTTCCCTCCCAAAAGTAAACAAAATGGGAGAAGAAAATAAGGCCCCTACCACATCAGCATTGTCCGTCTGAATGCTGAGAATGATACTCTCTCCTCGGCTGTTTTGCTGGAAGATTTTGATATCGTCCTTTCTGAGCTGGGTCTGACATTGAAAAAGAAATTAAAATACAAAATTTGTCAGTTTAAACTGCAAATGTGCTTTTCTTTTTCCTTATTTTGACATCAAATACTTTTGTCAAGTTCCATTTTAGAGCTACTAGCCCTGTTGCCTAGTAAATTTGTAACCCTATTTAGTCTACCTAGAAACCCTGCTGAATGCAGCAGCATGCAACACTTGTCAAAATGAAAAACCTGCCAAGTGTAGAAAGTCCATCATGTCAAAAATCTCAAGGCTAAACTGCCTCACAGTTTGTGGTTACCAACTGCAGCAGGATACAACTATTGTATGAGACTAGTATACAATATTGACTGCTTTGAGTGGTGTAGTAAAACAAGCCTCCCGAGGTGATCCATAAAGCAGTCAATATTTGTTTTATAACACCTCTCCCACAGATTCTGCTTGATTTTAAGCGATAACTGATTAATTCAATCTAAATACAATAAAACAATTTACTTGCACTTTTCCAAACTACCCCTTCACACACTACTGGTTCTTATGCATAGTACTCTGGTTGCTAGGGGTATAGTACTTTGGTTGCTATTGGTATAGTACTTTGGTTGCTATGGGTATAGTACTTTTGGCCGTGCACAGCAAGATAGCAATTATACCGAATGCCATGTGACTCGCTCTCTGCCAATCAAGATACAGAATCTGTGGGTGAGGTGTTATAACTCCAATTGTTTCACAATTGGCCGTTTATGCACTGGTGTTGATGGCTCAATGCAGCAAGGTCCCACAGACTTATACACCACATGCCCTGTGTTGATCTGGCAGGGTTAGGGTTAAGGGGCTTGTAATACGTACCGTGAATTTGAGATGATGCAGCGTGGGGAAGCCAGGGAAGTAGACACCGGTCTTAGTGCCTGCACATAGACCTTGTCTCAGCTGCCTGGGATCCAGATGAAATATACCCTTGTCTAATTCCTGGCACCTGCAAGAAAGAACAGAGCTGATGTTATGATCATAACCACCTGATTCGTTATATTAACTGGGAGAAGTTTGTTGGATAATGGCATTTGCATCAGGGAAATGTCAATTCAATAATTGGGGGTGTTATTCACCTCCTAGGCTTCTGCACTTCACAACCCTTAAAGTTTTACCAAACCACTTTTTTCCCCCCAAAAGACCCACACTTCAAAATTCCAAGTAATCTTCTGTGGGGTATGGATAACACTTCAAATCCCTGCACGATTCCTGTGTGTGGTCAAGCTCAGGGCAAGCAGGCAGATTTGGTCATACTTTACTGCTCTCCACAGTGCTGTTTTTGATGCTGTGACTCTCTCTAGAAGCCCTTTTCACACTAAACAAATCTCGGGGTTGACGCAGGGTTGACGAAGGGTTGAAAACATGCATCGTTTCACACTCGAAGAATTTCAACCCTGCGTCAAACCCTGCATCAACCCCGAGATTGATTTCGCCCGGGTTGAACTCAACCCTGCTCCAGACTAGGGTTGAGATTTTCAACCCGGGTTGAAATTCTTGCTAAGGCTCAAAACAGTAATAACTGAGCATGATAAGCTTGATTTGCATGAAACAAGTGTGAAATGATGCGGGGTTGAACGCAGGGTTGAAAAATAAAAAACTCAACCCGGGCAGCACTGGGTTCACCCAGGGTTGAGTTCAACCTACGGTAGGTTGAGAGGCTCTGGTGTGAAAAGGCTACAGTCACTTAACAATACTGCATATCCCTTCACCTGAAACTGACCTGCAGGGTTTTAAAGGGTTTTACATATTTCTCTGTGTATCATGTATATTGACTTCCCACTAGGTCGGTTAAAGAGTGTCAAGCTTGTGACTGTTTTAAGCGATTTTTCCTCAGTGCACACATTTGCTTAGAAACATTTTTTTTTTTAGCAGTTCCATCCTATAAGTCTAGTCCCCTGTCTTACCTGACCCTGCATGCATTGATGTCAGGGAAGTGGCCAGGCAGTGAGGATGGGTATTTGTAGTTCATCGTCTCATCATACATGTGCATCAGGTGAGGTCCGTGTCGATTGCGACTACGCTCCTCATCTGTCAAGTACTTACTAACACTATCCATTGCAGCTAGCAGACGATTCTAGACAATTGAAAAATGAAAGAAATCATGTAAGACTAAACCCTTTGAGTAGGGAACAATTGCCTCAGACGGAATTTTAACAATCCTCCAAAACCTCTTGATTTGTTTTTCAGAGTGGGGGAGGGGAGGGGTGTGGTGAGGGTTAAGCAGGGATGCCAGTATGTTTTTGCTCCAGGGCTGGAAAAATCACACAATCGCAATGCACACATGTGATGCGATCAAGCTAAATGAGTCGTTTGTCGACCCTGGTCAAAACTTTTTTTATTACAGATTTGAAAGGGGCACAATCTCAGCTTTACTGCTGTGAAAACCGCATGCTGATACCATCTTTAGTTCAAAAACTATGGAAGTCGGAACATCAAGAGATGTGATGAAGTGATGCGATGATGAAGTGATGCGATGAAGAAGCCCTATTTTGGCCTGAATCTCCAAATGAAAATTCCCGACAAACGACTCATGTACATGTAGCTTGATCGCATCACATATATACTCACATTGTAATACCACTTACATGTACAATACAAACAGTTATGTATCTGCTGGCACGGCAATCATCATGGAGCAGCACATGTACAATTATCCTAGACTCAAAAACCGCTACGCTTAGCTTAAACTATCAATAACCAATAGTGCACATATGGATTCTGTGCGTCCATGTAGAAAACTTGGGTTTGATCGAGTGCACTCGGTACCAGTCTAGTGCTTTGATAGCACAAAGCACGTAACCAATTTTTTCACTAACTCATGGGCGACAATCAAACGTGCAACCTATTGGCTAAATGACAAAACGTATTTTCCAGCATGGGAAGGGACTGAATGCTGGACTTTTTTTCCAAAACATGAAAAAAACAGAATTCCAGCTATAGTCGGAAAACTGGTATCCCTAGTTTAAAGCTATAGTCCATCATTTGCAGCTATCCAAAAGGTAACTGGCGTAATTATTGTCAAAAACATACTTGGTTGAAAGATAGAAAGGGGACTAAACTCCCTGTTAATTTATTTTTTCTGGCAAGCTGTCATTTTGAAGAAATCAACGAAAGAAGGCCTTTTCAATGGTGCGTCTTAAGACGCACCTTTGGAAATTTCCGTTAGTAGTTCGTTTTCTTATTCGGCGAAGAGCGCGCAAGCTTTGGCACAACACACGCAAGCGCCGTTGCTATAATTCGTTGGATCGGTGCGGCTCAGGAGAACGTGTCTCAGACACTGAATTCAAGCCCAATTTAAAACACGATTCAGCAACTTTTGATTTGAAATCAAGATCCTAGAATGTCGTTTTTCTCAGAATATATAGCTGAAGCTGAGCTGAAACTTCATCAGGTTAGTTGTTCAGCACCCTTCTTTAGATTTTGAGCACTTTTGTTTCTTCAAACGAACAAAATGCACAAATTACAAATGATGGACTATACCTTTAATATAAAGAGTGACAGCAGATTTTATGCCCCAAAGATAATATAGGGAGAGGAGATTCCATCCAAATACAAATGCTAATCTGTGATCCTACTATAGAGTTGGAGAATTTCAGAGTTTTTCTAAGAAAATAATTTTGTTTCTTTAGACATGTTAGAAAGTTTCTGTGATTAGCAACCCTTTGAAATGGACCCTGGAGACTGAAAATATACATCTTGGAAGGGAAGTTCAAAAACTCACCTCATCGATGAATGGAATGAGCACAACTGCCTCCCACTGCTGTAGCTTGCCATTGAGGTCACTGGCAAAGTCCAATGGGTAGTAGTCAATAATGGGGGAGCTGTCCATGGTCATCAGTTTCTGAGGGGAAGTTCACAGAAAATGTTTACTAGTGTTTCAAGCCTTTCCTTTTCCATCTCATATCAAATGCATCATGTCCGCTTTTTTGTATCCCTACCAAGCAGGAATGTGGGCAGAACAGGGCCTGTGCAAACGGGGAATCTCACAAAATCTTGTTCGTGCCGTCCAGAACAATCAGTTCCTTCAGAAATTATAATTAAGTTGCAACAAATGTTGCAAAACTTCACAACTGCTTTTTAGTTTACTCGACAGAAAACCTGAAAGAGTATTATAATTTTTTATGTATGAGAACTGGAAAAACACATAACTAGACAAACAGTTAAAAACTATGAGAAATTTCGGGAAAGAAAGAAAAACAGACAGGAAACAAACAATATTGGACATACAGTAACCTTAAATTCAGGTAACTTGAAACTATGTTAATCTTGAAGTAATGCTCCATTCCCGTCAAGAGAATAGGATAACATGTACATTAATGCCCCCATAACTCGAAATGCCTGCACTGGTACCTCCATTTATCTCAAACTTTTGTTTGGCCAGTCCATAGAAAACAGTCACAAAGAATTGAGGCTTTGCATGGTGGAGATACTAATGAATGAAAGGTTTGCGGACACACCATGTGGGAATAAATTTCTGAAACTAAAGAGAATGGTTCTGAAAATGAAATTAGGTTTTGCCCTTCACCGACATATATACACTGTATACTCAGTGTGTTACCTCCCGAGTGAAAGTTGGAAAAATCACTCGGGTGGGACTCGAACCCAAGACCTCCTGCTTTCTAGTGCAGATGTCTTACCACTCGACCACCGAGCTAATGGGATCGGTTGGCTGGTTCGAATCTGATGTACATAGCATCGGGTACCGCATACATTAACTATATACGTCGGTGAAGGGCAAAACCTAATTTGATTTACATCACCCCGACGCAAAAATTCCATCTTATGAATTGTTCTGAAAATGGTTCTGAAAAGAACCATACGTATAAAGTCTTTATACCTCTGGTTCTTTTCGGAACCATTCTTTTTAGTATGAGAAATGTATTCCCACATGGTGTTTCTACACACCTTGCATTCATTACTCACAAAGAAGCATACAAAGATGGCGAATCGTTTTTTCAAGAATCATTACAGCCCAACACACTTTATCTTTTCACGTTGGGATGCAGTGTGCACGCTGCATTGGGATCGGTCTCCAGGCTGTAACCACACATCTTCCTGGTGGCTTTTGAGTAAGCCTGATCGCTACCAATTGTAACCCATAGGCAAGAACAATATGAAATCTGAGTGAAATTATTGTTTGTGAGTGCATCATTAGAATAAAAAAAAAAAAAGGAAAGTGTGTCCATTTCATAGCCAGACACAGCGAGTTCCAATGGAAGCCATTCATATACAGCCATTCCATGGTGACTCGCGTGACATTTGAACAAAATGTAAAGTTTTAATGCATTACTGTTGTTAACCTGGCATTTATTCAACTCAAATTAGCATGTATTTGAGTCAGGGCATTGTGAATCTATGGTTTAGTTTTTATATGATAACTTTAACATCGCTTTTTTTTCATGTATCACAGTTTCTTTGACGTGACTCGCGTGACAGGATAGAAAACGAGATTTTTGACATCCCTTGATTCAAATAGCTTTTCCTATGGATCTACCAGTGTTCTAAAAATTATTCTTACTGAACTTAGAACTTAATACCCTCACCCAATACATGCATAAGTTGTATTGTGCCAAATATCCCTCGTTGTAAGAAATAGCCTGAAGAAAATGTGACTCGCGTGACACAAATGCGTGACTCGCGTGACACAGTAGCTTTTCACTTTCACATTATCACTGTAATTTTAGTATAACAAATCAAATCATAATATTATATTAATAAAAATGATTTACCTGTGAATACCTTATGAAAGAGTGTGAAAACTGCTATTTATCCCTTTACTTTGGCAAATGTTTGGATGGAAATCTGGTTTAAACACAATATCCTTAACAATGACATGGAGACAAAAAATTGTTTCGGAATTTAAGTTACGAAGTGATGTCATCAATCCACGGGTGATTATTTCAGGAAAACAGTTGTAATTCTTGGTCATGTAGAGTCACAGTTTCCTTAAAAGGTAAGAGCTGCAATTAATGATGCAGTTGTATAGGAATGTATACAGTTCAGTCGAATCTCGTTGGTACAAACTCTGTTAATACAAAATTCTGGTTATAACAAACATAAAGCCTTAGTCCCGACTGTGCATTAAATTATGTGCACCATGAATGGGACTGATGTTCCTCTTAATACAAAATTCTGATATCACAAACTATTTGGCTAGGTCCGAACGAGTTTGTATTAACGAGACTCGACTGTATATATATACATTTGTAAAAAACTGATTCAATTTCTTGTTACATAACTAATGCTTAAATTAAAGACTTAATTCCAATTCTATAATTTAATATGGCATTGTTTCTTTGTATTACATGTAAATGAAACATTCCTCGCTTGTGACCAGGCGCGGATCCTGAGGGGGGGTTTTGGGGGTCAAACCCCCCAGCTCTGTAAAAGAAAAAATTCTCATACAAATTCCTAAAAAAATTGTTAACCCCCCGCTGTGACACCCCCAAAAAAATTATACTAGTCTAATGTCCGCCTGTTCAAAATTCGGTACACCATTCTGTAATGTGTTAAAAATCGTCGAATTTGAACAGCACCCCCGATTGAAATTGGTACCAACCCCCTCCTGCCACCCCTCAGTTTTTGATTTTACGGAGGCCAAGTGTCCCGAGAAAAAAATGTGTGTACATTTTCAGATTTTTTTGGCTGATGAAACCCCCCCCCCTGCAAAAATTCCTGGATCCGCCCCTGGTGACTCGCGTGACATACATCTTGTGTGACTCGCGTGACATTCTTGAGATAGTTTTTTCTACAAGGAATGTAGAGCAAATAAGAATATTCATACTTTTATTGATAGACCACCACTATTTCATTTACAAATATCAAACACTAGCTGAATCCCTCTCTAGTTATTAAGTAATCTGAAAAAAAGCCCTATTTTGTGACTCGCGTGACATATTTTTGAGGGTGTTTTCACGATGAAATAGTGGGAAAATACTGAAGACATTTGGAAAAATTCTCAATGTTTTATCAAATAGACTGGAATAGCTACCAAATGTATGCAGATAAAGCACAATCTTATGAATGAGCTTCAATTACTTCCTCAGTTTGTGATTTATACCCCTGACCCTCCGTTTTGCCCACAAAATTCATCCATGTTCAGGAGGCTGAAACTTTAAATCAAATGATTTATTTTTAAAAATCTTTTGAGATTTAGATGGTTTCAATATTCCTCTTATCAAATATAACTGACAGACATTTATTCCTTTCACTTCAATTTTTGAGTTTGGTGATGACCCTTACATGGAATGGCTGTATACAGGGTGTTTCAAAAAAAAGGTAAACCCGACTTCAAAGAATGAATATGGACAGACGATATGTTTACTGGCTATAAAACTGGTATCATCTGAAAGCGTAATCTCTATGCTTTTCAATGATACAGTGTTTCGGTTTTCTGAGTCAGCATCACTGAGCATCATTGTCTTGAAAATTAGATGCAAAAATGCAGTTGGTTCACTTCCATATAAAAAAACCTATGGGCACGGTGTGCCTATTGTTACGGAAATGTCTGTGAAATGGCTTGAATGTTGATTCCTCGGGAAAATGGCACATTGTTTTGAACGTGGCTTGGTCAAAACGAGAAATTCATGACAAACAATAAAATCCAGTTTTGAAACCAACCCGACTTGTTTTTTTTGGTTTCTTTTTATGCACTCGTGTCTTCTTCTTGAATACTTATTCTCATGCACACCATGCCTATTGTGTTTGACATGAAAGTGAACCAACTGCAATTTTGCATCAAAATCTCATGACAGTGGCGCTCAGTGATGCATGACCCTAGAAATGTAAACAAGGTATCATTGAAAAGCATAGAGATTACGCTTTCAGATGATACCAGTTTTATAGCCAGTAAGCATTTAGTCTGTCCATACTGGTTCTTCAAAGTTGGGTTTCCTTTTTATTGAAACACCCTGTACATACCGGTACGTGTACAATATGACAAGTTCACTGTACATGTATCAGTTGTTCAGAGATCGTAAGGTGAGGACAAATTGACTTTCAACCCTAATTAGCATGCAGATAAAATACAAATGAAGATAAAATACAAGTGGATTGAAGGGAACAGCATACCTGGTAAGGTTCAGGAAGCAGTTCCTTACTAGCAGCAGGCAGTACACCCAACAGTTGCTGGAAAGGCAGGAACGGTTGACCCTTCTCATACTTGAGCTTGAAGTTGCTGAATCCTCGTAAGTCAGACATATAAGGAGCGTAGTGGTAGGGGTAGTACCTGCACAAGATTCATCGTTTGATCAGAAGGAGGAAAGATGATGGAAGTGTGAGTCAGTCCCAGACTGGGACCATTAATGACCTCAATAAAGATAAAGTATGAAGAGAAATGAAAGCAGAGTTGGAGCATTAAGAGAAACAAACTTATGTACACCCCTACGAGACCTGCTGTAAACAAATTCAACCTTTAGATACAATTTGAAAGGCCAGAAGAGCAGATTAAAGTTGAAGGACTTTTTATGTTGATATTTTATTTAATTTGAACCACATGATTTTACATGCAGGCATGCAACTGGGAAGTCACACAAAAAAGAGGAAATTCAAATCTTTCCAAGACTTTGTACAGTGTTTCTCTATTTTCAATGGCACACATAGGAGGTCAAAAAGAAGTAAATCAACTGATCCGAGGAAAATTTTTCCTGTCTCTGTTCCCTTGGTACTTTGTAGTTTGCATTTCAAGTATCATTAAGAATGACTTCATATTTGTTGGGTAGGTAGTTTGCTATTCATACATGTATTCACTCTTGAAGGACGACTGCATTAATTAATGCATCAGAATTATAAAATCATAGATGTCAGATGTAACAGGGACAGGGTAAAAAGCGGACCCCAATTTTAAAGAAAAGCCAATAGGTACAATGTAGGTAGGTATAAGTCAAATGGTTGGTTGAAATATAGAAATTCATAACTTTCAGAAGGAAATTTGTCCGCCCTCAGGTGGACCTTGCGACGACACAGATCAGTCAGCGGCTGACTTTTCAGGATCATGCTGCGCCTGATCAACGACCGTCGGAAACAAATTAGTCGGCAATTTTTTTGCGACCTGACAAAATTGCAATGATATTAAGACAATCGGAATCAGTCGGCATTAAAAAAAATCAACAGTTGCAAGAGTCCAGTCATGATCTGTGTCTAGAGTAGAAACATTTCAATTTCTACGACAAGTTCCCGACAGGCGGGAATCAATTGCAGTCGACTGGTGTTAATTTACGACGTCGTGCGTGCATCAAAATCATCCTTTTTTTATTTAACGTAGCCAATCAGCACACTACACCAGCTGTCCGCGTTCTGCGCCACATCACGCAGTACGCGCAAAAACAAATAGTCTTACTCACCAGCCCCATGACTGAATACCGTTGTAGTAATAATCCAGGATCCACTGGATTGCCAAGATGTAGTTGTACACAATCACAGAAAGTTGTTCACTGTAAGAGACAATAGAAAATGTTAAACAATACTCATAAAAATCCTCAACGCGTAAAGATATGCCTGAGTAATAACTGCTTCAGCTGTTGAACACAAGCAAATTACTCCTGAATGCAAAACAACTTCAAAAAAGGTTAACATTTATAAGTACACATGAGAGCTTTAACCCTTTAATCCCTGTAGTGCCCAAAAACACCTGTGCTACATTGTATTACATTGTGTTTATTCACTGAAGAATCAATAAAACCATAGAGTGCTCGGGCCGTTTCGAGCGCTACAGCGAGTAATAGCAGGGCGGTTTGGGGAGCTGCAGTGACTTAAGGGTTAAGCTCATAGAGCTATATTAAACTACTAAAGCGATAACTCTTCATTCTTGCACACAGAGATGCTTTGAATCATTTTGGCTTACGTTAAGTGGGCTTTTAGTGACAGTTTTGTGACTGAACTTACTCAGTGATGTTTTCCATTTCAAACTTGTCATCGTAGTAGGCCCTCTTGTGGGCTATGAACTCTTCCTCAAATGTATCGCCATCTTCCTCATCCAAAGAATCTACTCAATAAAAAACAAATATCATTTAAAGAACAATTCCATAAGCGTCCTGAAACTGACAATCTTAATTTAAATTCCTTCTTGGGGTTTATGCTTTTATAACTCCATGGTCTAACACAGTGGTCGTTCACGTGAGGGTAACGAAAATGAGTTTGAATTTGACATCGTGACCCGTCGCACGCGTCTGGTCTTGGTTCCGATCGACGCTGCTTATAGCTCTAGTATGTGTTTTACATGTGACAACCAGTGATGTAAAATGGCTGCCAAAAATACCAGCCACACCGTGCATGCATTGCGTGTTATCATCGTTCTTTTCACGTGAGATCCACTTCTATCTGCACATTTATCAAACAACTCGGGCGATTCACAATGCAGTGCGCCGCCAAGAGTTTGCCACGGAGAGTTCATTTTTCCCAGTGCATTGTGGGAAATGGTCGACAAATTCACAGCGCGGGACATTTCAAATCGTTAGTTTTTCCGGTCAGTAGTTTCGTAAGCGTATGATTCGAGGATCTGCTTGCCCTTTTCTTTTCTTTTTATCACTTTGGTGTTTTTTGTAAGGCGGCAGAACGCTTTGCCCCAATCTATAACATATTAGCTCAAATTGTCTACTGACACTCATTCAAATGGACCATGTTTTGTCGACCGTAAACTTGAAAAACTTGTGGAATTTGTTTTTGACTTGGCAAAGTTTATGAGACTAATCAAATAAAACGGATGATTTTGTTAAGGACATTTGCTGACCATCAGCTTAATTTATGCGGCTCTCATGATATAGTGGTGACTTTGGTAGTTGTTTTTTATTATTCCATTGTTCCATTAATGGAAAAAATGACGTCATCAGGATAATATTGGATATCGCGATATGTTTTCCATGATATCGCGATTTAAAAATGAATGGATATTGAACAGGCTTAGCATGCACTGCACAATTTACACAAATTTCAAAATTTGGGACAGTAAGGGGCTTGCCCTGGGGTTGGGGTTCATCTCAGACAGACAAGAACACGCAATGGATTACACCTACCTTGACTGGAATCAGAAGACAGACCGGTGACCTTTGACCCAGCCCCAGGCTTGAGTCCCATCACATCATCCAAGCTGTCAAGCACCGAGAACTTGTTCGAGTTGGCCTGGATGGTTTCAGAACAAGGTTCAACACGATGGTAAAACCAATGCGTGTTGTACAAAAGTAATACGCATTTTCCTTGTTATTAATTTACGACTTATATTGACATCGACTTTTTATTTCAAAACTAAAAGTGTCTTTGCATAATGATACAATGAATTTAATAAACTTCAACTTTACCTTGGCTGCACGTCTTTCTTTCTCTTGTTCTTTTTTGGCTTGAGCTCGGTTGCTCTTCCATGCTCTTATGTCCGTCTTCCCAGAAAAGAAGGACAGGTCTGAAAAGGTCTCCTCAAACTTCTCCTTGTCAAACTGCAACACAGAAACACAAGTCATGAGTACATGTACATAGTGAATTTATTTTTGCCAAGAATTTTCAAACTGAACTGTGGTGCTCAATACACCGCAGGTAATGGGTCATTGATTTATCTACAATTGAAAATGCTTATATGTGTGTAGACAGCTTGGGCTGCACCCACAACACTAGCTATGGCCAGTAATTACACATGCTCCTATGACAAGTGTCTTATTGCTAGCCATAGACAAGTGGTTTGATGCGTCTTAGTGTTGTGTAGCGTATTATGAAAGCCAATGAAGGCAGTATTAAAGGGAATATACAACATTTGCAAACATCGAAAAATAAAACTACCAAGTTTTCACGAAATACCTTACTAGGATGTTGGTAGGCCTAAAGCAGGTTGGTAGGTCTAAAGCATCCTGTGAAATTATGACACCTGGTGTGAAGTCATTTTCAAGAAAATGATATTTTTGTACACATTTCCAACGGTGGTCGGCCGACCACCTTTGGAAAAACCTAACTATTTTTCATCTACTGCTCCAACTTTACACTTTTTTCAGTCCAAATTTTGTTTGCTATTGGTTACATGTTCATGAACGGGTGCAGGCCAGCTAGACTGGTTCCCTTACCTTACAATTTTCCGGCATCTTTGAATTGATCCATTTTATCTTTAGTGGAGTCAAGGAACCAGACTACTTGAACATTTTTGTTTTTTTGGTTTTTCCAGCATTTTCGAACACAAAACTTCAAACATGTCAGTGAAACAATATTTGATCTATTATACTAACCCCTCAAATAGTTCATTTCTGAAAATTACAGCAAAAGCCAATGATGTACATTCCCTTTAAACCAATCCGCTTCTCAAAAGCATTCTTTATTAAATTGAATGTGCACCAAAAACTATAGTACAGTGTGTCCCAGAAAGAGCGAGCCTGGACAAATCAGCGGCCATATCTAAACAAATATTCATGGGAAACTAAATGTCTTTGGTCTATTTTTATGCTGTTGATTTTGCTCATTGCATGTGGAAAAATACACTGCATTGATTAAAAACTTTAAAAGCCATGACTAGAAACATAAGAGCTCCATACAACCATAAATCGAAATGTATACTTTTTGATGTATAAGCTTGTGCTGCTAAAGTAGTGGAGAGAGGGAGTTATTTCAGAACATTTTAAACACTATGTGCCAGTTCATTCCCGGCATGAATGTGAACACAAATTTACGAAGGGAAAAACTTAATTTGATTGACATATTCACGACTTCACATGAAGTGTTCGCTATGCTAATTTGCATAAGTTCAACAAATATAAACTCAGGAAAATTTCACCGTGAATGTTTTGTGGCTTCTAATTCACTTTGCAACAGCATTCACATGAAGTACAAACTGGCATCAGGTACAGTTTTTGCAAATAGCCACATCATTCAGGTTTGATGAAAATAAAGGCATCACTAACCTTAGACAAGTGGATCAGGTATTTCTCAAAGCGAGGCAGATTCAGCGTACCATGCTCATTCAGATATCCTGGAAGAAGAAAAAATGTACATGTCAATCTGTGATTAATTCAAAATTCTCACAATTCGGATATATCTTCACGTTTATGAGTGATTACACAGCCTGAACAAGCTCGATCGGAAATATCTCGGAAGCTGTGGGCCAATGAACCCCTGTTCATGCACGAGTCACGTGATTGTGCCATGTAATTTCAGGAAGGAGTAGTGCTTTAAGTAAAACATTAGGTTTTTGACCCCATGATGACCTTTAACCCCAGGTTGGTCATGTGACATGTTGGGGCTGGGCTACTGATACTTTTGACAAAGTTTGGTTGAAATCGGTCAAAATATGTAGGAGCAATAGACAATGTCGACGTTTGTTAAACTAATGGACTAACGGAGAGACATGAGGATTTGCTGAGCCGCTATCCCGCAGCTAAAACTTAACTCCCAACATGAAAAGAAAGGAAGGCTTTGAACCTAAATATCCTTTGCTATTAAAATTCATTGGTGACTTCCATATCAGCGTTTAATACAACATGCCTACTTTCGACAGCCAATCGGTGGCTACAGGCACTCATTTTCTGATATGGACAGGCTTGTTACTTAGACAAATGTTGCATGTTGCTGCATTTGGCAGGGTTTCTATTTTTATTTTATTTTATTTCAGCCACATCCAACAGCGCAAGCACCAATAACAGGATGGATAAATGAAGAGAAGACAATGGGAAGAAGTTACAGTTTTAGAGGTGGGAGGAAAAGCCCAGAAGAATATTCTGGGGAAAACCCACCGAATCAGGCAGGGACTGAAAACCCAATCCACATATTGACCCAGGCGGGATTCGAACCCAGGTCACAGCTGTGGAAGGCGAGGAAAGTACCCCTACACCAACCTGACTCCCAAACTAACCTAGAGGATTAGGGTTAAACAGTCCCAGCCCTTCCCAGAATTCAACTACCTATTTACGTTAACGTACCACCAAGCGAGGGCAGGATCTCAATGTAGGCCTTGTACAGCATCGGCAATGCATTGTGGCTAATATGCATATTTGGCAGATGGGGGATGAAGTCGTTACCAACCAGGTATCCCATAAGCACCCAGTCATCAATGATACGCTCCATGTCAAACCAGTCAATGTGACGCTAAGGATTACAGCAAATATCAAGATTAAATATTAGATTTTAAGAAGACGTTTATCCATGCCGCGTATTCTGATGGATGAGCCAACGCTGTTGTCACTCATTCCCGAGCTTTGAATGAAGAAAATAATGACAAAGAAACTTCAGTTTTTTTCGTAATTTCCGAAGATATGAAGTTCACAAAAAAGAAAACTTGGCCAGCTCGTTCTGAATTTCATAGGCCTTCTGATACCTACACGTACATGTGTGATTAATTTCACAGGGATCTTGAATTATTTTCAAGGGATCTTTCAATCCTTAGAATGAATAAAATGTATGACAAGTACATCGTTCGTCGAATAAAATCAATGCAATCAGGTAGGGACAGAAAGGGCTAAAGTTGTAATCAAGTTAATTTACAGCTATGACATTTTGACCAGCGTTTGACTAGAGACGTTCGCACGTTGCTATCAGTGCGCAGGCGTAAGGTACGTCACAAATCAACCACTAGTCGACTAATGGTCCTTGCCCGAACTTGGCCATAGTTGTCACTCAGGCCTGAGCTTTGAATTAAGAAACTTACAAAGAAACTTCAGTTTTATGTGAACAAAACTTATACAGGTTGATCTAAATATTTTCTGGTTACAGAAAGGATAAAACTCAACAAGTGGGTCGAATGCTGTTTGTACCTGTACCATTCTGCTATATACATCTAGGGTTTGACCCATTCTTTGGTATGTTTTTATTTCACTTTTACCTTGAGTGCACTGAACTCAATCTCCAGGTATTCCCGCATGAGGGACAGGTGCAAGAGGTGAAAGGTCGTCTCTTCAGGGGTCGTGGGTCGTTTCTGGTTGGCTATCTTGCCGAATCGGACCTCCTCACGTAGGAGGGAGAAGTGAGGATCATGGGAAATCAGGCCTAGCATGATCTGCACATGGACAAAATATATAAATAAACCTTACAAACAAATACAAAAAAACTTGAGACAAATCCTTTGCGATCCTAGAAATCTCCTGAAGGCAAGGGGAATCATCCTCCTCCTTTAAATCTAGCTCTTACTTAAGAAAAGAATGCACATCGTTGTCCAGGCTTTTGTATTTTTCTGACCGTGTCGGCTAATTTCTGCCCATGAACGGTGTGTTCCATCCAAATCCATTTCCACGGATTTGTAACTTGAGGATCGGTCTTGTCAATGTTCGTATCAAACTCCGAACCTCTTTGGACAATTATGCATTTGTGTTGCACTGACATCTTGTGGAATTAATAATGCCAAAAAGTTCTTGGAAAATAAGTACGAAACGACACACTAACGTACGTACTTGTACGTTAGCAGCATGCAGCGGAATGCAGGATGCAGATGCAATGCACACATCATGAACTTTGCCCCGCATGAAGCCCTCTATCGGCGCGGCGACAATTTACGAGTCTTATTTCAAGGCTTTATATTTGCAACAAGACGTGTGCAAAGTGATCTTTTCGATGTTTACAGCGAGTTAGTGTAGAGATAATAGGGTGTCACTACTTAAACAGACACAGGAACGGCTGCAAAGAGTCTCAACGCACTTCATGGCGCATGTGTGAATACATGTATTCATATTTATCTGCAGCCAATCACAGCGCAATGACTGTTGGTTTTACGGGATGCTGTTTACATGTAGTGTACAATACATTGTACACACACACACGGCTTTGAGCTGAAAAAATGCATGCACATCGTATCGTATATACGGCACACGTACAGTACACGTACATATGGGTGATTGTACATCGAATACTCGCTTGCACGCACCACAGAGCCACATGTAGAGAGAAGATCGACTGTGTTTTTCGCGTGCGTTCGGCAGCGGCGGAAAATAAAATAAACAGAAATAAAATCAATGCTTACGCGCGGATGATCTGAAAATCTGGACCATCGGTAAAAAAGCGGAAAACAAAATGTGGCATGCCGAACAAGAAAGCGGAAATTCGCTAAAAGTGGAGATTTCACACCCCTGATAATACTTCTTTGTCTGAAGTTAGAAAAAAATTAGAAACCTACCAGGTCTGCATCCAGGCCATACAGGCAGTGCCTGGTGTTGGGATCATAGTCCTTACGAGCTCTCTCTGAACGGATGAAGTCCATGATCTTATGCTCTCCTTCTCCTGGTGTCTACAATCAACAAGATAATCAATAGTCAATCACTGGTCATCAGCCAATGATAGCCAGCTATCAATTACCAGCTATACAGGGCGTCTACACAAAAAAACGAACCTTCAAAGCGTCCTCTTTTTTACAGCTTTAAAAAAAACACATTGCAAATATCTATACATATTTAGAGAGTATAGTCCATTAGCTTTTAAACAACGAAAAAATCTTTCCAAACGGGTAAATATATTTAATGAGTTACGGCCAATTTCAAAATAAGTGCTGATTTTTTAATCTGTCCACGGTCTCAATTGTCATTTGTTACTTAAGAATGAAATGGATTTGGGGTGAGGATAGTTTTGCTTTTTAATGTTTAATCTTTCTTTATTTGTTTTGTTCATTATTTTTTGTTATTTTTTGCAACAATGGTTATCCTTTTGGAAGTAATAGTAGTCCTGAAAAGAACTGTTTGGTTAACTTCTTAGATGTTTGCTTTGCTGCTCCGTCTCTGCCCTCTACTTGGTAGACTTACATTACATAACATATTACTTTGTCACCACCCATAAGAGCTTCCGTGCGGACACACAGCATGTGCACGCACTCTTGTTTTACTATACTCCTGAGGACAATGCTTTGTGTTTTCCTTTGTCCCTGTAATATAACACTCTCCCATAGACTAAGCACACAAGCTTACTACAGAGGACCGTTTTCAACAAAAGACCCAACTCCCGAGGACTGAAAGGATCTGTTGTTCTCCCTTTGTGTGTCTGTCCTCGGGGTTAATGTAGAACAAGTACACACTGGTTTATGTGCATATGGCACGAAGGTTGCACAACTAATTTCAGTGTTGTAGTCGAGTCACCAACGTCGAGTCCGAGTCCGAGTCCCGAGTCACCAATGTCGAGTCCGAATCACGAGTCACTTGTTCTTAGTTGTTCACCAAACTAATCAATTTTTGTAAAGATATTTTTCAATCATCCATGACACTGCTCGTCGTGCAGGCGCTAGGCATGTGCATTCGGTTTTGTCTATAGAATAAAAAAGAATGCTATGTTCGTTGCACAAATACGTAAAGTTACGTTTTTTCTTTTGATGAAAATACGTGACTCGAGTCACGAGTCACCAGGTTTGAGTCCGAGTCATCACGGTCAAGTCCGAGTCTGAGTCCGAGTCATTTTCCAGTGTGACTCGAGTCGAGTCCGAGTCACAAAAAATGTGACTCGAGTCCGAGTCCTGGACTCGTGTCCTACAACACTGCCTAATTTTACTTAAGAGTTCCCCATGTCCCTACTAACTTTCTCCTTGTAACCGTTGAGGGGGTACTTGTTGACAGTGTCTATACTGACCTCATGTCCTGACAGGTAGACTGTCAGTCCCTGCCACGTAGGATCTTTGGTCAGCTTCTGACGCACAAAGTATTTCAGCTGTTCATGAAGACGCACCATGAAGGGCGTGCCAGGGGTGATGCAGTTGGAGTCAAAGCGTTTCTCCGTTGGCAGAACCTCCCCCTTGGACTTGGCTTCTTTCTCCCTCTCTTCCGCCTCTCGGGCCGAGCGGAAACGGCGCCCTCGTTGCTGGTTCATCTTGGCGCGCGGAGCCACGCCATCCACTGCCATGAAGAAGACCTTGCGTGGCTTGATGATGCGAAACAGTACCTGCCAAGAAACCAACCCAATTTGAAGAATAATAACAAAAGCAAGTTCAGAATTCCAACTGCAGTTTTCAGTTTGGGATTAGCCCTAACCTTTTTTTGGAGGATTTTGCAGGATTGAGGCTGAATGGCGTCGAGTTAGGCTGTACCCTGCATTGCTAATGTTCAGTCATGCAAACTGAGCCCCGCATTATGCTCGATATCATACACACTGCTTCTGAATGTCAACGGCACTGCCTCAACCCATTAACCATTACCTTTCTCAATCCTTCAAAGTCCTCCGGGCGGTTTTGGAGGATTGAGGATGGCTCCTAGCAAAAAGGCCCTAGGGGTTAGGGTTAACATTGATTGTTGGAGGATTTTGCAGGATCCCTAAGGCAATATTCACCCCTCCAGTGAATAAATATTCAAGAAATAGGCCTAATGGATGATTTTGGAGGATTGAGGCTGAATCCAATTTTTACATGGCAGGGCAATTGGAATATTATGCAGGATTGAGCATGGTTCCTAGTCAAAAGGGCCTAGGGAGTTAGGGTTAACACAGAACTCTACACGAGCCTACATGTTGGTTCTGCAATTTGCTATTGTTCATTCATTCAAAAGACAATAAGTTTGCAAACTGGAGCACAAGATATACTGTAAACTATGGTGAAATCCAAATTGTCTGGAATATGGTTCTAACTTCAAAACTTGAGCGTCTGTTTTTTTTCATTGGTAACACTGTGATTTTGAATTTTCTGACGATGTGTTTTGTAATGCAAAATCTACATAATCTCAATGATGAACAAGGTCAAAGACAAACATATAATAGATAAATGAAAATAGAGTCAAATGGTGAAAATGTATTACCTCAATGTAATGGAATATTGCTTCAAAGATCTGCTCTTCGGTGATGCGAAAGTGGACATCTTCATCATTAGGATGGGAGCAAGGGTGGATGATTCCATTCATGTCCAGGTACAAATTATCAAATTCTGGAATCTGGAGGGGAAATCATACCTCTTCATTTATTACATCTGTTTATAATGTTCTTCAGGTCGTTACCACAGTCATGACGTATTGATGTCATTATTTAAAGGGTACGTACAACATTTGCTCTTGCTACAATTTTTAGTAGTAAGTGGACTTGGGAGATAAGCATGTTATAGCAAATATTGTCAAACTGGCTTGTTTCACATTTTGGGCTTGAAGATGCTGGAAAATCCAAGAAAAACATCATGTTCTTGTAGTCTGGTTCCCTGACCTACTTAAGATGAAACTGAGCAGTTTGTTGACTTTGGGGAATTGTAAGGTCAGAGAATCAGGCCTGCAGACTTTTACCCCTACACAGGTGTGTAATCAACGCAAAGAAAACGCGGAAAAAACTAATTATGAAAAATTAAAAGCAATTTTTGAAAAAAAACAGGAACCACAATTTTACAGGGTTTTAAAATCTCATTCCCTTACAATCCAGTAAGATATTTTGTGATAATATGATCCTTTCGTTTTTGGATGTTTGCAAATGTTGTATCTTCCCTTTAAATTTAGACAGGGCCAACTGTTGTCATTCCTCAGTCAACAGAATTGTCCAGAATCTCCTACCTACCAGGAATTAAGGTCCCGGAAATGCAAAAGGTTTTATGTTTTAATTCAAACATGTCAAATCTTTAATTATAAACTGCAAAGAAGATATTGTTCACATATCAATTCATATCGTTAATAATCTTGACTTGTCATGCATGCTGTGGTAGGCTAAGTATTACACACAATCAACAAGGTGAGAGGGTAGTTCAGGACTCCTGATTTTTGCAAATGTCTGTCAATTTTTTCAATTGTGACTTCGCCACTCCAGTGCCCCGCGTCTCCGCCACTCTGCAACTCTACGACTCCGCGCCTCCGCCACTCCAGACAGTGCCCCGTCGCCCTCCTCCCTTCCTAATTTGCGAGCCCATTTAAAATGGATACGGATGTTTCGTTCTCAAAAAAATTCCGCCGAGAATTGCGCCCTTCATCGGCGCGAGTCTCCGTGACTCCGCGACTCTGCGCCTCCGCCACTCCAGTGCCCCACGTCTCCGCCACTCTGCGACTCCACGACTCCGCGCCTCCGCCACTCCTAGCCCCATAAATGTGGCCTATTTACTGGACTGCCTCCGTAAACATAGGCCACACATCCACATACATGTACAAAAATCGTGTCAACTTTGCCAAATTTTGATTTTCACATTTAGGCTTAGTTTGTAGGGTTTTTTTGCTTTAGAAGCATACTCACCCTCTTTATAGGCTAATCAGAAAGTGCTGCCTTTTTCAGATGTGTATTTTTCGTGAAATTTCCAGATTCATTTTTACACGTTTGCGTATCAAAATTTCAACATGAAATTTCACAAAAATTAGACATCTGAAAAAGGCAGCACTTTCTGACTAGCCTATAAAGAGGGTGAGTATGCTTCTAAAGCAAAAAAATCCTACAAACTAAGCCTAAATGTGAAAATCAAAATTTGGCAAAGTCGACACGATTTTTGTACATGTGGATTTGTGGCCTATGTTTACGGAGGCAGTCCAGTAAATAGGCCACATTTATGGGGCTACGCCACTCCAGACAGTGCCCCAACACATTTACAAGCACGCCCTCTCGTCCCATCCTTCATAAGAAGCTAAGAAGACAAGTACATTCGCTGTACTTAGCACTTTTTGCAGGTATGCATATCTATTACTCCTATCCATCCACGCCTCCAAGCAAAATAAAAAACCTTGCTCCGGCGTGGCCCTGCATTCTATAGTTGCTCCAATTCTCCACACAAACCAATTTGTTGGTGGAGATACATCGACGACATTTTCTTGCTTTGGTCAGGGAGTCGCTCCACCTTCGATGAGTTCCTTGAATACTGTAACTCCGCCCACCCAACCATCAAATTCACACGCGAGCTTTCCAACTCACTCATGTCACACATTGCATGACATTTGGCTTTCTAGACAATGCTAGACGTTCTTGTACGACTAGACAATGGATTTTTCATCACAGATATATTTTCCAAGCCTACAGACACCCACAAGTATTTGTCATTCAATTCGTACCACCCCCACCACACCAAAAAGAGTCTCCCTTTCACGACATGCTATGATGCCGAATATCGCCGGACATGCCGGATGGCGAAGCCACTGTGCCTGTCTTGCCTGTCAATTGTCAACATGGTCAAGTGTCATGCCTGTGGTTTTTACAAAATATATTTACCTGGTTTTCTTTCACTACTTCACTCAAACATGGATACCTTTCGCTGATCCAACGATAAAACTTTGGAACTCCCATTTTGGAAACAGATATAGAAAACTTGAGGAATGCTGATAACAATTTCGATTTCTCAACTGCTCGGGGATTTCTTTCTCATGAGCAATATACCAACGGCAGGGTGACCGTAAGGTCATGGTCAAATTCTGCTAAATGCACTTCAAAAATCTGTCAGATTTATCAAAAATCTGCCAAATGTCCATGAAGTACTCGAAATACACTATTAACACTTAAAATCACATGCAGATGTTGTAATTTTGCCTTAATTAAAGGGAATATACAACATTTGCAAACATCTAAAAATAAAACTACCACGTTTTAACGAAATATCTTACTAGGATGTTCGCCAATGACAGTTAAAACATCCTGTAAAATTATGGCACCTGATGTTGAGTCATTTTCAAGAAAACGGTATTTTGTATACATTTCCAACGGTGGTCGGCTATTTTTCAACTACTGCTTCAAATTTACAATTTTTTTCAGTCCAAATTTTGTTTGCTATTGGTAACATGTTCATGAACGGGTGCAGGCCAGCTAGACTGGTTCCCTTTTCTTACAATTTTCCGACATCTATAAATTGATCCATTTTATCTTTAGTGGAGTCAGGGAACCAGACTACTTAAACAGTTTTGTTTTTCTTGGTTTTTCAAGCATTTTCAAACACAAAACTTCAAACACGTCAGTTAAACAATATTGATCTACTATACTAACCCCTCAAATAGTTCATTTCTGAGAATTACAGCAAAAGCCAATGATGTACATTCCCTTTAAGGTTCGAATTACATCATAAACAATATATATTCATATAAACGAGGCTTTGTCACGACGAAATCCATTTCCCAGTGAACCTCAGCATGTAAACCAGGCAACCTAGCTGTTCTGTTTTGCAAGGGTTGTTGGAAAAGATTGAAACTTTTTTTTAACAAATCTACTTTTTTCAAATTTGCTATTTTCTGTCAACCATTTTTGCAGAATTCTGCCAAAAATCTACCAAAAAATCCATTCTGTCAAATTTTCTGTCAAACTAGTTTTTTAACAGATAATCTGTCAAAGTTAGCCGAAAATCGGCTAAAACGGTCATCCCAGTAATACCCACCGGTCACACACGCGCTGCAATGTGCTTTGTTATTTATCATTTTTATATCGCTGGTAACAAAATTGCTATATAAATCATGTGTTACAGCATGGGATGGGGACCATGAATGTTTTGAATATTGAGGGCGCTATAATTATTTAATGAGTCGAAGCATTTCTTTTTCCATGGTCGAAGCGGGTTTGCATGGAGGCTAAGGCGCTTCATCGACCCTTTCCTAAAACTTTAATAAAAAAAATTGATAAATAAAAATTTTCCCAAATTTTGGGAACAAATACATTTCTTAAGTGGGACTAGAGTTCTTGTAACTGGAAAATCTTGGTTGGTTTCTTTCTTTACTATTCTCCTGAGCCTCTAGACTTAACAAATTTCGTTTGCATTTGACTGATGGATGTCAATTTTATTACTAACATTTCAGTATATAATTTTAATGCCTCCGAGAATATTTTATTGTATTGACTGTTTTTTCACAGTGTCTCTGAAGCAGAACTTGTTAAGTTCGAAACGTCAGGCGCCTTAATATTTAATGTTTGTATATTTCAAGTTAATCCAATCAAGAAAGCTCTTTGCAGCAGTCATTCATTTTGAAGCTTAAAAATCATTTAATTAATACTGTTCCATTGGGGAAAAGTATTTAACCTGAAAGGTGTATATCCCGCCTGCTCTTCAAATAAGTGTTTTCTCCAAACGAATGTTCAGTTCATATTTTGTTTTAACGTAAAAATTGTGGGCGTCTGTAACCCTCTGAAAAAGGGCTTTCGTTTTGCGCACAAAAATAATGAATGAACCTGCCCTACTCGAGAAGAATTATTGGCTGCAAGAATTCGAATATTCATGGGAAGAAATAATTCAGTTACACACTAAAAGTCGGTGGATTTTTCCTTCGAAGTCTCTCTCAAAGGTGAATAACTTTTGTGTTGCTAGGAAAAAAAGCAATTAAAAAAAACAACAAATCTGTTTGTCCGGGTGAAACTCGAAAATAGCACGGGAAATTAACCGGAACTACACTGTTTGTCTGATCTGTTGAACAATGAACAATTTAGTGTCGTGACATTCAGGGGCGGGTCAAGGAATTTTTGCGGGGGGCATCAGCAAATCAATGCTGATATGTACACACGGTGTGTTTTTTCCGGACATTTGGCGTCTGTAAAATCAGGGGGCTTGTACCATACTTTCAGTGGGGGCGCTGTTCAAATCTGACGATCTGACCCTAAGTAAGCTGGCTCTGTCCGTATTTTGTGCACAGGCGGACATTATCATTACCAGTATATTTTTTTGGGTGTCGGGGGTCGTATTATTCTTAACGAATTTCTATGCACAAAACACAAAAATTGACAGAGCTGTGTTCCCCCCCCCCGATCTGCGCCTGATATTAGTCCGATAATTATTTTGTTCATGCATCGATTCATTTATTATTTCGCAGTTATAAAAAATATATATTCATATAAAAACATCTTAAGATACATGTTTTAAACAAATATATTAAATTATTGGAATTAAATGGACAAATAAGCAAGCAGGAAAAAAATTAAGTGCACCCCTGCAGAACCACTAAGAAGTTAACTGAACAACTATCGAGTAGTTATTCAGTCATGAAATTCGGGAGCGGACCAGTCAAGGGGACTCGGAAAGAAAAATAATCCAGCTCTGTCATGACAACCCCAAAATTGTGTTGTAATAATGTGCTGCATAACACCTATCCTGCCAGTCCGCTAATCGGACATACACAAAAACCTGACGGGCCCGAACACCCCCCCCCCCCTGCAAAAGCTCCTGGATCCACCCCTGCTATCCCCTCTTTTTTTGTTTACATCTACGATGTTTTCTCCTGCATTCTTAGGTAACTGTAGCAATCCATTATTTGTTACTGGCCCAATTTTGATAGTATAATGCTTGCTAAAATTTCACTGACTGTGAAATCTCCATCAAAGCACAATGCGCTCCACGTATTTTTCTAGCTCTCCATGGTTTACAAAAGAAAAGAGTGTATATTTCAGAAGAAAATGCGACCTTGTTTTTTTTTTATCACATCTCAACCATTTGTTATTTGTAGACGGTGTTGACTCCATGAAATATATGGACTCATTGTATTGCGCACGCGTAAGTATGATATGCTATTTTTAAGATCGCATAGGGAGAAAGACCTGTAATGTGAGAGGGATTAACCAATCATAGGTAAAAGGGGTCCGATTTTCAAAGGAGTCGGATTTTCTTATGACAATGGCATTAACCAAAATAAAATAAAAATTCATCCCCGGTGGGACTCGAACCCACAACCTTTGAATTAGAAGTCCAACGCGCTAATCCATTGCGCCACGGGGATATAACCAATCACGTGAGTGGACTATAAACATGATATAGTTTTTGTCACTACAATTGCCGAAATTGTATTTTCTTAAACATGATTTTGGTCCAATATGGTCTTGGTTTTAGTTTCTGCAAGCAAAAAACTAATCGAGATGCTTAAAAACAATGAGAAAGTGCAAGGAAAAGAAACAATATCAGCTAGATCAAGAGCAAAAATTGCATTTACAACCTCGTTTTACACACTCTTTATTGTTGGAGGATGTGGGTATTCTCTGGGAACGTGACGTGACTGTAGTTCTGGTTACGTGACGTCACTCCAACGCTAAGCGATTCATGGTTGGTGTTGCTGTTGTTGCAAAAATGTTTTCAAATGTCATCTTTTCGTAAGGCAGTTGATTGATTTGGGTAAGTTCGTTGCTTTATCATTATGTGGGCGATTGAGTAGTTATGGTTTCCTCTTTAGTTGTCTACTTTTGCTCGATTTCTGGTGGGCTTGACTAAAGCCAGTAGGGCCGGGTGCGAATTTTCTTTTCCCAAACTAGGCCTACATATCATGAACTAGGCCTAGCGCCTACACGTTGTTTAGCGCCCTCAACGATACTGTACGTACGCAGGTATTATCATTTTAAGGCAGTGCCAGTGGATATTTTGCCGGAGACGGCAAACCTTTAGTAAACATTAGCTTGCCGGATATGCACTGAATATGCACAGTTACTGGAGCAACTATAGAATGCAGGGCCACGCCGGAGCAAGGTTTTTTATTTCGCTTGGAGGCGTGGATGGATAGGAGTAATACTAATACTAATAGATATTGCAAACCTGCAAAAAGTGCTAAGTACAGCGAATGCACTTGTCTTCTAAGCTTCTCATGAAGGATCGGAAGGGAGGGCGTGCTTGTAAATGTGTTGGGGGCACGGTACGGATCGGAGTCGCGGAGTGGCGGAGGCGTGGAAACGCAGAGTCGCGGAGACGCGGGGCACTGGAGTGGCGGAGTCGGGGAGTCGCAGAGACTCGCGCCGATAGAGGGCGCAATTCTCTGCGGAATTTTTTTGAGAACGAAGCATCCGTATCCATTTTAAATGGGCTCGCAAATTAGAAAGGGAGGAGGGCGACGGGGCACTCTCTGGAGTGTCGGAGGCGCGGAGTCGTGGAGTCGCAGAGTCGCGGAGACGCGGGGCACTGGAGTGGCGGAGGCGCGGAGTCGGGGAGTCGCAGAGACTCGCGCCGATAGAGGGCGCAATTCTCGGCAGAATTTTTTTGAGAACGAAGCATCCGTATCCATTTTAAATGGGCTCGCAAATTAGGAAGGGAGGAGGGCGACGGGGCACTGTCTGAAGTGGTGGAGTCGCAGAGTCGCGGAGACGCGGGACACTGCGGAGTGGCGGAGGCGCGGAGTCGTAGAGACGCGCACCGATAGAGGGCGCAATTCTCGGAGATATCGACTGCGGCTCCACGACTCCAGGATCGATTTTCGGAGGTAGGCACTGCGTCTCCACGCCTCCACGCAGCCGTACGGAGGCGCGGATGTAGAGTAAAGTGGCCCTGCATTCTATAGTTGTACCCAGTTACTATTTTTTTGTAGGCCTACTTAGACATTTTCCGGTGAAAAATTTTAGTCTGGCTCCATATGCCAACATTATCGTTCACAAGACACAAGATGGGAATCAGACCAATTTTTACAATTTCGGACTTTATTTTCCTTTAAAAAAATCCTCCAGAGCCACAGATCTGAAAAAGAAAATGTAATAGGCCCCTACTCTGCAATAATGTTTGAGAATGTATGTTAAAATAATAAAGAAGAATATTCTGAAAAATGGGGGGATGGGGAAAAAAACCTTAGAAATGTCTTCCCGCTCATGATATCTGTTGCCTATCCACTAGGCCAAGTGTGCTACATGTACACAACCGTTGGTGGTAATTTAATATATCTTATAATTCAGCCCTATCTTCGAGAGTACAGCGCCCTCTGTTGATATGGATTGCTGCTGGCAAACTTTAGTAAACGTTAGTTTGCCGGCATTACATCCGGCATATCCACTATCTAATTTTAATAAGCTACAGTCCATCATTTGCAGCTATCCAAAAAGTAACTGACGTAATTATTGTTGAAAAACAGAGTATACTCGGTTGGCAGATAGTAGACCCAATCTAGGGGACTAAACTCCCTGGGAGTGTGAAATTATTCTTTCTGGCAAGCTGTCATTTTGAGGAAATCAACGAAAGAAGGCCTTTCCAATGGTGCATCTTAAGACACACGGGCACAATTGCAGAATACCCCGCCACTGGATCTATCCACCTCGTAGCCGGCTACGAGGTCACGGTTGATTGCCCTCAATAAACATTCTCAGCGCTACTTGCATGTACTATGCATCATGCTCCACTGCACTCCCACTTCGTGACCGCGTAGCCGCCAACAGGGTAGTTGGTTTGGACTTAAAATTTTTTCAGCAACTCCCATTCCTTTTGTGTTGCTTCGTTCTCAAGCATATTCAAGGGGACTCCCACTCCGTAGCCTCGTAGCCGCCAACAGGGTGGTTGGTTTGGATCTGAAATTTTTTTCAGGAACTCCCATTCATTTTGTGTTGCTTCGTTCTCAAATAATGGACCCCCACTCAGTATCCGCGGAGCTGGCAATGGACTTGAATTGTTTCTTTTGCAGTGATTCCAACCTCGTAGCCAGTGATTTTAGGGGTGTATTTCCGAGTGGCGGGGTATTCTGCAATTACTCCGACGCACGGACTAAAAACCTTTAACCCATCATGATAAAATAAGGTGTTTTCACGGTAATGCACCATCTTGCCTGTGAGGCAATTTGACACGCATTGCTGAGTACGCATCGTCAATAGAAAACACTGGAGCTTCCAAGTCATCATGTGGTCATTCCAAAATGCGCCCGCGTCTAGCCCCATAAATGTGGCGATCGTGTAGTGTAGGGCCCGGTTCCTATAAGGGAAAAAAAAACACTTTAAAATTATTGGACCTACCAAACTAGTTGGTGACATTCTCAATAAACAGGTATGTCATAGATAGAGGGCAGGGTTTTGATTTTTTGAGGGCAATTTGGGGGTAAAATTACGATGACAGCACGGCGACAACACGCGACCCGAAAATAAAGATGGCGATCACCGCGCGATGTACCGTGAGCACGCATGGCGCGCTGAATCGCAAGGCACAAACCGCGCAGGAAAATCGTGATTTCTTCTCCAAGAATCTGTTCAAAATTGCAAAGCAGGTGTCATTAGAATTGAGAAATGTCTGCTTTTGATTCTAAAGGTGATTTTTGAGTGATAAAAACTTTTTTGATTCTAATTTGATCAAAACAAAACAGGGGCCCTACACTTCACGATCGCCATAAATGTGGCCAATTTACTGGACTACCCCCGTAAATAAAGGCCACACTTGCACCATGTACAAAAACATGTAGAACTTTGTTAAATTTTGATTTTCACATTTAGGCTTAGTTTGTAGTTTATTTTTGCTTTAGAAGGATACTCACCCTCTTTATGGGCTAATCAGAAAGTGCTGCCTTTTTCAGATGTCTATTTTTCGTGAAATTTCATATTGAAATTTTGATATGCAAACGCAATCTGGAACTAGGCAAAAACATATGGTCATTCGTTGGAGAATTTTCAAAATTTAGAGACTCTACAACTTATTTTGATTCAACAAACATTCGATGCAAGATTTTATACGACTGTAAAGTATGAACAATATATTCGAAATCACACGGTCCGAGTGATGAACTGAGGAGAAAATTTATCATCGATTCACGGCTCTTGTGATTTTCTACAAACTGTCCATGTAAATTGATATTGTCACTCCGACTGCGCAAGTTGCGATGCGATGGCTGTTTCATGTACATCAGATTCCACTGACAGTATGGGCTGTTTGCGTGCTACATCGTACTGTCGATTGAGAGGTTGTACATGAAACAGCCATCACAAAGACCCTAGTTATTGCCTTGATATACACAATGTAGTGGGGTCCAAGGCACATGGCCGCCATGCGCAACACAATCAAAAATTTGTCGAAAGGACCCAACAAAAACAGCAGATTTCACTTTCAAAAGGGCCACAAAATTACTAGATATAGGCTATCAGCTTCGGTCCAAAAATTGGGCCACCGGTATCGAAATGATCGAAAAGAGCAATGCTCATAGCAATTTTTGGCAAAGTATACACATCTAGAATTGGAAAATTCATGATAGCTTTGTAGTGTGAGCGGTGGCAGTTTTTTAGGTGTGAGGCCAAAAAAAAATAGTTCAGCTTCCGATTACATGGCATTTTCCAATTTTTTTTGTGTATTATCATATGGAGGTGTCTGTGTGTAGTCAATGGTAAAAGGTAGAAATTGATGGTTTTGGATGTTTTTGTCTCATTTTCCCAGTAAAAAAAAATTAGGGTAGGGGCTGTCAGAATAGGGTAGGTAGGGAAACCCGAAGCAGAACTTTTTTTTTTTTGGCCTTATCACTTTAAAAAAAAATTCAAAATGGCCACCCATATGCTTGATCTGGATTAATTATTTGTGGTAAGAAGCATGTTTTGGCTGCCATTTTTAAAAAAAGTTATAGCACCCGAAAAGCTGGCACTGCTGCAATACTATCACATATTTTCCAACTACACAGGGGTGCATACCTTGCCAAAAATCACAATGACCATTATTCCCCTCATCGGACACCGACCAAACCCCCAAGCTGATGGCCTAATACGCCACCTGAGATACAAATAAAGTTTGAGGTTTAACTTTAAGATGGTGATAAAACTGTTAACGTACGGTCTGGATAAAAAATTAAATTTACCGTTTATCGGTGAGGTCCCGTTGCGAATATTTGCATGGATGCCATTTTCAAAATAGCGTCTGCACAGTACATGTATAAATGGCCATATGCAATGTAGCCTGCTGGGCGCAACCGTGTTTGTGCATAGCTTGGTGGGACTTACTAGCTCTGATGCTTAGACATTGCTCATAGTTGGCATGTACTTGTTATACTACATGTACTAATGACACCTCTCTGTATCTACACACAGGCTTCAGGATTGTTCCCTGTCATCATTGAGACTGAGAGCTCTCATCATGTGGTGGTACGGTTTCTCACACATTGTGTTCCACTTCATCCGCTGGTTTCCCAAGAGCAACCGAATGAAGATGTAGGTTTATGATAGACCTCCCGAAAAAAGGAGGCATCAACATGTATTGCATAGGAAAGGCCAAGATAATTTCTACAAAATATCTACATAAATGCAAATGTGAATCAGATGCTTTGTGAAGAGTGTGTGACTGGGTGAAGATGTGTGTATATACCAAGATTGAACTATCACACCCAAACAGAATTTTGTTGAATGTAATTATGCCTATAAATGGTTCAATGACAGAGGTGTGTGCTATTTATTTCATTACAACTGGTCAAATAAGTTGAATTGCTTGTAAAGTAAAATTAAAGTCTGTCACGAGCCAATGCGGATATCAGGCCAGCATTTATCTCCGGTTTCAGTAGCATGAAACAACTGAGAATACTCCCCCTAGATGGGATGCTAGTCCATCGCAGGTTATTCCCCAGCTAATGCCCGTACCTATCTATAACTCCAGGGTGGAAAGAGGCAAGTGGTGGTGAAGTGGCTTGCCCAAGGACACAACATATGCAGGGGTGTGATATCTCAGCTTCAAAGCTGATTTCAGCTTTTTTATGCCCCGCGGCGAAGCCGAAGGGGCATACTGTTTCCGCCTTGTCCTTCCGTGGGTGGGTGGGTGTGTGGGTGTGTGGGTGGGTGGGTGGGTGGGTGCATTAGTGGGTGTGTGTGTGTGTGTGTCCGGACAAATCTTGTCAGCGCGATAACTTGAGAAATACTTAACATATGAACTTCAAATTTGGTTTGTGGATTGTCCTTGGTAATCCTAAGAAGCCTTTTGCATTTGGGACCAAAAGGTCAAGGGTCAAGGTCACAGTGGCTGAAACAATAGAAATTTTGTCAGCGCGATAACTTGAGAAATACTTTACATATGAACTTCAAATTTGGTTTGTGGATTGTCCTTGGCAATCCTAAGAAGCCTTTTGCATTTGGGGCCCAAATGTCAAGGGTCAAGGTCACAGTGACTAAAACAAAAGAAATTTTGTCAGCGCGATAACTTGAGAAATACTTTACATATGAACTTCAAATTGGGTTTGTGGATTGTCCTTGGCAATCCTAAGAAGCCTTTTGCATTTGGGGCCAAAAGGTCAAGGGTCAAGGTCACAGTGGCTAAAACAAAAGAAATTTGTCAGCGCAATAACTTGAGAAATACTTTACAAGTGAACTTCAAATTTGGTTTGTGGATCGTTCTTGGTAATCCAAATAGGCCTATCACATTAGGGGTCGAAAGGTCAAGGGTCAAGGTCACAGTGGCTAAAACAATAGAAATCTTGTATTTATTCTGAGATCATTGGGATTAGGGATTAATTCATTTAAAACCTACAGAAGACACTAATGCTGTCAATGAATGTTCCATGTGACCAAGGTACATGTGAGTTGATGTTAAAAGAGTATGTGTTATGTCATGGAAACAGTCACGGTTGCGGAGCATTTGTGTTTGTAAACACACCTTACTTGTTTGTTTTGGAATTCAGCTTCTTTCCCTCACTTGCTGTGTACAAAAGTATAGGAGGTTTCCAAAGTTCCGCATTTTAACACCTTTATCAGCTGTTTTCAGCTACTTTTATCAGTGGTCACTCACACCTCTGATCATGAGTCATGAATCCTAACCACTAGGCCTCACTCCCCATGAACTGCTAGTACATTTACATATGTAATTTATTTCTGATTTACTAAAAAATAGAAATTTGTGGCTATTGTTTTTGTTTTTGTTTATTTCCTTTTCAGTCGAGTTATCATCATCTTATTTGCCATTGCGTTACTAATCCCCCAGTTCTTTGTACTAACAAGGTAAGAGATCAGTAATACTCTTTTTTGGGGGATAAAAACTTCATTCCATTTCATATTTTGACTGGTATTATGAGCAAGATGTTGAAAAAAAAATATTTTTATGTTATTTTGAAGTGCCCATTAAATTGGTCCCAATAAAGAAAAATAATATTCTGACCAAAATATTTGTTTTACATGTGATAAAAGATAATAATGGTTTATAATTATAAACGGTAAATATTACATAAATTCTTACATCTTTGTCTTGGGATTTATGGAGAGTTTTGGGTGTGCAAATGCTGGGGAACCCTTGGCCAATTTTTTCCCCAATATTTGGACTCCATTTTTTCTTCATTTTTGGTTTTATTCACTTGAAACACTAACATTTGTCGCAAGGTTTTCGTGGTAGGTTTTAATAATTTTGAAGTTTGTCAACAAAAGTGTTCAGAAACACTGAATGAGGAAAGTTGGGGGGGGGGGGGGGAAAGTTGCACTGCACCACATAAGGGGACTACATATACACTGTAGAAAGGCCATTGATCAATATTTATAAACATTGCATTTAGAAGTCACTTGCAGAATAGAGAACTAACCTCAGGTGCTGCCATTAAATAGCATTTCCATTTGAGTTGTATTTGATTCAATTTTCCCCTTTATTTCAGGGAGCACTCAACACGCTTCTGCGGCCAACATCTGTTTGACCAACTCATTGTGTCCATTGTTTTTACATTTTGCATGATCGGTAAGTTGGGGTAATTCTCGGTTTTACATGTTTTTGTCAATTCACAACTTCAAAAGGGTTCCCTTAACGATGTATATCCCGTGCTCTTTGAAAAAGTGATATATTTTTTTCTCCCAACGAATTTTCAATTTTGTTTTAACAAAAAAACTTCTGTATTCCGATTATGGTAGTCTGCAACCCACTGAAAAAGAAATTTCATTTTGTGCACAAATGAACCCGCCCTGCAAGAGCAAATTATTGTCTGGCAGCAAATAACTCGATTTTTGTGAAGAAATAATTCAATAACTAAACATTGGGGGATTTTTTCATTCGATGTCCCCTTCAAAAACAAATAATTTCTAGGGAAAAAAGCAGTTGAAAAAAAAGCAAGTCTATTTTTCAAGGTGAAACTTGACAATAGCATGGGGAGTCATCTGTAAGACTGCACAGGCATTTAATAAATGCATTCCCCACTCCCATTTATATTTTTTCACTTCAGAAAATATGACAGAAAATTGTTATTTTTTGGTAACAATCTTTATTACACATGCTAGTGCACAGGTGTAAGTTAGGTCAGCCACTAGTTGTTGAATGGTGCTAGTTTGAAGCTTATTGGTATCCCATTTGATTGCATTTGCCCCCATGTTAGTCCATTCCGTATGTCTCTTCTCCCAGGTTTTACCCTGATATTCACTGTGATGGACCCAGTGCCCTTCGAGGTCAAGGCGGTGTTTCACATCTTTGGAGGCATCTGTTTTATCTTTGGCACGGTTCTTACAATCTTCACATCACTGGCAGTTGAATGTGTAAGTATTGTACAAGGAGTTAGGCTTGTGTCGGAGAGTGTTATTTAGAGCCACATATTGTTTGTTCGGGACAATACATGGTTTTACATAGCTTTGTTTGTATAGTCCAACACCATTGTACAACATGTTTCAAAAGGGTATACGCCAAATTAAACACCTTGTATATGAATTACAAAATGACTTTCCAAACTCCCTTCATGTGACTTTTCAAAATGGAAAGAATGGAGGGAAACCAGTTGAGAATAACCTGAGGTATAATGACATCACACTTTGTTCACATGTGCGCTTTGATATGGGAGCTTGGTGGCTGGCGTCCCCACCTGGCTCCCTTAGGAAAGCGCACATGTGAACAAAGAATGACGTCATTATGTCTCAGGTCTATTGAGTAATCTCAGTTTTCGTTTGTGTGCAGTTAACCCTTCAACAATGAACAAATTGTACTTACCTGAGAAATATTCTCCAAAACAATATTTTGCATATTGACCAATGAGGGGAAATTGTGCATTAAAGTCTGCAGGAACAATATACAATATATGTACATTTCATTTCTTTGCTTTGGGCAATCTCTTGAGTGAAATGGAGTAAGAAATGGAACACAAGCCCAGAAAATGTTTGTATACCTGGCAGTATGATCTGCAAAATATTTGACTTACATCCTGCCAAGATATTGATTTCAGCAGCCCCTACAGATTTTATGACACATTGCTTATTAGACACACTGATCTCTGTATAAAGACCGGATAGTAGGGTAAACTGGGGTAAAAACGCCCGATTTTTAGGTTTTTGTTAAATATCTCAGTACTACTTGGAGACACCAAGAAATAAATGTGTGGTTTTATGCAATACATGTCTCCTCTATCAGGTGCAAATATAATATCATGGTCATTATATTGATAAGGGGAAATTTTCCCCCCTTTTCGAGAGGAAGTTTGGCGGGCGTTTTTACCCGGGCCTCGGGGTAAAAACGCCCGCCCACATTTATAAAAAAAAAATTGCTATACCACAGGTTTCCCTGTAGTATAGTCATATTTTTGTAATTAATTTAATATGGAGCCGAGGGATACTTCATCAAATACAAATAACATTTCAAACACAACTGGTTAATTATAACTACAAACTTGATCATTTGAAACAGGTATTTTTATGTGAAAGGAAGTGGAACATTAGCGTACATAATTCGCCCATAATAAACTTGTAGGTTTAATGATAAGACCTGCCAATATTGAAAAATCTATTTCAATCTTGTTTAGCCAAATCATACACGTAGTTCCATGTTATTAGGCATTTTTGTATGTGTTCTTCTAGCCTACTGCTGGTAACCTAAGGATTTATCAAAGGAGACCTACGGTACTAAGATACGCACATTTCTGTGACAACAAGACATACATTTTGTATTTCTTAGAGAAAAGAAATGCGTTCATGGAGAAACTTCTACTCTGTAACCACAAGAAAGAGGAAATTGCCAGTCATAAAAGACATACAATTTGAAATCTGTGAGCAATACATCATGAATGAAACACGACCAAAAGAACTATCTCTAGTCTTCAAGATAATCCACACACCACACATCAAAATCCAGCAGGTAACAAAAGTATTGCTGAAAGACTGGCATTTAATTCCGGAACACCTGAAATTACATGTATGCAATCTGTTTCCCAGCGAACCAATTCCTGCCTATAAAAGGCCAAAAAAAGGTGTACTTGTCAAATCAAGGTTTATCAATAACCGGGAATTGAACTCATTACAAGGTTCACACAAAATGTTATTAGATGCACTTACATGTATGTGTATCTATGCACCCTAACATTTGACACAACTAATTTAGCCGAATATAAAATACTGGATTTGGCTTACTACTGATGAAGCTCTGCTATTATAGCATGAGAGTAGAAACCGGTCCAGTTGGGTCTTAGAGCCATTTCTAGTCATTTTTACTTATTAAAAGTACACTCAAACCACCATAAAGGTGTTATTTTTTTTTCTTGAGAAAATACCATGAGCTCATGATTTCTAGAGCATTCCCTAATAAATGCTAGTCTGAGTATCACCCGTTATCCACGGAGCCCAGACTCCTGTCTGACGTCTGATATATCAAAGCATGCAGATTTATGCGATCTCGCGCCTCAGCCAATCGGAGTCGACTTTACTAAATCGTGACGTCATTTCATTCCCAAATCAGGACTTAACGTTTGATTGGTCAATTCGAATGCAGTGTTTTGTAATGCAACAACAGCCAGGCGCGTTATCGCGTAACATGGTAACAGAGTGCGTGACGCAGGGCTTTTTAATCCATTGTCTATGACGCGCAACGGTGAATGACCGAAGACCCGATATAGAAAGCGCCCGCTGATTGGTCAAAATCTAGGAGGTCAAGAGGCGGGGTCTTGCCTAATTAATCAGCGAATCTGCTCACATATCATAGACCCACGGCATTCGCCACTAAACAAATGCCAGATTCCTTGCCACTTCAAGACGTCAGTTACCGGTAGTGATACCGCCTAAGGTCTCCCCACTTCACGCAATACACTGTCAGGGTCGGATCCAGGAGTTTTCGCAAGGGGGGGGGGGTTTCATCAGCAAAAAAATCTGAAAATGTACACAGGTTTTTTTTTCTCCGGACACTTTGCCTCCGTAAAATCAAAAACTGGTTGGGGGGTGGTGGTTCAAATTCGACGATTATTAACACTAGATTACAGAATGATGTACCGTATTTCGAACAGGTGGACATTATACCAGTATCATTTTTGTTTGGGTGTCACAGCAGGGGGGGGGGGGGGTTTCGACTTATTTTTTAGGAATTTGTATGATAATTTTTTTTTTTGGACAGAGCTGGGGGGGGGGGGTTTGACCCCTAAAAAAACCCCCACTGGATCCGCGCCTGACTGTTTAATATTTATGTAGTGGGACTCTTATAGCTAATACTTACTCATACAACAAACATAATGCTGTAGAATGTTCTAACAGTGAGGTTTTTGAAGAAAAATGAGGCTGCAACAGAGTTTGATATCAAGGAAAGTACTGGGCGTTTTTACCCCGAGACCCCTGATTTTGCCCGGGGTAAAAACGCCCACTCAAAAAACATTATTAAGCAAATATTAAAATAGATTTTAATATTGTAATCATTTATAATTATGTTATTAACCCTTCTTAATATATATTAACTAAAGAATAATAAAAATATAAGATACTTTTTTTATAAAATAATTTTAAGCAATATAGGCTAAACCTTCGACGGCCATTTTTTAAAACTTTTTTTACAATATTTTTTTCAACAGCACCTACGTACCCTTCAAATTTGTTAATGAATTTAATTCTTTTTATTATTAGTTTTTATCTACATTGTACTTATTAAAAATATATTCCATTGAACAATTCATCTTGTCATTTTTTACTAGCAGTGGAAGCAAGTCAAGTGGGCGTTTTTACCCCATGGGCGTTTTTACCCCAGTTTACCCTATACAGGGAACCGCAGAAGAATCCTTTTTAGAACAGCATAATACATGTACGTGAACAAAATATGCGTCGAATCTTGATACAGTGTGCGCTGTATGTGTGCGTAGAAAGTTCGTATATCGACGGACATTTTTGGAAGATCAGGCGAAAAGAAGTAAATTACAGCATACGGGCATTCACTATCCAGTCTTTATAGATCAGTGGTTAGACATACATGTAGTAACTTCAATTTTGCAGTCATTTTTTTCATGGTTTCCCCCTGCAGCAAACCAACACAGTGGAACTGTACTACATGTCCCTATCATCTGTCATATTGTGCCTACTGTCAATGGGTAAGTTAGTCAACTTAAACTTGGCTATGTATGTCACTTGCAGTATAAGTTGAGCCGTTTGCTCCCAGTGGTTGCAGTGTTGTGATACTTGGGGTGTGCATTTACGGGTAGGACGGGAACCGGGTTCCTGATTGAAAAAAACATGGGTACCCGTTACTAAGAAACTCAACCCAAAAGTTCAAATCTCGGAAGTAATTACCGTTCAGATTGTTCACAAAGGTCCGCATGATAATACAACCACATCGGTGCATCAATACAGCAAGATACAAGTGTGTAGAGTGAGCATAGCTTTACGGTGTAAAGTTTGTGAGCGTCATGAACGTAAAATATGTTTTGTTTTCCCATGTAGCCTGATTTTCATTTTGAAAAAAAACCACAAATGACATTGAAAACCTTTCTTTGTCATTGTCTTAGAAGTTACCAAGTAATTTGTAAAGTTGGTTATTGATACACGATAGTTCGCTACCATAATCTGGAACCAGTTCCTGATATCAACGGTCGGTATTCAGGAACCCGGTTCTGATGCACAGCCCTATGTGATATTGTGTCCTTGGGCAAGACACTTGACTACAATTACTTATCTCTTCCACAGTGAGTTGTGCACAATATTTTATTATAGGTTTTCCCGGCCAATTTCCTGAAATGTTCATTCACTTCTAAAAATCGGTCATTCATTTTCGGTTGAAAATGAATGCACGTCTTTAATTCCACTTCAATTCAACGAAAGTTCAATCGTTTTCATTGTCCGTGCATTCGGTTTTGAGTAACAGACGGCCAGTTATGTTACCTGTGCATTTAATTACGCAAGCATGCCTTTTCGTGCAGAGTTCGTGAATGTGCAATCAAAAGTATGTTTTTCTCATTCAAAATAGCAGATTACATCACAGAAAATTAAACTAAAAGTGAAATAGAATGGTCAATGTTTGGAATCGCCCTCTAAAAGCGAAAAAGAAGTCTCGTAAATGAATCTGAATGAACCTAAACGAAAGGTGCTGCTCAATCACTTAATTGATTGAACTGAATTGGAATCGAATGCTCTGGTAGCGAAAATGAAACGCGTGTTCAGAGCAATTCTCAAATTTAGACGATAATGAATGACCGATTTTCAGAACTGAATTATTATTTTAGGAAATTGGCCGGTAAAACCTATATTAAATGGACTGTCATTAGTTACTGGTTTTAACAATGTGTTCTGTATCTGTCATTCCTTGCGAAGTTTTCTTTGTTTTGTTAACTTTTTTATTGTCAATCTTTTTAGTCATGAATGCTGAAACATTCTTTATTTTTTTCCCCCGCAGTGTTTATTGTTCTGATGATTCCATTCTGGCTGATCAACCATTTCTTCCCCAACGCTGTCTTGGATCGCAAGGGCAGGACTGGGCTGTGCTATGAGCCTACTCAGTGCTGCTCATGTCTCTGGCATATCTGAAACCCGCAAAGCTGAACAAAGTGACATCCGTCCATATTCAAACAATCTTTAATGGCAGATTTATTGTTAGGAAGTAGAGATGTACATAATTGTTTCATAACTGTATCACAGAAACAAGATTTCCCCAGTTGAAGAACAATGCCCATGAGATAAGCACAAGATTTGTTGCTAACGCATAAGCAGCAGGAAATAAGACAAACATGATTAATTTGGGCGATTCACAATGCAGTGCGCCACCAAGAGTTTGCTAAGGAAAGTTTTTTACCAGTGCATTGTGAAAGATGGTCCACAAATTCATAGCACGGGACATTTGAAATTGTTAGTTTTTCCAGTCAGTATTTTCGTAAGTGTCGAGTATAATTGGCCTTTTGTTTTCCTTGTATCAATACGGTGTTTTTTATAAGGCGGCAGAATGCTTTGCCCCAATTTACAACAAATGAGCTCAGGTTGTCTACTGACACTCATTCAAAATGAGTCGTGTTTTGTCGACCGTAAACTTAAAAAGTTGGCTCTCCATGGCAAACTCTTGGTGGCACACTGCATTGTGAATCGCCCGAATTGCAAAATATTGTTTTAATTTTTCTGAAGACAATGTATCAAAATGTATGATTTTGTCACACACTTAGCTGCCGGGTAGACTTCTAACTCTTCATTCCACCCTGCGCAGAAACCGTGAAGTCTAAGCCAAGTGTCACAGAGCTGCTAACTTGATCAGCAAAATCTATTGCTGATGTTTAGGACAATTCCTAGAATGTGTATCCCTTTTGTCTACAACTATACATGTACATTGTATATGTATAACCCAACAATGAAAGAAAACACCAGACAACTCTAATTTCTTGTACTGAAATTAATGTATTCACATCAAATTATTTACAAATATTTATAACAGACTCCACTCGTAAATTGTTACTTCAGGTGATTATTGACAAAATATCCACAACTTCTAATTCTATCTTCTAATTCTAACAACAGGCAATTAATGAACCAGGAAAAAAGAGAATCTTGAGCAGTTTATACAATTGTAAAGTCTTAAAGCTATAGTCCATCATTTGCAGCCATCCGAAAAGTAACTGGTGTTATTATTGTTGAAAATCATACTTGGTTGAAAGATAGTAAGGGCACTAAACTCCCTGTGAAATTATTCTTTCTGCCAAGCTGTCATTTTGAAATAATCAACGAAAGAAGGCCTTTCCAACGGTGCGTCTTAAGACGCACCGTAGGAAAATTTAAATTAGTAGTTCGTTTTGTTGTTCGGCGAAGCGCGCGCAAGCATTGGCATGACGCACATGCGCGCGCGGTTGCTATTATTCGTCGGATCAGTGCGCAACATCGCGTATAGCTGCAATCGGCTCAGTGAGAACGCATCTCGGACGCTGCATTCAGGCCCAATTCAAAACATGATTCAGCAACTTTTGATTTGAAATTGAGATCCTAGAATGCTGTTTTTCTTGGAATATACAGCTGAAGCTGAGCTGAAACTTCTTCAGGCTAGTTGTTCAGTATCCTTCATTAGATTTAGAACGCTTTTGTTGCTTCAAACGAACAAAATGCACAAATTACAAATGATGGACTATATCTTTAAAGTTTGTGTCTGCCAGTGTAGGGAAAAACAAGGATATGAACCGTCATAAGTATGGCTTGATTAATGGATGCACTGGTAGCATGGGCCAGTTTATAACATTTTTTAAATTTTATTAATCTGGATTTTGGAAATTGAAGAGTGTTTCATGTTCCGTCCTAAAGGCAAATGTTGCTATCAACTGTACATAGTCGATTGTATATTTTCATTGTAGATTGTAGATAGGAAGATTCCAGAGCACATATTTTAAGAGTATTCGTGCCTATAAAGACATGAAGATAATGTTTTAAAATATATTTTGTGAATGAAAGTAAAAGATCCACTGTGTAATAGGTCACTCTCAAATGACGTCACTTCCTACAGATTGCCAACGTGCACCGGCATTCTGCGTGTCAAATTTTCGTACCACGCATCAGCTGTGCCGTATTTCAAAGAAACTTCAAGCAACATGCGCGTGTTTAGAATATTTTGCCCACTGCGCGCACACACCTGATGATGGTGTTCACTACGCAGTTGTAATTTTTGCACGAAGATGGCGTCCTATGATAGGGGTCTGTCAGTGTAGCTTTTGAGCCTCTAGTAGTAGTGGTATTGAAGAGATGTGTGAAATACCTAGTTTTGTGTCCCCAGTGCCGCACTGAGCACTTTTTTAAAACATTTTTCTAAAGCAGTATTGAGCTTTTTATATGTAGCAACCTGACAAGTGCACAAGAATTTGTAACAAGTACACAATAACTTGTTAGAAATAGCACTATTGGAAAGTTTGCAGTAATCGTAATCAATTTATATTGCAGGAAGTCAGATAGAATACTTGGAGGATTAATTTTAATATGGGTCTGTCCCAAATGACATTTCCTACAGACCAGCCATGTGCATCGGCATTTTGAGCGTCAACTTGCATAACGCACATCGGCTGTGTTGTATTTCGAACACATTTCGGGCAACAAGCGCGCATGTTTGAAACATTTTCAAGACTGCATAATGCGTGCTTGATTGAGTAAAATACGCAGTTTCAGTTCTGCTACAGAGGTGGCCGTATTTGAGAGAGACCTATTCAGTTTGTTTGTGAAATGAATGTGTTTGATATATTTCTTTGTATATTTTTGTATGCAGTGTATAAACTGAATTGGAGTTTGTTTATATTGTTGATTGTTTTATCGGATCTTTTAAACTTTTTAATCAGATTTATATTTGTAATCAGCAAATCATGTAAAGGTGAATTGAAATATCAAATTTTTTAACCCAAGTATGTCCGTCCATCCAATAAAATAGTAAATCGTTATCAAACTCTGATTGTTGAAATTGTGCATTTTCGTCATCTTTAATGAGGGTAAACTTCGATCAATGCTAATTCTTTGGTCTTCTGTTGCACTTATGTGTTTTATGAGAAGATATGAGACCCATTATGTAGCACCTTATACGGGTATACAAGGTGCTGCGGTGCATATTGCAGCAACTGCCAGAAACACCGGGGCAAACCCCTTCCCTTAGCGATACTTAGTGTTACTGGGTTCTTTAACGTGCATAACACAACACACGGGACCTACGGCTTCACATCCCATCCAAAGGACGAAGCAATAATGGTAAAGTGCCTTGCTCAAGAGCACAAGCACCATGTTCCCACGGTCAGGATTCGAACCCATGTACCACGGCACACAAGTTGAACACCGTAACCAGTGGGCCACAGCACTTCAGAAAGAATAGGACGCAAGTGGCTATAACGAGCCTAAATCTGTCTGGCACAATGCATTGTTTTTGTCTGATAACAGAAAAAAGTGGCACTGAAAAGGACTGTTATAAAACACGATGGAGGAAGTACTTCCTACTTTCCACTTTAGGGGGAAGTACTATTTATCATGGGCATGTGACTAAATTTAACAGATTGAAGTTGCATGCTCTTTTCTTTTTTTTAGGTTCATCCCGAAATTAAATTCCTCTTCTAAATTCCTATTTTTCTGGCAATAGAATAGTTATTCACTTTTGAGTGACACATCAGCAGAAAAAAGGGCCCATGTTTAATTTATATTGAATTATTACCTTAAAATTGTGCAAATATTGACTGCTAGACAATCTTGTTCTTGCAGGGTTGGCTGGTTCCCACCCCACAATTAGTATAGATAATGAGTGGACTGGGAGCCAGTTAGCTCGCAAAGTGCATCTGTTTTTTCAGAAATTTTCAGAAATACAATTTGCAAATATATTAATATAAAAATACAATTTGCAAATATATTAATAGAAAAAAAATTGAGTTTGTTTAGGTTTTAATCAAGTGACGGAATGTTCTAGCAGTAACCACGTCATAATGTTGACATTGTCTATAGGGGACAAAGTACGGAAAAACACTTCCCGGCACTCTCGTAGAGATTTTCTGTTCAGAGCTTCAACTTAAATCTGCTTTTGAGTTCGCCAAACTACTGTTGGTGTCCTGAATAGTACACCAAACCTACTACTAGTACAAGAACTGGACTTAATCTGATGAAGGTGGCATCTTCAAAATTGTACACAATCATCCTGTCATATCCAATAGAACATCCACGATGATTGTACCATACATACTGATGGGCATGACGAGCCCCTAGGTCTTAAATCTACATGAAAATGCACACACTGCATGTGCTGTACTAGCATGTAAAGTATCATGTAGAGTAGCTTGGCATGTTTGTTCAATATCTGAGGGTACAAACTGTTTCACATGTAGCAGAAACAAACGTTGCGGAGATCAAACACAATCCCAGACTTGAGCTAAGTCTACAGTAGCATTAACACTGACAACACTAAGAATGCACCACAAAAACACTTTTTTATGTATATGATATATTTACCATTTATGTGATGACTGTACCACTAAAATAACTATAAACATGATGGTTGTCTTCAAACTGTACTCGGTCAACAATAATCCCACTAACACAACTGAGCCTACTAAACAACAGATAAAAAAACCTGTATAAATTATGTGAGGTATCCTGACAAAATAAGACAAAACTCTGCAGAGATCAAAATGAAGTTTTGCAGGTATTAGGAAAGAGAACAACATGCTCCAAACAATGCTATTTGTTGCACTTCAATTGGACAATCTGCTGACAAGTTATGGCCATTTCAAATTCACAGTTACATGTATCAACATGGCACAAAAGTAAACTACTGAGAAAAAAAAAATTGCAAGACAAATTGTCCAAATTTCACAATTCTGCCTTCTCACCAAATCAACTTTTATGTTGAATCAGCAATTTACTACACACAGAAATATTCAACAAAACTAACAACTAACAACACACAGAAATTGTGATGATTTTGGTAATGGTTGCTTTGGGAAAATGCTGCAAGGTATAAAATGTGGTGACTGAAATGACAAAAATATGTACATCTTGTTAATGTGTGTCTTGTTTAAATGAAGGCTCTACAAAAAAAATGGGTGATGAATACAATCGCAAGCTACGTGGCTTCATCACATACAGTCACAATAAACAGAAAAAACAGAATTTTACAAGAATGCCACTTCATATTGTTCTGCTTATCATCAAATATTGTAAAGATTTCCAAATTTCAAATCCAAAAAAGTCGCAAAGGGGTGGGTGGTGTAGGCGAATAAATATCACCTCCTTCTAGCAAAACGAACATATAAAACAAAACAAATTTAACTACCAGTCTTGTTTTAAGCTATTATGTGCTGTCTGTTTTCATTCACAAGCTACAAAGTGCATAATTGTAACACTTGATTGAGAAATAATTATTTGAACTATAACAGACCAGCAGCCGATTTCCCGAAAAAGTGCATAGCTTGCACCATGCATAAGACTTACGCAACAAATTTGTTGCGCAGCTGCGCAATAACTTATGATATATTTCACGAAACTTAACCAATTTAAACATCTTGAATGAGAATAATTACAGAATTTACGATGGCTGTTTGTGTATGACTGACGTGCGGCAATCCTAAAAATTCTGTCACTTGTAAAATAGCAATTCAATTTACTTAAAACAAGAAGCTGTGTCTTGTATCAACCTTGATAAGTTGCACAATAACAGGCTCCATGACGATCACGATTTGCTGATAAACTAGTTTATTTTCAGTCGCTACACCACAACTTACGCCAGCTAAAATGATTGCTCAGGTTACACCATAATTTACTGCACAAGTTACGGACTTGCACACAATGCGACTTTCGTGAAAAGTGTCATGAGTGAAATGTTGCGCAGCTTACGTAATAAATTGTGGTGCAAGCGGAGTTGCGCCACTGCTTAAAGTTTCGTGAAATCGGCTGCAGGTGATACAATATAAATGAACCCTTATTACTGGACATAAACTTTTTTTGAAGTATAATCTTAATTAAGTTAACTGCAGAAACCGTCAAAAAAAAAACTTACATGTAAAGACCAAGTATAGATAATAATATTGGAAAGAAAAGGCAATGTTATCCAAGAAGTGATGTCACTCTAGAGATGTACTGCAGTGAGTTTAGTGTCTGTCTGTTTCAGCTCGTCTTTCATGACTGCTCCTGTGACGTCCTCCTGTGCTAGGGCCGGTGGGACGGGTCGGTGAACGGTCTCGACTGTCATCAGGAGAGATTTCATAAAAAGAGACCTTTTGATTACCTTGTGTACGGCATATTATATACCAAATGACATCAATGATTCAAGTAGTTAAGGTACCCATTTTTGTCAAGAGCTTTCTTGACAATGAAGACGTTTATGCTACAGATATTTGTTCAGTGCTAATACATGCACATATTGTAGTGCATGAAGAGAACAGGGAGTCAGATTGGCATAGTGGCAGGCGCGGCCCTAGAGCCAATATTTTTGGGGGGCTAGCAGGGTGGATTTTTTCAGGAAAAAAATTGTAATTTTTTTCAGGGAGGCGTGCTGAAATGTAGACCGTTTATTTTCTCCGGACACTTAGGCCTCCGAAAAACCAGTCGCATGTACGTCACATTCTTACATTTTGCTAGTGCAATTTTTTTATGGAATTGTTTTGGGGGGCTAGACAAAATAGAACCGCCACTGCATAGTGGTCCTTTCCTCTCCTTCCTTCTCTATGGCCCGGGTTCAATTCCAACCCAGATCCACATGTGGATTGGATCATTTTTGGTCACAACCTGATGCTGTGGGTTCCCTAGAATATTGTTCACGGCTTTTTCTCCCACACAAAATTAACAGTTACACAGTATGTCCTACCCAAGCATTTTCGTCCAACTATTTTTTAGAATAACTACAAAACCATGAAGTCAATTTTGACAATGTTTAATTGTGCAGATACTTCTTTATCCGTGGCCTAAACCCCTATGAGTTTCATATAATTTCAGTCCCGCATTACTGCACAACTGTCAATTGATCACAACATGTTTGGACACTGTGACCAAGTTCCTTGCCTCAATCAATTTCAGTACTGTGTTATGTAAGCTGTGTAAACTCCTGCATTCTGTTTTATTTAATGGGTATTGCACAAAAGCTTTAAGACGTATCAGCAGAGTTTCACGAGTCTCAGAGTTTCAGAGTTTTCAAATCTTGGACTCATCTGCAGCTTTGGTTTATTTGGTGAATTTCTATTTGTCTTGGGCTCACAGGCTTCTAATACTATTGATCCTGGAAAAAGAGATGTAGCCTAAGCTGGAGATAAGACCAAGGTTACTCAAAACCTGAGTAATCTGTATACATGTACCTTCCATTGGTGATGGTTAGGGGGTTATGTCTGTGTCTGCTGGACACTGTGTGACGACGGTTCCAATGCTGTGAGTGTTGTCTCCACTCACTATTAAAGGAATCTGCTTCAGCTGCGTAGGCAAAAATGAAATCAAATCTTAATGCTTTAACTGAAATGGTTACTCACAGTAGCTGGTGAAAACTCTACGGTTAGCCACAAAGTTGCATGTTCCAAGACATCCTTAGCAGTGCAATGTTTCAGCCTGCATGGGTCATTGCACTGCTTTTAGTCATTCACCAAAGTGGGCGTCCTTTACACGCACGCCAACAGACTGCAAAGGACAGGGGCGGCGGAACCGGGGGGGGCTGGGGGGGCATTTGCCCCCCCAATTTTTCCCAAGTGCCCCTTTTGCGGCCATAAATGTGCCCCCTCGAACAGTAAAGTGCCCCCTCAAGATACAACCGAAATGCCCTTAAAGTATCTATTTCTTAGAAGTAACCATATCCCAAAAATGGTATAGATATTTTTGATATAAACGAGGAATATGAAGACCAAGTCCCAAAACCCATACAATACGGCCTGAAAATGGGCACCTAATGCATATTTAGCATATAATCATTGGTTTTGAAGAGCGCCCCCTGTGTTAGAAGATGGTACCAGCCCCCCCCCCCCCCACCCCACTATTTGATTTCACGGAGGCAAAGTGTCCGGTGAAAAAAACGTGTCAACATGTCAGCAAGGGATTGCAAGTGCCCCTTTTTGGTGATGATCTATTGCAACACGAAATTCGTGGATGGGGACATACATGCTGCTGTGCGATACAAAGGTTGCACCGTCTATCGTAAACTCCCCAACTGAGAACATCTTGCACCAGGACTTTTTAAAACAATAGTAGTAAAGTTGTGTAACTTCCCACGTTTTGCACAGCATTGACATGCTACTCGGCACAGGTATGGAGATTTCTACTTCTGCATTTTTCCAGCGAATGTTCTTTGGCATGTTCACACAACTTGTTCACACAAGTTCTGTTAGCAGAAATAGTGCTGCTAGCAACAACTTAATGTAACATTGCTTTAAAGCTTATGGACTACGCGCATGAAAAGTATGGGGCAATTCATCACCATTCATGAGAGCCCAAGTTGAAGGAACACGCGTATGTTGCAAACACTGATCTCCACTAGTAAGACTGGATAGGACACAACGCCCTCCATCTTGTACACGTACGCGTAGTCATCGGTGAGGGTTTGAAATGCGTTCGTCACACACAGACCATGCAGCACGCACACGTCACAAACGTTAAACCCGCACTGTACAACCCAGCTGTTTGTGTCCGCGTTTTCCGAATCTTCACTGCGCGCAAGTATACATGTGTCCTATCCAGTCTTACTAATGGACATCAATGGGTGCAAAGTATGCACAACTAATTTCATGCGGAAAGTGCACAGAATCCAAAGCGTCTTTGTGTTGGCGTAGGCGTAAGGTGGCAATACGTTCCTGTCCCTCCCAGTGGTTCCCCCAACTGTTTTCTTTGTAACTCTTGAGGGGGTACTTGTTCATACTCACTCTCATCCAGGTTATTGAAGTCTTGCTTCTCTTCCATCTGGCCTGTACGTCTGTTCCTAGATCGCTCCACAACATGGGCACGATCACCTACACAAGAAAGAACCAATCTGTCATATATAGATGCAGTCATCAAGCTGTACACACTTGACAATTTGTTTTTTAAAGAGCTGACTTTGAGTCTTAAGAACCATGTATTACAGGGTCCATGCGATTAATTTTTCTGAGGAACACATTTTGTGCAACGTTCCACTCCTCTTAAATGTATGAAAACTATTTGACATCCCTTTTGGTTTAATTTTATTGAAAAGTACACTTCTTGAAGCATTTCAAATTGTCCATGCTTTTCCAGACAACTGAGGGCACTGTTGCTGTGATGTCATTTCAGGAAGACACTGTTCAGTTTAGGGGTTTTCTATTCAAATTGTGAGCCCAAAACTTGCTCAGTGAAAACATTTGCGAGAAAAGGTTGGTCATTGGCTTGCTGCCGTGTACTTTACACAAGGAATCACCAAAGAAAAGAAACTTTATGACAGCAAAATATCCGAAATTCTAGCGACTTTTTGTGCTGATACAGCTGTAACATTGAGGTTTCTGCCCGAATGTCACAGTTTAGCTCGTGAATACAGACATTTGCATTATCATAAAAACAAAAGGGGGGGGGGCACCAAAATACTCTTTAAAATGGCCAAACTACATTTTCAAGGATTGCATCACAAAAATGACATTGCATGGGCCTTTTATGAGAAATGTTCCCTCTTACCAGGAACACCTGGAACAAAGGATGCATTCATGTGGTCAATATATACATGTATATAGGCATCTGCACAAGGGACCAAGGCTTGCCAGTGCAGACTTTCAATTTAACCATACAAAATGTGGGTGTTTACATAAATGTGGAGGCCAGTGGTATAATTCACATGTTCTTTCCTTTCATGGGGCATTTCCATGTTAAAATAACCAGCTTGCTAATATTTGTGTTTTTACTTTATTGCCCATATCACTATGTACCCACTGAAATAAAAAAAAATTTAATTACCACAATGCATTTGTATAATTTTGATCAAAAATTAGCCAGAATTATGACATTTTTAGGTAAAATTGCGTGACATTTTTACAGCTTGTCCAATGGTGCACAGTTTTCATTCTTTCAATTGATAAATTTGGTCCTTTTTAATTCTAAATGATTGATGATAACCCAAAACTTAATAATAAACACAACGTTCGTGCATCGGCAACTTTGTATCATTTTGACATGCCCGCTAAAAATACCATCACTCTGTAACATTTGGTGTCAGCAAATCCTGTTACAGAGTGAACTTTACCATTGATTATAATATTTGTATAAACTGTCAACTATTCTAAATTTTAAGTGATTATTGAAGTCTTTATTAAATAAAGAGACTAAAGAAGACCAAAAGTGAAATTCAAAGAAGTACAAGAAATATACCAATTTTAAATATTGGCAGATCAATTTGGTGTCATCAAAAAACGTTACAGTGTGATACTTTGCAGCTGCACTCTGAATTTGTCAAACTGTATTTGTCAACAAGTTTATCTAAAAATATATCCTGGATGTTGGCTTGGAATATAGATGTCATTAAATTTTGAATCCTTCTCTTAGAATTTGAAATAAGAGGCAATAAAGGTTTGGTGTCAACACTGACTCCGTTACAGGTGAAATACCTATTTTCAGCTGAAACAATGAAGCAAAAGCACCTGTTTGATTGATGATTGAGTTTTTAGCTAAAATAATGACTAAGTTTTTTAATACAATGAAAACTTTGACACAGGTTAAAGCAATTCCTGCCACTTTCCTGATTTTTTTAGCAGAAGTGTTTAAAATTATAAGAAATTTTGTTTTATTTGTTTCAATGATTGATACAATGTATAAATTGTTCCAAGATCAATGCTTTCTGATGTTTAACCATTTTTGGTAGTTCTTGAATTCAAGTTTGAAGTCAGTGTAATTTAATCAATCTAAAACTAAAACAGAGAGTAATTAGGCATGCATTAGACCCGTGAACGTGGCTTGTAAACTACGCCACGTTCTTGTGTCATTTTGAACCTGGCGAAATTGTCCCTCTGACTTTTCTCCCAAGTGACGCATGCATTTTTGCGTTTTTTGTACCGTCCCTTCTCTGCTGTCTTTTTTCTTACATAGCTAAAGGTGTTTTTTTTTCGTTTTCGAGTCCTTTTCTCTCACCGCACCGCAAAATTTCTGTACACGTTCGTATGGGTCTTTACTGATGGGCAAATTTCGTCGAAATTACACAGCCTAAACAATCGGACGGGCAAATTTAGATTTCTAGGTGAGTACTCAACACCCATACGGAATTATGTATGGCGGATCGATTTTCGCTAGGTTCAAAATGACACAAGAACGTGGCGTTGTATACAACGCCACGTTCACGGGTCTAGGCATGCATGTACAAGGTTTTACATGGAGGAATAACTTCGCGACCAAATTTTCCCTCAGCATTTAAGAAAGCAACGCATTCGTGGAGCGCTAAAAACTTGCTTTGTTGCAATACTTGCTGATTGGTTTTGTCCTAAGAACAAACAGATCCGTTTTTATTACCAAACTTATCGAACTGTTATTATCAGCAACGAGTGTAGTCAAAAATCCCAATTTTTTAACCTTTCTTTGGACATCTTTTCTCGAATAAATCCTTTACGAAAATTATGTTCCGACGTTGCAGAACTTATTTTCAAACAGGACATGATAAAAGTATTATTTATAATTTTAAAACAGTTGAAATGCTTGTAAATATTGACCTTATGCGCTTGTATACGAACAAGCGGCAGATAGCTATTTGATGCCTGGCTAGAACACTGGGTTAAAGTAGAACTACAGTGAAGAAAAGTGATAAAAGTGTTTTTGGTGTTGGTGTCAGCGTTACAGGTGAAATGATTATTATAACAAACTCTGATATTTAAACTTCCAGTCTCAGAAACAAGTATCTGATGTAGAAACCATCAAGCTTATCACTAAATAGAAAGGTTTAAATGGTTTGATACCATTTATTACTATTATTATTAGTTAGTTGTAGGATTGTCACTCTGTAACAGTGACTATTTGGTGTCAGCGTTACAGGTGAAATGTTGGTTAACACCAGGCTTTACTTACAATAACATGCTTTCTAGTGGTGTTTGTAAATCTTCATTGTTCTTCATAGTTGCAGTTTTTGCTGTCAAACTTGCTTTTAGAGAACAAGTGTGTGTTTGTCTTAAAATAATATAATTTCATGTCAAGTGAGAGCTGCATTTTTGTAATCATCATAATATGTCAAATTTCCTAAAACTTGATATTTGATTTTCAACAAATGTTGAACAAGGATAGTGTTAATTTTTTTTTTAACTTATATGTGTTGCAAATAATTACTTAAAAAGCAACATGTCTTTACCATACCTGAACAATAACCTGGTGAGAGCTCTAAAAGAAATTAACAATTTGGTGTCACTGTTACAGGTGAAATTTGTGTCCCATATTCCAGTTCATCATGTTGCTACTCTAAAAAGGGTCATGTTACAGAAAAATGGTTTTGTTTTTGACAAAATATAGACCCTAGACTGCAAAACCATGTGAAGCTGAATTTAATTTGGTTATTTTGAAAATTTGACCCTAATGTCACCCATGTACAACAGACCCAGGTTATATTCTGCGAGAAGTCAGTTGCATGCCAATCAACAACTCTCTGGTCATTCTCTAAAAATGACACCTGAAAAGCTATGTACCTAGACCGGGATGTGTTCTAGACGAAAATTAAAGTGATGTCACAACGTTATAATTAAAGTGCATATTTGAAGGCCTATATCTACAGAACTCCAAGGCCGATTGGGTTGAAAGTTGGTATGTACTTAGACCGGGATATGTTATATATAAAAATTGAAGTGACGTCGCGATGACGTCATCACTGACATTTGATGTCATATTAAAAGTGCATATATTGAAGGTCAATATCTACACAACTACATGTTTGTTAGACCTATCAGTCTATTAAATGACATCAAAGTACAATAACACATTACTGAAACAGCCATATGTTGTACACAAAAATACATCTAGTTTATTGTATTTTTCTTCATGCGTGCAACACGAGGATTTACTTTGGCCAGATGCCAGAATTTTCTGCCCATACAGTAACATACAGACAAAAGTAAACAAGCCTGTAGTGAGCTCATCAGTACCCCCCCCCCTTCCCCTCTAGATCAGTATCATGGTTGACCAGCACAATTCACTTGGCTGGTGAGTCAAAGCATCCCCCAACACACTTCAGCTGCAATGCACTGAATTACATCAACTGAACTAAGGTTAAGAACAGCAAATTTCCCATAGACGTATACTTACCAAGGTGATGTCCAACTGCCAACTTCTCAAGCCCCACCTCGCTGTCCCGCACTGAGCGCTGGGTTTCCTTCACCTACACATGTGAAAAGCACTTCAAAATCTCAACTTGATGGATTAATGACCTAAAAGGATTTCTGTTGATAGGCTTGGGCAACTCCAACATTTTCGGAATCAATTGAGTCACGAACTGATTCCAAATTTACTTGTCAAAAAAGCTGTGAGAAAAATCCACACTAAAACTTCTAATGAGCTAAACTGCTAAATTATCACCGCAAAATCATGAACACTATTAAACCCCCTGCCCTTTTGGTTAGGAACAATCCTCAATCCTGCCAAATCCTGCAACTGCCACCATATAAGAATTGGACTCAGCCTCAATCTTCCAAAATCATCCGTTATTTCTTGAATTTATCCAGTGCCATTGCCTCAATCCTTCACAATCCTCCAACAATCACTGTTTATAGGTTGAGGAAGTGCCGATGACATTCAGAGGCAGTGCGGATGGTATCCAGTATGACGTAGGCCTAATTGTGCATGGCTGAACATAAACAATGCTGGTCACAACCTACGAACTCGACACAATGCATCCTCCAAAATCAACCGACACTTTATTGCCATTCAGCCTAAATCCTCCAAAATCATCCAAAACAGCCTGGAGGATTTTGGAGGGTTTGGGTTAAGAGGTGTAATCCCTCTCTTAAAGCTATAATCCATCATTTGCAGCCATCCAAAAAGTAACTGGCGTAATTATTGTTGAAAAACATACTTGGTTGAAAGATAGTAAGGGGACTAAACTCCCTCTGAAATTATTCTTTCTGGCAAGCTGTCATTTTGAAGTAATCAATGAAAGAAGGCCTTTCCAACGGTGCGTCTTAAGACGCACCATGGGAAAATTTAAATTAGTAGTTCGTTTTGTTATTCGGCAAAGCGCGCGCAAGCATTGGCACGACACACACGCGGTTGCTATAATTCGTCGGATCAGTGCGCGACATCGCGTAAAGCTGCAATCGGCTCAGTGAGAACGCCCAATTCAAAAGATGATTCAGCAACTTTTGATTTGAAATTGAGATCCTAGAATGCTGTTTTTCTCAGAATATACAGCTGAAGCTGAGCTGAAATTTCATCAGGTTACTTGTTCAGTATCCTTCATTAGATTTTGAACACTTTTGTTGCTTCAAACGAACAAAATGCACAAATTACAAATGATGGACTATATCTTTAAAATTATCGTTCTCCACATAACATTTGTATTGAAGTGTCTGCAATCTATTCTTTGATGAATTGTCATTGTTACTTCTGGGCATCGGTTCCTCAAAAATGTGGAGTCAAGATTTTGATTCCAGGTATTGAATCGATTCTATCCAAATCTTGAGCTGGAGTCGCCCAAGCCTACTGTATAACTGGCAAAGTAGCTGCAAAGTCCCTGAGACAAACTTGTGTTAGAGAAATCATTACACACACTTTTGGAAACACTGGGTCTTCTATAATTTATAGGGAAGTTGGGTTCACAGAATGGATTAACGACATTTACCCCTCCTGGTGCTTTTCTAGTGGAGGATGTGGCTTGATACACCTTGGGTGCCCCGCTGCCATCTGATGAGTAGCTGGTGTAGGAGGAATGGGAGTAGGAATGCACATTGGGATTGTTGGACATGTCCTCCTGAATCAATCAAACAAAGGAAAGAAGAAAAGGCCAACAGTGACAATAACATTTACATGTCAAATAATACTACAGCACTTTTTGGTACACCTTTAATTACATATTCATGAATAGCCGAGACAAAATACCCATTCCTATTGGTCAAGAGCCCGTCACATGGGTGGTTTTAAACTGCTGATAAAGCAACTGCTGGTTTTAAACACAATTCCTACGTTCTGCAGCACATCACACAATAAGCACAGCGTGCACGCCAATTTCCATATATGGAGATTTTTAGCACTACGCACAAGAGGCACATATCATGGACATGTCCAGAAAAAATGAACAAAGTGGTTGGACATTTGTGAATGTTTTACTTCTTTTGCCTTTTGACCAAGAGGTATTTATGAATGGTACAGACTAAATATGTGCTTAGCCGGTAGTAAACAATTGTACATTTTTTTAACTTGTTTGGACTTTTTGATAGAAAGGTATTTATGAATGGGAATAACTATGTGCTTGGCCAGTATTAAACAAGTACATTTAAAACCGGCTAGTGGCCTTCGGCTCGGGCATCATTATATTCCCTTATTAAAAAAAAAAACAGAACAAGCTGTAAAAAAAAACTTGGAATATTTGCCATATTGCAAAAACAAATGTTTGTGACAATTTAGTCATTTTCTAAAAAAACAAGTCTGCACTTTGGCAGCATAATGATTAGAAATGTAATGACGTATGGCCAGAGAAATGATACTGAGCTCCTTCCAAGCTGTAAATATGCCCACAGATCTACAACATAGTCATCATTAGAAAATGAGTGCATGTAGCGACAGATAGGGCTGAACAATTCTACATTCTTATGCAGATACCAACATCCCAGTGAATGCTTATAGCATAAGTTTCAGGGGAAGGTTTTAAAGAGGTTGTGGAATGCTCGAAGACATTTCCGTCATTTTTCGGGTATATGTAGCCTAAGGTGTGTTGAAATAAAAACGACTATTGTGTCTGTCATGAAATGAGTACAAAAGGTACTTTTGAGAGCTGTTTTTCAGGTCCTGTTTCGACCCGAACTTGCAATTTGTGTAAAAGTCGTCGTTGGGGGCAGCAAACAAAACATAGTAAATCGTGACGTAATAAACAGGACTCCCGATGTAGCGTAGTATAAACAAGTCCTGTTTATTACGTCACGATTTACTATGTTTTGTTTGCTCGCCCCAACGACGACTTTTACAAAAATTGCAGGTTCGGGCTGAAACAGGATCTGAAAAACAGCTCTCAAAGGTACCTTTTGTACTCATTTCATGACAGACACAATAGTCGTTTTTATTTCATCACACTTTAGGCTACATATACCCGAAAAATGACGGTAATGTCTTCGAGCATTCCACAATTTTTTTAAATGAGGAATGGTGTACATGACCATTTCCAGAATGTGGCTGTTTTTAATAACTGGAGGATTCATGATCTTCATACTTACAAAGTTGCGATGCATGTTAGCCATCATGCTGTGCATGTTACCAAACATGCCACCAAAGCCCATGTTAAATGGGTCTGCCATGCCGAAGGGCTGCATTGCCTGCTGAAAACAAAAACACAAGATGCATATGTGATTTACATGTAACAACTGTTGACTGCTGTGGGACATTATACAATTGTTGCCTGTTGTGATGGGGTCCATGGTGTTTTGTACACCCAAGGGTTCGCCTTGGGTACCATTTGTACCCGAGGAGGTACAAAACCAATCACCCAATCACGGCAGGCAACAATTCAGGCGATTCACAATGCAGTGCGCCATCAAGTGTTTGCCATGGAAAGACCGTTTTGCAAATTTATGGTCGACAAAACACGGCCCATTTGAATGAGTGTCAGTAGACAACTTTAGTTAATTTGTTATAAATTGGGGCATAGCGTTCTGCTGCCTTACAAAAAAACACCATATTGATAAAAAGAAAAGAAAAGGGCAAACTTATACCCGAATCATACGCTTACAAAACTATACTGAGTGGAAAAACTAACAATTTCAAATGTCCCGCGCTGCGAATTTGTCGACCATCTCCCACAATGCACTGGGAAATATGAACTCTCCGTGGCAAACTCTTGGTGGCGCACTGCATTGTGAATCCCCCCAATTGTTCTGTTATACCATGGCAATATTCCAAGCATCTGAAATTGTGTATTTCCTCCAGTTACCGTGTAGTAATAGCGGAAGTATTTTTTTTTTAAAGATCCGCAATTAATGCACCGTGAATATTTGCACAATTTTTTTTTTCATTGCACAGGAACACAAATTAATTTACCTTTTCACTGAATAGACCAATCCATTAATCCCTGCCCCGTAACGAGCCAATCACAGCTGCGACCATGTTCTATGCACACGCGTCCATCCGACATGCGTACGTGCATGTGCACGATGTCTGAAGCCTCTTACCCGGGCTATTTCTATAACCGTAATTTTCAGAATATAAGCCGCGGCTTATACGTTGATTTTGCCCATGAAAATGTTTACTGTCACTTATACACAGGGCGGCTTATACGCCGAGCCTTGAAGAATAAAAATGATATTTAAACGTGTATTTAATGTACTGGTACTATAAGAAAAGATCTGTTGCTGAAATGCATTATCAATTGTTACCGGACTTGAGGTACCGGAACGGAGACTGAGAACTGCAACCTCTCAGTCTCATGCACGTCTGGCAGGAAAGCCTGCAGTTATCAAACGTTACACCGCCGTGATTTCATTTATTTATTGCTTAGTAAGTTACAACCATTTATCATTTTGACTTATTGGCTTCGCCTCAGGTACTACTTCAGGTGTTAAAAACTGCATATCTGTCATCACAGCAGTCAACAATTGTTGTTGTTATACATCTGTCTTGAATACTGTATTTTCATTGGCCTGGAACGATCACGTGTTAAGTTTATAAAAAGTCATGGCATACTCCCTGCACAGGAAGTATGACTTTGTACGTACAGTACAGTGTGAAACGCTTGTATTGTTGGTACCTTCGCTATTTTCACCATGTTTTCACACATGAGTGGGAGCAGCAAACTAGCAGACGATCAGCTGTTTCGAGCACGCGACATGCATATGAGTTGACGTTCGATTGTCATGATTGTTGTGTTTACTGCAGTTTGTTTTCGTGATTTCTACATCAAAATCCAAAGAATCCAAGACAAACAAATGAAAAAGGTATAATAAAACAATTGTTGATTGCTGTGATGTGGGATATATGACGAACACCCTCGGGCATGTCGGGGTGCATAGCACCCGAGGCGAAAACGTCATATCCCACATCACAGCAGTCAACAATTGTTAACTGACAATTGAGAAATGCATGGCACCCCTACATTATCAATTCTGATAAAGAGTAACAATCACTTCACCCTGCATGAACTTAATTATTGTGTCAGGCTTCAAAAGTCAAAGGAAAAATGACAAGCAACTTGTGCACTATCGTTTGATGCCAGATTTCAAGAAATCCAATATGAATCAAATTAGGTTTTGCCCTTCACCGACTTTTTAAACACTGTATACTCAGTGTGTTACCTCCCGAGTGAAAGTTGGGGGGAAAAAATCTGAGTATACAGTGTTTAAAACGTCGGTGAAGGGCAAAACCTAATTTGATTTATATCACCCCGACGCAAAATTCCATCTTATAAAATCCAATATGGTTGTTGACAGGGGGAGATGGGTGATATGTACCTGTCTGTCATAGCTGCGGTGTGTGCGTCCCGCTCCGTCTGAGTAATGGCCATGGCCCCCACCACCTCCTTCTAACGCCATGAATGGGCTGGACATCATGGAACCAAAAGACTGGCCAAACATTGATTGCATATTCTGCATCTGACGTCTATGTACATCATGCATTGTATCACTGGAACACAGAATTGCATCGAGAGGAATGCTTGAATATGATTGCTTATTTTGTTCCGTCTCGGGCAAAAGGGGGAGTATTCGACCACATAAGGAAAACTGGCAGTGCCAAGTTCAACGCGAGACTGAGATCTGAACCATAATCGCTCATGACATGATCATGTACTTGCTATGTTTGCAGCATAGCATCAACCCTAGTCAGACCCAATGTTTTTGCTTTGTAACGATCGGTTGGATTCTACCTCCGGTTGAATAGGTGTGTTGACGATAGGCCTAAACCCCCACTTACTGGTAAACAGATGGTAAAGGGGAGAATTCGACCAGATAAGGGAAACCAGCGCTGCCTGGTGTAACCGAGAGAGTGAGATCTTGACTGTAATAGCCTATAACATGACCACGCACTTACTTTGTTTAGGCACTGCATTGTGAATCGCCCAAATTCATTAGTTAATAGTGAGTGATCAGATTTTCCCCCGATCAAAAATAGCCCCTCTTACCCTAGATGAACTTGAGTTGAGAGGAAAAGGTATGGCATTTGTGGAAAAAACTGAATTTTGAACATTCATCCCACATTCATCAGCACAAAACTGAAAAAGTTAACACTGTTTGACTGAGTGATGACATACACATTATCTGAACTTCAGACTAGCAAAGTCCATGATTGTGGCTGGGCTATATAGTCCTGAATTTGTTTTTCTTTCTTTCACACAATTACAAAAGCAGTTGTTGGATTTAGAGAATTGCTCAGGATTAGCATTCAACATCAATTTCATTAATGCTAATCCTCTCGGATCTTTCAAAAACCACCAGGGATTTTGGAGGATTTTGCAGGGTTAAGGAGGATGGACCACAGCTAACATTACTCTCCATAGGGCTTGAAGTTTGAACGGAAGAATTGTGCAAAATTAGCAGAACATTTTTGAGAGGCAAAGAGTTCAGTCGAGTTAGAAATTTAGATGAATGTAAAAAGATACATGTAGAATCACAATTGTGTCACAGTTTGGGGTGTTTTTTTTCAAAGTAATGCGCGTAAAGCTTTTCAGATATTTTAATCCAAAGAAATACCTTGGAAATAGAAACTGTCTCACCTGAAAAATGGGTCCTCATCAAAATCCCTGAACATTGAGCCGAACATCGTGGACTACTTCTCAGTTGGTACCCGACAGCTTAGACTGGATTACAAGGAGAAACAGGCGCAGAAATGCACTCTCGAAGGGAATCTGCATCATCAGAACAAAACACATTCACTATTGAGAAGTGACAATACATTGCTTTCTCTGATTAGCTCATTATATCATTAGCCAATGGGCATTCCAGCGTTATGGAAAGCATTGTAATGTCCGTGATGAGACTCGTAGTCTTTATAAATCTACTTGACCATATTTTATAATCATAGATGATGGTGTATAAGATTTTAAACAACACATTTTCAGGTTTATTCTCTCCAAGCTTTTAAAAACTCTGTTATGGACTAGCTTGAGTAACTCCAGCTCCAATGCTTATTGCATTCAGAGCTGGAGCTACAACTTCGTTACAAAAACTAGATCGTATGAGTCCCGAAAAACGTATACCCCCCAATGCATTACAAAAATTGTCCATTTCCCTCTATTATCCCAACCCAGATTCCACAATGCATACCTCATAATCATACCATGTAGCAGACTAGCTTGAGTAACTCCAGCTCTAATGCCCAGGCATTAAGCTGGAGTCACAACTACGTTACAAGAACCGTTACAATTTTCGTGAAATTTCATGTTGTTGAAATTTCAATTTTGTTACGCAAATGTTTGCAAACGAATCTGGAAATTTCACGAAAAATAGACATCTGAAAAAGGCAGCACTTTCTTAATAGCCTATAAAGAGGGTGAGTATGCTTCTAAAGTAGCTCTACTGAGTGGAGCGTTGAATTACGGGTACCCCTCCATACAAACGCTCCACCGATTTGCCATACTTTGGTAGCACTTACACGGTCGTCATGACGGTATGCATTTTGTGCATGCACTCGCGAGGACAAGGCCCAAAAAAACTGATAAAGAAAATACAAATGAGGAAGAGAGTGACCCTGGATAGATCCACACATTCATGACATTCCATAAGACCCCTCAAATTGTTTCAAACAACCGGTAATTTTGAAAAAAGAACAAAATAGTCTGAACTTACCGCTCACAATTAAATGTGTCTGCCGAGTTGCACAATCTATTTCACTGACATGACTGATGCATAATTCATTGCGCGCGTGTGTGACGTCACTATTGAAGAAAAACAAGTCGCGCTTAATCAACGACTGTTTCATGTACTGATATGTGCCCCGCACCAAAAACCCACAGTCAGACGGCGCGGGGCACATATGACTACATGAAACAGCTATTGAGTAAGCGCAACTTGTTTTTCTTCAATAGTGACGTCACACACACGCGCAATGAATTATGCATCAGTCATGTCAGTGAAATAGACTGTGCAACTCGGCAGACACATTTAATTGTGAGCGGTAAGTTCAGACTATTTTGTTCTTTTTTCAAAATTACCGGTTGTTTGAAACAATTTGAGGGGTCTTATGGAATGTCATGAATGTGTGGATCTATCCAGGGTCACTCTCTTCCTCATTTGTATTTTCTTTATCAGTTTTTTTGGGCCTTGTCCTCGCGAGTGCATGCACAAAATGCATACCGTCATGACGACCGGGTAAGTGCTACCAAAGTATGGCAAATCGGTGGAGCGTTTGTATGGAGGGGTACCCGTAATTCAACGCTCCACTCAGTAGAGCTACTTCTAAAGCAAAGATAAACTACAAACTAAGCCTAAATGAGAAAATCAAAATTTGACAAAGTTCGACATGTTTTTGTACATGGTGGAAGTGTGGCCTTTATTTACGGAATAGTCCAGTAAATTGGCCACATTTATGGGGCTAGTAGTAGTAGCCTACCTTCATGCAGTGTGCACGATGTATGTGGGTACCTTACCGCTTTCAGGCGCGCTTGTGGTTTCAGTTTTCGTCTGGTGTGATGTCGAGGAAAGCAAGATGACTGTTTCATGCATTTATACTCGTTTCACACAGACATGACAGAAGGCACTCAATGTTATTGTAATGTTTTTAGTGGGGATTTCAATAGTCCCCGAAGCACAAATAATACAGAGAAATAAGTGGCCCTTGTTTGGGGGGGGGGGAATACTTTCCTTTTTATTTAAAAAATACAAATAATAATGCAGAATCGTCGATTATAAATGAGTATAAACGCATGAAACAATCGTTGTCTTGCTTTCCACGACATCGCACCAGACGAAAATTGAAAACACAATTGAAAGTAAACATAAACTACAAACTAAAGCCTAAGTCATGTGAAAATCAAAATTTGACAAAGTTCTACATGTTTTTGTACATTTTCCAAGTGTGGCCTTTATTTAAGGAGGTAGTCCAGTAAATTGGCCACATTTATCGGGCGAAGTTGCGATCACAGTTTTGTGACTGACAATTTCAGTCAAAATGAAATGAGGCTACTGACTGGACCGTCGCTACCAAGGAGCTAAAGCTCCATGGTCCCCAATCATTTTCTTTACCAGTACCTTTTGTCACACAGGCAGGAACCGTGTCTAGCAATCAACGACTTTCCAATAACTGAAGTAGGCATAAATAAAGCCAATCATGAAAATGTGAGCAATATGATGCAACACGTCGAGTCTGAAAATTCTGGCAAATTCTCTGCTCTCTGCTCCGTTTACTATGAAACAGCCTGGTATTACATACAGTGCAGTGGCAGTGCGCAAGTGGTACATACCGCACTACACACACTAGCGAGTCCGTACGTCAGACTCTGTACAGACAGACATAGCGCCCTCTTGTGGTCTTCAGATCCTACAGAAAGATTCTTGGCATCTCGTACAAAGATCACATCGCCAACGAGGAGCCTGAGGTACGGACCAGAATCAGGCAAGTCATTGGATCCTACGATTATCTCCTGACCACTGTGAAAAAGTGCAAACTGAAGTGGCATGGGCACATTTCACGATCATCAGGACTTGCTAAGACGATCCTGCAAGGCACTGTACGAGGAGGAAGAAAGAGAGGCAGGCAGAGAAAGAGGTGGGAGGACAACATCTCGGAGTGGACAGGCCTGACGCGGAGTGATTCCCTGAGAAAGTCTGAGGATCGAGAGGGATGGAGGAAGCTGGTTGCCAAGTCTTCAAGGGGTGCCCCTACGGTATGGGGGTCGCCGGGATTTTTTCTAGAGGGGGGCAAAGCATTTCCCCCCTGAAATCCCTGTAGCTTTCCAGCATATTCTCCATTTATCATTATCCGAGGGTGAGGAGGGACATTTGCTCCCCCAACCCATTAAATTAAAATGTGATTACTACCCCCCCTTTTTTTTCCTTTCTTTTTTTCTCCTTTTTCCCTCCTTTTTTTGTTTTGCTTTTCCGGGGGGGGGGGCAAGCACCCCCCCCCCCTCGCGCCGCCCATGCCCCACGGGTCCGACAGACTACGGGATAGGTAGAGGTATTTGTACTCTTGAAAGATGTACAAAACAATTCGTTAAAAAAAGGTTAGTTAATAATAATTACATATAGGGAACCGAACAGAGTTGGAAATATTCAGAATTCTGGGGTGTAGTTACTGTGAAATAATTAAGGTTATAATTCTGAAATCTGCGCGTATTTCTGCTTAGGATTGCATGAAAATCGGCGGCCCACGGATTATGACGGATAAGTGGGCGGCAAGTTAAGATGCTTCAAAAATCCATTTTTCATTGCTGACAAAAAGTTTTATTGGGGCTTGCCTTTGTGAATTATTGAATGGACGATAGAGTTGTTCAGTATTATGTTTTTGAAACATCAATCATCAGTAGCATGTCATTCTTGAAAAACAATAAAATTCGGCCATATTTGCATGGCCGTGACTAACTAGCAAGTACGTAGCTGAATTGGCTGCATTGGAAAAAACAACCCTGACGATCGTATGGGGTTTTCTCTTTTAGGAGAAAGGAAAATGGTGCTAATATAGGGTTTCCCGGCCAATTTCACCAAGTTTCCATTCAGTTTAACGCCTGGCTCATTCGAAAATCAAAACACAAAATTAATTTCACTATCCGAACATTCTATCGTCTTTTAGCTTCACTCGTCCCTGTACAAGATGCAGTCAAATTTTAAGAGTATCGTATTGTTCATAGATCATTCAATTTCGTCTGAACCAGCAGTAAGGGGTTGATCGGGCATTCATTTTCATTAATGGGCAAACATATTCCACGTTAATTTTGTTCAAACATCTTTTAAGAAATTCCTGTATGTACTCTTGTAAAAGTCCGGGGAGAGGGTGGTTCGCACCATCTTCTCATAGGGGTTGCTGTTAAAAGCGAACAATGGCATGGACATTTTCCCTCTTCATCATCCCGCAAATTTCCCAAAGGACGTACGATTTTGCCGACAGGCCGATTTCGCTGTCCGGACTTTGCTCCTGGATCAGCGTCCCGATTACGCTTTTAGAAAGTCTAGCCCGTTGCAATCTGAAGCTCCGACACTCTTCAACCCCTGATTACGCCACTGTGTTTTCAATGGCGGTTCTACGGGGGGGGGGGGGGGGCCCAAAAAAAATTCCATAATAAAAAAAAAATGCACCTAGCAAAATGTAAGAATTTGATGTACATGGGAACGGTCTCCCCCTAAATGATTTGTACACTTTTAGTTAAAAATAGTGTGCCTGATTGTAGGATTTTATCAGCGCTCCCCATTGAAAATATGACACGAGCCCCAGCGGCCTAAGTGTCCGGAGAAAATAACCTGTCTACATTTCAGCACGCTTCCCTGAAAAAAAATTCTGGATCCACCTTGCTAGCCCCCCCCCCCTAAAAAAATATTGGTTCTAGAACCGCGCCTGTGTGTCTTGCACGTCAAGAGATCGATGGGCGAATCAGCGATAAGTAAAACAAAAAAAACTTATAAAACTGATCGAAAAAGAACACTAAGGGGTTTGTTCAAGTTTTAAAAACAAGTATAGCAAAGATCAACAGTGAAAAAGAAATTCCTCCGCTCTTTTCATTTCATGATTTCGTTACATCATCCCTCATATCAGTTACTTTGCTACATTATAAATTTTACAGACACAACGATTTTGAAGAAAAAAATGGACCTCAGAAGAAAATAGGAAATAAGAAAAGAAAAACGTCATGTGCCCAGCGACGTTTGCTGATTTGAATGCGTTACCCGTCAAAAGATGTCCAAAATGTAATGTAAAAAGCTGCAAATTAAGTCTTGAATGCACCAAAACGAAATAGAATGCCCCAAAATGAAAACGAACATTAGGAACACAATGTTGAGTGTTAAAAAAATAAAATTGAATGCCCCAACAATGAAAAAGAAACTCCAATTAGATCCAATGTCAAAATCACGCGAAATTGAATGGCCAATAATGAAAATGATCGGAAAAATTCGAAATTTGGTCGGGAAAACCTATATTATAGGTTTCCCCGGCCAATTTCCTGAAATGTTCATTCACTTCTGAAAACTATCGGTCATTCAGTTTTGTCTGAATATGAATGAACGTGTCTAATCCCATTTCAATTCAACGAAAGTTCAATCGTTTTCTTTGTCCGTGCAAGTGCATTCATTTACGCAAGCATCCTACATTGATTTCAGGTAAAGCTAATTTGATTGACGGTTAATGAAAAAGAAACCCCTAATTGTAGCCTATCTGGTGCCGATGGCATTAGTCTAAAAATGAAATAGAATGGTGAATGTTTGAAATCGCCCTCTAAAAGCGAAAAGAAGTCTTGTAAGCGAATCTGAATGGACATAAACGAATGGTGCTGCTCAATCACTTAATATTGATTGAACTGAAATGGAATCGAATGCCCTGGTAGCGAAAATGAAACGCGTTTTCAGAGCAATTCTCAAATTCACACGAAAGTGAATTTTCAGAAGTGAATGAACATTTTATGAAATTGGCCGGGAAAACCTATAGTATGAAATCGAGTACGCTTTTGACTTTGAAAACAGCTTCAAGCCTATTTTGTCCCTTCTTTTTTGGTTGACAAATGAAGACCGATCAGATCCAACGTTACGCGTTTTCCGATTTCGCGGCTTGGACGCTTGGTATCTTTTTGGGGGCACTGTAAAAACCGCTATTGGCTTACACACCGTAAAGGCGCGATATTTTGCATCAAATAGGCCTGTACACTTGCAACATGTACATCCCCCCCCCCCCCAACGGGAGATTGCTCGCAGTACAATCAAACTGGCGGAACAGGCAGGAACGGGCAGAGAGTTCTTGACCAAACTGAACTGACTTCAATGCTGGCATGCATACCGTATACCGATGTTCCCCAATACCGATGTTCCCCGAAATCCTGGCCATATAACCGTAACCCTAACCCTAATCCTTAGGATTTCGGTGAACATCGGTATTGGGGAACATAGGTACCGGGGAACATCGGCCAGCCTACCCCCAATAGGCTCAGTGTTTTTGAGAGATGAGAAGTTGGCGGTTGGGCACTATTTACATTATTATTTGGGGTCTACAATACGGGCGATTCCCAATAGTGCGCCTCCGAGAGTTTGCAACGCGTTGGCCAATCACAATGCGCAAAATTTGTCGACCCAATCACTGATCTCTATATAAAGACTGGATAGCGGATATGCATACAACATTCACACAGAAGACTTTGCATATTGACCAATTCGCCCCCGGTCTCACGAAGATGGCCGCGTATAATACTAACGTTCAGCGCGTAAATACGCGCGCGTTGTATCAACAGTTGACGCGCATTTTGGTCACGTACACATATTATGATGTTCTAAAAGGGACACATTTCCGTAGTGATTATCATTTCAAAACGCCGAAAAGGTGATATTTGCGGTATTTTAGTAACCACGACATTAAAAAATAATTGTAGTTAACCTTGGTCAGTGGTGGTGGTCAAAATATAAGTCAAGTGAACCGCGACGTTATAAAAGAAATCATGCTGTCTATAAAAACGGCAACTTGTCCTTTGTAGATCACCAGCCGGTCTCACCAATATGGAGTCAAATTCGTACGTTGTGCGGCTCTTTATTAGCTATCCAGTCTTTATATAGAGATCAGTGTGCCTGACCTACAATTTAGACCAACCTCGTCCCCAGGGTGTCGAGCAGTACGCGCCCACCACTACCTGCTCTCTCACCCTGGTATTGGATCATTTGCATGTGCAAGATTTTTGCAGACGTATGCAAATGAGGAACAGTCTGGTGCCTGGATATGCGTTACACATTAGCGTTTGTTTTTGTATGCGGTGTCTGGGGTAAAAACAGAGTCAATTCGTAGCAGCGCGAGCACGGCGTGAGTTACGAAAACACGATTTTTGAAATCAAACTGTTACGATCTTATCAAGACAACATGCAGTATCATATTTCATATTAATATGAGCAAATTGGAAAGGAAATTGGTATTTTCGAGAAGGCGTGGACGAATGATCGCGAAAACACGTACTGCACGTTGTGAATATATAGCACCAAGTACACGATAAAAATCCATTACTAGCCAATTGCGGTATCCAATCAGGATACAGGAAGAAAGTTTCCTATCCAGGGTTTACTATTGGAAACGCGAATGTCGGACACTTCGCCCCATTTCCACGTCGCCCCATGTCACTTCGCCCCTAACCACTTCGCCCCATCCCCACTTCGCCCCAATCCCACTTCGCCCCATTCCCACTTCGCCCCATCCCCACTTCGCCCCATCTCCACTTCGCCCCATCCACACTTCGCCCCATCCCCACTTCGCCCCAGCTGTTACATGTAAAAAAAAAAATCTCATCTATTTTATTCGCTTAAAAACAATTCCAACAGATTCACAAATTGCTAACCAACGGAAAGAATTAGCCCACCAAATGAACAATTCATAACCAACCTCTCAAGCTATCACTCTCCCCTACCGAGAAAAAAAGTTTGAAGTAAAAGATCCAACTTTGCTCCCAACCCGGCTATACCAACCCGTCTCCCACTTATCAGAGAACGACAATACCTTCCCAGTGGGCACACGACGTTATTTCAACGTTGAATGTTGGTTGAAATGACGTCACGACGTCGAAATACCGTAAAACAACGTTATTTCAACGTCACTTTTGCGACGTTGATTTTATGTTACAGTTTGACGTTGTTTTAACGTCGGATAAATGTTGAAATTGCGTCGCGATATTATCAACCTAAATTCAATGTCTATCCAACGTCGGTTTTGTAACGTTGTTCCAACGTCCATATTTCGACATTAATCCAACGTTTAATGTTGGTTGAAATTGCGTCGCGATATTATCAACCTAAATTCAATGTCTAACCAACGTCGATTTTGTAACGTTGTTCCAACGTCTATATTTCGACATTAATCCAACGTTAAATGTTGGTTGAAATTGCGTCGCGATATTATCAACCTTAATTCAATGTCTATCAAACGTCGGTTTGGTAACGTTGTTCCAACGTACATATTTCGACATTAATCTAACGTTGGATAAATGTTAAAATTGCGTCGCGATATTAACAACCTAAAATTAACGTCTCTCTGACGTCGGTTTGGCAACGTTGTTCCAACGTACAGATTTCGACATTAATCTGACGTCGAATATAAGTTTAAATTGCGTCACGATATTAACAACCGAAATTCCATGTCTATTCAACGTCGGTTTGGTAACGTTGTTCCAACGTACAGATTTCGACATTAATCTGACGTTGAATATACGTTTAAATTGCGTCATGATCATGATTAACAATCTAAATTCAATGTCTATCAATCGTCAGTTTTGTAATTGTTCCAACGTATTTTGACATTATTCTATAATGTTGGATAAATGTTTAAAATCGCGTCGTGATAACGATCTAAATGTACCAATTATCTGCTGTATCAATTAACGTATAATTTTAACTATATCAAAGTGCAATATATCATGTCAAGAAATATTAACAAAATATCCGACTTAATTGAACTTTGTGGCCTTTTTATGAAAAACAAATTATTTGCCAGCACGCCAAAGCTGTGACGCTAGCCAATCACACGCCGCTTAATTTGTTCTACATTCCAAGGTTGTGACGCTGGCCAATCAGTTTTCATGTACACTCTTTGAAACACGATATGGCGCGCAAGCATATGACCGTTACATATTTCGACATCTTACTGCAGTTGTGTGGACGTGTAGCGTGCAGCCGACATCATTTCACTCAAATAACAGGTAAGAATTTTGCCATCAAAATTCGTAGTTATTGTTATGATTTTGCTTAGACGTACCTGAAGTTTATTCGAAGCACTTTACTTATTAATTGCAACCAATTTCTCCCCAAAACGATAAACAAATATTGACACATCACTGGGGTCGGGGACACTGGCATGCATGGTCACTGATAATACCGGCGTCCGTTACGTGTGGGAACCAGCAACTAGACATGTAGGCATAGATGTCGACCGCATGCATCCCGGCGCTTGGAACAGTGTATTGCCTAGCTGTACTAAAAACGGGTTCAATGGGAAAAGTTTTGACAGAAATCCTGAGAAATAATCCTCCATTGGCGTTTTGAACTGTACAGTATAATGGACGTGTGACTTAAACTTTCGAAGACGATATTGTTAACCATGAATAAATGTGGCTCAATTACTGGATTTCCTTTGTATTGAAAAGTTGTTTCTGAGGAAATAGAAATTGCAATTTTTCTCACTTGGCAGACCTTATGGACATGAAATGCATGATGATGAAATGTACTTAAGCCTACCTGGTTAAAAATAATTCGATTTTCTGTACTGTAGATTTTAAGTTTTCATGTAATTTTCAGGCTAAAAAGTAAAATGGATCGTCCAAAAGTGATCGTCCAAATGCAGTATTTTTTCTCGAGGTCAATTACTTCCATACTGGATTTCTTCGTACAGCTACACAGCGGTGATAGGTCATGGGTCATGTACATTATACCGTTTTATTCCCCCTGATTGTTAAACCAGGTGGGTTATCTTCCATAGGGAATAGTCCTATCAAGTGGAGGATAAACACTCCCGATTTCGATTTCACATGTTGCTATCACCACCCCGTCGCTCATGTACATGTACAAGTCACAAAACGGAGGACGTTGGGTAGTTCCTTGAATCTTTGTGTAAAAGTAAAAGTTGCTGTGACAATAGTGAGAATGTATAACAGAAATTTCTGTACCAAAACTTAAGGTAAATGCAAGCATGGATAATTATACAGATGTTTGTGGCCTGTGCTGTGAATAGTGCAATGACAAAATGGACTCACGGTGCAGGGAGTAATTACGTAAATTTATTGGCCTAATCAATCATTGCATAGGCAGGTGGTATTTCTACATAAAATTGTTTTTGTTTCGTGTAGACATGGTTTGCATATTTGGGGGGGGGGTATGCAGAGTCTACTCTAAGTTTGGCAGGTAGGACAGGTAGGGTAGTTAATCTCACTTTTCAGCTTCTGAAAAAAAATCCTTTTCAAAATTCCAGAAGAGTTTACAAGAGTTCACAGATGACGAAACCCCACTCAGCCATGATTCATACAGGAATTGAGGAGGAGCCAAACTCAGCATTGATTGTCGACTAGTATGGAGTTATGTATGACTTTCCAGGATACGTCAGTTTGAAAGCTTTCGGACAGTACTCGCAGTGCCGTAGCTGGTATGTATGTCGAAAAAAAAATACATTCAGGGCTAAGTAATGGCCGAAACCGATTATTTTATTCTCAAGTCAATAACACTTGAAGAGATGTAGCTCTGATTGCAGTCATCGCACATAAAGAAGTGGTATTTAAATCCATTTGTACTTGTGCGAACAACAGACACAATGGCCAGTGCCCAGTTCATTCAAAAAGCAAAAATGAAAACAGATTTATGGCTATATCTTAATTGAATGTTGGCAGAAGTTTCGTCACAGTGCATTGTATAATAACTTGTGTTTGTTTACACTCTTCCGTTATCTTTTTTTCCTGATGGATCTTTGCTCATGTCTCTGAGCGTTGCTTTTTTTTCTCATCCAACAGGTGCATGACCAAGTGATTGAAGACAGTTCAACAATGATGGGCAGAGTGGAACTGAATGAAAGCAGATGAGGAGACGGACCTTTTCAGTTTCGCAGGTAATTAAATTTTCTTCGCCAGATTTAATTTATTTTGACCAATTATTGATCTTGGTTAAAATGTCATTGTGTGGGTACTTGGTTGTATGGTTGATAATTGCTGAAGTGTCAGGTAATACAAGTTGTAGTTTTTATAAGTGCAAGTTTAATAGAAAGGAATCGTTCTGTTGATTTTTTGTACACAATGTCAGCACATAAATGATGACCAACCGTGTTGTTGCTTTGTTGAAACTAATATGGTTTATGAATTTATTTCTCTCTGTTTGTGTTTGTAACATTTTCGTTTTTGATTTGGTTGTGTCAATGAATAAAGAGATGGTTGGGGAGGAAGCTTGCAATTCTAAAATATTAAATTATCTTTTATTTGTCTTTTCTAGCGAGGTCTAGTCACTTCGTAATGGCAAGGTGATGGATGTTGCTGTTTGTTGAGTTTTTCATCTCCTGTCAAGTTTGCGCCTGAAAGAAGAGGTGATGGAGGGACACATGCACCTTCACGTTCAGTCGTACATTTGGACTATGTTCAATGTTTCAATATTGGAACAGTTAGTTGATCAACAGTAATTGTTCAAATACAGTAAGTTGCTCTGTAGTGACTGGTATCTTTCCGTTAGTGTACAACAGGTAAAGCCTTTTTAAGTGATGGAAATTCAAACTCTGCCGCATCTTGTACTTTTCATTTTGAAACTTCCACGTTCGAGAAGTGGGGCACTGTTATAATAATATACAGTACATGTATCGTGCATTATTTAGTTATTACTGTTGATTCTTAGTTGACCTCTTCGAATGTTCAATTGAATCATTCAGATTAATTTTGTATGTATAATGTTTTTTTTTGTTTTATTATTTTCTATTTGATAGTTTCTAATGCTCTTGCCCAAGTCTGCCGCATAACCTCTTGCGATATTTCACAAGAAAAGTCATAGATATGACAGAATACTAGTGCTGCAGGTAAATTTTGAAAACTAATGAAACTAATGCAA